>JBAMBM010000832.1:0-255000 GCA_037043425.1 Hirtodrosophila duncani | reverse complement strand
TTATATTATATTATATAATATAATATAATATAATATATATATATATATATATATATATATATATATATATATATATGTAAAGTTATACAACTTTAGATAAATATCAGTAATACTGGACTATGTGGCAATTGTAACAACTTGCAAAGATTTCGATTTATCTAGGAAAGTGTTGCGGAATTCAGAATGACCTAAACTACATGCAAAAGTAAACATAATCATAAACATAGTCGTAGTTTTTACTACGTAAAGCCTTCGCCATAAATTCGCACACTTTTACAATGTGAAGCAAGATTTATATTTATATAAAGATCAGTATAAGTATATAAGTCCTTCAACAACATCCACTTATATTGTCCATAGCCAACATTGTAGAAGGTGATCATCTCAATGCCGAGCTGCTAACAGCCCCCACCAGCCATGGGCCCTAGAGTGGGTATGCAGGCCACTAGCAAAAAGGTAAACGTGACCAGGGCTGTTATAATGGTCGCTGCGCCTTGTTTACTTGAATTTGAATTTTAACGGTTTACATCGCATATTGTTTTGTCATATTTTGACATATTCATCGCCTGCGCTGTAAACTAGAAAGCTTTACTGTAAGCTACGCTTGCGCTTTGCTAAATTGTTATTGGTCAGCCAACTTAACGTTGCATTTGACTCTCCAAGAGAAAGCTCGGGAATGGTCAGCTATAAAAAGCTGCGCACAGCTGTCAATGGTCTCTTTGCGGATATTGCGTGGCTGAAAATAATTAAAGTAAATTAGAAAAATAAAATTCGCAAAATTGCATGTGGTGTGACCAGCCACCACATCCGGTAAAATAAATATAAAACGGAAATCTATATTGTGTCCCGCAACAACCTGAGTCGTTTGTGTACGGTACGGGAATAGTGTAAAGCCTGCTGGCAGAGTTCGCTCACAGCAGAGACGCTACGGATCAAATCTTAATCTGTTGGCATCGGGTATCTAGCCATGCGTTATTTAAATTTGAGTTGTGCATTGGAAAAAGCACAATAAAAGATATGCGCAGAATGCCATATCGTTGGGTTCCATACATATTTTCTGTTAAAATTCGTGTTCTCGATTCTAGTGTGCCGTACCACCCACATCCGCATAGGAGCATTGCCTCTGTGCCACGGCAGCGAATCTCGGCAGCGAAAATTTGGATCGAAAATTTGTATCGAAAATTTGGGTAAAAAATTTGGGACTATTGGTGCCATTGCCATTGTCCCATTTTCCGGCTCTGGGATCAAATTCCATACGAAGGATCCAAATTGCAGCATCAGAGTTCCCCGCCTGCTAAGCCGTTAATGCTGCAGCTGCAGTCTCGTTGGAGCTCAGCAAACTCCAGCGTTAGTCATGTGGTTAACCTCAGTTGAAGTGTAGTGAATACGACCACGCAAATCTAAACAGCCTAAATAGTAATTTGATATAGATTGTCGGTCAGGTCGCCTAATATAGCGGATACAATAATTTCGGAAAATGTAGTTTGTAATGTTTTCGTGCGTTGAAAAATTAAAAGCTTACGCACAACAACGGTCTAACGAAAAATCTCAATAACCACCAAACATATTCAAATTATAAAGTAAAATAAAAAGGTGAATGAAGTGTTGAAAGAGACAAAGAATTATGAACATTTAATCAAATAAAAGTATGGACCATAACATGGTTGGAAGGTCTTTCACCGTTGGAGATGTCTGTATGTGAGTCACTCCCTAACTTTATTATCCTATGTTCATAATCATAATGTACCACATGTGGACATATTAACACCGTTTATAGGTCTGTTTGTTGTGGCTGCCAAGTTTTCACTATTTTGTCAATATAAACAAGTATTTTTCTTTTAACACATTAAAATACCTTTTCTTCATCTATTATTCATTTCACAAAAAAAAAATAACAAAATTTAAAAATTCATATATTTAATCTAGCTATTTTGAACTGTTTATAAATAAATCAAATTCCGTTTTTTTTTTTCAAATCAAGTACACCTGATAAAAACATAAGTTTAGAATTCAATATGCACTAACTCACTTAAATATTTTATATTTCACATACATATATTCTATATTAAAATTCTAGCTATTGGTTGATCGCCTATTGTTGTTGTACGACTTTGAGCAAATATCCATATCATGAGTTTTGACCTTTTGTTTTTGTTACATAAAGAGAATTAAGTTAAGCATAATTATGATCAGCAACGATAATTGCTGAATCAAAAATATCCGCGCACTTGTTTTTTTATAGCTAAGAACATTGTAGAATATAAAAGTGGATTTATACTATTGAAACAAATTTCAGTTAGAAAATTAGTGGCTAATAAATAACAGAATGATCAGTATATATTTGAGTAATTTCTGAATAAATAATGAAGTTTATTGATATGGAACTGTAAGTTTTATTATTCCTGGGCACTTGAAGTAGCAATTTGTTCTTATGGGGATCTTCAGTCAACTGTTGCTTGAAGGTCATAGGTCGGGTTGCGTAAAGAACGCGTGTGCCAATTGTTGCGGCTTCAATCATATAAAAGCAACATTACTTTTCGTAAATTTGAATATTTAGAGTTTGGCCCGTTTTGTTTATAGGTATTTTAGTTTTGGGAGTTGAGCTCCACTTTTAGTTTCAGTAGGAATTCTTAATATTGTTATGTATCTGAGAGTTGAAAGGATAGCACAACCCACGCCCACCCCTAAAGAGCTATGGAACCAGAGGGTCCCACTCGCTATTATCATTCGACTCGGAGGCCGATGTTCCAAGTATACCCTGTATGGGAGTTGTATCGGCCCTTCTGCATACGGACTGAGTCCAGCTATACACTAAGCATGCACACATTGTACACAACAGGTGCGGATACAAACTTCTATAGTAGCTTTATCCTGAACTTTGCAGAATTTGCGCAACATATTACAAAATCATCAACAAATTCGACAGAACTAATGCGAAAGGGCATTCAAATACTTAAAAACAAAATTGTTAAGTCCACAGATACTGCAATATCCCAATTTTGTAAAACAATTTTGTATTACAACTGATGCAAGCAAAAAACACGTGGCGCAGTTTTAAGTTAACAATACGGCGACATGTATATGCACATGCCTCGAAAACCTAAAGGCAAAAGTAAATAGCAACCATTGGGCGATAGAAAAGAATATTTCAATCCATACATATATGGAAATAAATTCTTAATAAAAACTGATCATAAGCCCCTCACATATCTGTTTTCATTAAAGAACACATCATCAATATTAATAAGTATGCGTTTAGACTTAAAAGAGTATGATTTTTAGATTGAATATATCAGGGGAAAGGAAAATTATGCAGCGGATGTATTGTCCCGACTGGACTCTGCTGATATTAAAGAGTTAATAAATGCCAATGTATTCGGGGTAACGACACGATCACAGATGTCTTCCAAGAAACCGCGTAGAGAGAAGAAGGCAAATCATACCTACTATTATAGAAGAATTCATGGTTAATGAGGTCATAAACTATAACGATGTAAATAAATGGGAAAAACTAAAAAAAATAATCGGAAAATGCGAATTAAGAAAAGGGAAATTTTAGTGCCAATAATATGTTTGACTTAGGTAAATTTCTCACAAGGCTTGAAAAAGTAGCTATTGATCTAAACATTGACAGAATGCAATTTTCACCATCAGAACCAATATTCAACCATGGTACATAAGCATTTTAAAAAATGGGAAATAGGTGTCTCAAGAAATTAAGAGTAGCTATATTACCACATATAAAGAAATTACATTAAAAAAGGTTGAAATCAAAAAGTTTTAGAACTTTTCCATAAAAATCTTACAGTAGAAGGCCACTGTGGAGTTTCAAGAACACTTAATAAAATTAGGCGTCACTTTATACGTATTAAGATATGTCAAGTCATGTTCTAAATGCATGCTGTTCATACTAAAGAACCAATGCTTATCTTACAAACGCTCGCCTTTAATACTGTCTTAATGGACACAATAGGACCACTTCCTAAAACCGAAAATGACATAGAATATGCTGTAACGTTAATTTATGGTCTAACGAAATACCTTAACACAATACGAATTCCAAATAAAAAGCTGTTGCAAAAGCCATTTTTGAAAAGTTCATTCTAATGCTCGGTCTTTTGAAAAAAAAAAAAAACTGTGCAAAACTTTCAAAATAGAAAAAATAAACTCGACGGCAGACCACAATTAAACTCTAGGGACAATACAACGAAGCCATAGAAAATTTAATGAATATGTAAGATTATACATATCCGTTAACAAAGATGTTTGGGATGAGTGGATCCAATATTTTCCCATATTTTACATATATTAACGTAACACCGTCTTCGGTACATGGATATTGTCCATTTGAAATAATATTTGAAATTTTAAATAACTTGAATTCATATTACAGCTAGAACACAATAGAACAATAAGAATACGATAGGGATATGTACGAAGTCAAATTAGAAGTAGGACAAAATATATTACTTAGAAATGAAACAAGGCATCAACTTGATACCAAATATTTATAAATATTTCAAAATTATAGAACACAACATTATAACTGTTAAAGGCAAGAAAAAAAGTAGTTCACACTGATAGCATCAAAACCATAGAATAAATGAAAAGAGAGGTGAGGTATAGTATACTTTTAGGCATAACCATAACGATATAGTAATATTTAGTGTAACATACTCTTAAGCATAGATGTAAGTCTAACTTTATATATTATAAAGATATACCGTAATTAGCCCTAAGCATAGCTTAAGCCTAGCCCTTTAAGAATCCACTATAACGATTTGATAGCGGCGCTGCACCTGCATAAAATAACTCTTGCTTAGCAAGTGCAACGAGCATAATCATCTGCTCATGCGCCCCCACATCATCAATTGTGGCTGTGTCTAAAACGCTGCCTGTTCATATTATAATGATATCATGCGAAACAAGTGGATTAAGAGATTTTTTGTCCATAATTCGGAACTACAATTCAGTTTTCTAAATGACTTCTTTCGTTGCCGTACGAAACAATTTGTTACACACCTTCGAGGTGCATTGCCAAAAATATCATCGAACACAAGCTTCTCCAAATCTACTTTATGGGAAACTGTAATGAATAATTTAATCAACGTAGTCGATTTATAGCATGTGTTGATCTTAACATTATCGCTGCATTGGAAAGACCTTTTGAGCAAATTAACCTGCTAGTGCATTTCTTCTTCTTGAACAAATGCCGGCTGATTATTACAAGGTGGCTAAGGTTATTCAGGTAACAAACCTGTCGGACAAAATGAATTTAATGCACCAGTAATAGGTATAGAAGATAGAGAAATCATTTTAATTACAATTAGAAAAAATAAGATTCAAAATAGGTTAAAATCTTATCAATATTAGACTGAAATGAAAAATAGAATTTAAACATGAAAGGAATGCTTACTTCGTCTTACCGCAGCATACATAACATTCGCATTGCAAATATATAATGATGATGTAATTTATTTTCTTCTTTTACAAGCATTTAAGTTAAGCTATTCTTCAAATATATTTTTTAATAGAGCAATTTTTCGTTTTTTATTTTTACTATATATTTTGCCATCTACGAAATAAATGTGTATACAAGATATTAAGCACACAATGAAACACGTCTATCGGTAATGTGCAGGTCGCCATTACTAATACACCAGAATTCATTCCCGGGTCTTCCCCAGATACCTGATCGTTTCTCATTATAGTACATAGACTACTGCTGATGCCGCCTTACGAGATTATTTTCAAAAAAAAAACTTCATAACCTGATTATTTGGGCATTTCGGCATACACTGGAGATGTGTACGTTGAACCTGGAGTACAGCACTCGCAACTTGATCCTGCGGATCAAATCCAGACTGATTTGATAGACAATAGCTCTCTCGTCTTCGACGAGACCCCCCCTTTAGCAATTTGTCTGCCAAGCCGTAGTAAGACTCAAAATGGCTGGTCTTGTTGGCCCAGAATACTTCTGATGTAGTGGGTAATAGATTCGTTCGTAGTCGCCGGTGAGCGTTGCAACTGGTTTTTATGCTGAGCACCAGTCGAGCCTGGCTGGGGAACCCCTCGCCGGGGCAGTAGTAGAAATTTTGTTGGTAGTGCTGGCCGTTGATGTCAAGGTTAATTGGGGAATGTGGCTCCCCACCAATAAAACTAGCATAGGCCTTGCACGTGTTCTTTTGACTGTGACTGTTTTCGTGCTTCGGTAGTAAAAAGGCATAACGGATCTTTGTCATTACTTGCGTTGACATTAGTGCGTGAGTATTTTCCGGTGGCGTGGCTTTTGCATGCGTGGCGCACAGTGGGTCAGGTATAGAAATGCATGTGTATATACATCGGTACATACATACATACATATATATATATATATATATATATATATATATATGCACATAAAAAACACGAAGGCTGACCAAATTTTCCCAAATAGCAGAAAACGTAAATAAATACACAATATGGTGCACAGTGATCCCAAATATTTATAAAAAAGAGGAAACGAGGTATAATACACTTTCAACAGGTAGCCCATCTTTGCGATAACAAGGCGAACATTTTGAGCCACCCTGTGCTATCGAATTCCTCTGGAGCTACCCAGGAGGTTGTTGCCAGGGCAAGACAATATGAATCCTCGGGGCTCCGATTGCGTTTCTGAACATGTTCCCCAACGTTTTGATATACCCTATATGTCTAAGCTTTAGTAGTAATATAATATAGCCCTATGCTAATCTACTTTTGTCCCTACCGTTGTCGCAGCGGCTTCTAAAAAGTTGCCCCTTGGCGTTGGGCTCTGGCTGCGGAAAACGCAGAAACTGGGTCTGACGGCGGGACTGCTACTACCGCCGGGCACGGGGGGAACAATCCCCTCTGCCTCTGCCCCTCTGCTGATTTGGCGGGAGCAGGCCAGGTCAGTTGTAATGCAGACTCACACGAGTGCCGTAGCCAATCCAGACTCGGAATCGCAAAGCGAGTCAGCACGGAAGATGACCTACTCCTCTCTCAGATTTCACGTTTCTCTCCCGAGAGGAGAAATAACGACTGATTTGGGCTGAGCAGACCATTGAAGAGAGCCGCAAGTAAATGGCAGTCTCTAAGAGACTCCTTACAGTGGATATTATAGATCGGGCGGACGGGAACGCAAGATGACGGATGCGTAGTAGAAACTGGTCCATACGCTGCTGGTGAAGCTGGTATCGACGGCCGACTGGAAGGTTCTTCACACCGTCCCCTCGATGACACGCAGGATGAGTAAGAGGATCAGGAGGATATCAACCAGACAATAGTAGCCAATCCATCGATAGCAGTTTAGTCAGCCACAAATACAAGCGAGTGTGCTGCAACTGAATCTGTATAAATAAGGTCGCATCGACAGAGTTTAACATAGCCTGTCCGCCTTATTTAGAAGCCATGGATGGCGTGAGGCAACTCAGTTCTCCAAACTTGGATGTCTTCCACGCACCAACGGTAAGCAGGTTGAGAGCCGCAGTAATGGTAAGAAAAAGTATTAATGCCTATTTGCTACCTCAATACAGCACTGATGACCTAGCTGTGGTGGCACTAGAAAGTAGAATTAGGCGTAAGCTTTTGGCTTGCTATATTGATATATTGCCCACCAGAGGAGTTAATGAAGTTCGTGGAAGAAGCTGGATCCCAGGATCTGCAGCTGATACCAATATTAACAACACAGAGATGAGTAACTTTTAGACTACATATTACCTACTAACCTATAGATTGCGAACTTTGGGAAGTACCTACATATGTCGGACCAACCCCATCCAACGTTATCGACCTGAATCTAAAGTTGGGGGATGGCACCAGTCTGTCGAATTGGAAAGTTCTTGATACACGCTTTTTTCTCAGACTAGAAGTACATTCACTTTTACACAGAATTTGATAAAACATTATTGACATTGAATTGGGATAAGTTTAAAATATTAGTCATGTCAAAGCTTCCGACAACGGGTGCATTGGAATCAGCTAAGTAGTCAATGGAGGCCCTTTATCGGAATCTGTTGGATGCATATCATGCATCATGCCTGACCACGGGAACTAGGAAAAGAATGAAAGGCCCAAAGAAGCTCATGAAGAAACTTCTCCGGAATTGAGAGGGTCCCCAAGACAACAAGACTCCGGAAGCTGCGATCAAAGCAGCGAACCATAGAGAGTCACATCAAAGAATAGAAGGACATATGAGCGGAGACCAACCAGGAGGCCCTTGACAAGCAATTGGAAACTCACTTCCTGGGCTGCACGGTAATTAATGCCACAGGGCATCAAAATTGTTCACACCTGCCAAGGGCCAGTGGGCCTCCTTTCAAGAAATACAATATCCCCTGGGCTGGATGGAATCCTCCCAGCAATGTTGCAGATAAACATAAGGTCACTTAAGCACTGGATACATTCCCACACAATTGAGGACCTCTCGAATTATCTTCCTAAAGAAAACGGGCAAATTAAGTCACATGAGCCAAAAAGACTATAGACGAATAAGCCCCAAATCGTTACTAAAGAAAACAATGGAGAAGCTGATGAGCTTACATATCAGGCAAGCTGTGGAGCACGCAATGTCTGCCAATCAGAACGCCTATACAAATGACAAATTGGTAGAAACTGCACTGCATTCAATTGTAGCGACAATAGAGAAAGCATTTTATCACCATCAATATGCACTAGGGGTGTTTGTGGATATCTCAGGAGCATTCAACAATATCAACAGAGGCCATAATGGATCGTCTGGAAGCGACTAATACACATCCAGCTATCAGCCTGTGCCGGCGGGTACAATCAGATTGGGGCTCTACGTCGGTAATAGGGGCCCCTGTGCTCCAAGACGGGGTAGTTTCGTCCCTACTACGGAATACCATAGTCGACGACCTACTAAAAAGGATCTACAGAGGGCCCCCTTAATAACTGCCTATGCGGACGAGATAAGCATACATATATATCGGGACGCTGACGTATAATGAGCTGCACGTTCAAGTGGACCAACGATACCAAGCCATGGGCTAGAAGTTCAGACCTCGCACCCAACAGGCCGAGGGGGGGCAGCCGCATAACGAGCGACACAAATCTCGGGAGTATGTCCGTCGAGATATATTAGTGGGCCAAAGGAGTCTGACTCAATATCAATGCGGACAAGACAGACCCCATCCTCTTTACCAAGAAGTGCAAGGTGCCGCTATAAATCCCCCAAAAATTGTAAACATTCAGCTGAAGCCAAAACTACAAATCAGATGCCTGGGAAGAATTCTGAACACCAAAGTGACCTGGAAATCTAATATAGAGGAGAGCGTTAAGAAGGCCACAAATGCAGTAGACATCCATGCCCAAACAACTTCGCAAAAGGCTGCGCGAAACCTAGCAGAGTCGGGAGGACTTTACACCAAGGTTGTGAATACAGCTCTATAGGTAGGAAGCGGTCAAAATCTGTAGCTATACGACCCAAAGAAGGAATCAGCTAAGAGCGCATGAAAAGAACTGTTAAACTTTGCAAAGGGCACAAGGATCCTGAAAGACTTTTAAGCACGCACATGGTTCCAAACAGTTTTTCGGATCAACTAAGGGCCTACTCTGGCCAATGTCCCTCCGTGGGTTGAATTGGGACCCCAATAACCCCCTCCCTTCATATTCAAGTAGGCTCCTACTAATAAACCTTCCATCTCTTGAAAATCGTAGAATTATTCTTAATGTTATCTTTATACATAAGCTGATTAATGGTGATATTGACTCTTCGACTTTAATGAGAGAATTAGTCCTAGTGTCGATCTTAGAACTTTTAGAAATTATGTTCCTATCTATCTTCAGCACTGTAATGTTAACTATCTCCTGCATGAACATTTTCCTGTCTTTTGTTGTAACTACAATAATCTCTTTGTCTCTATTAATAACTCCCTTTAGTAAAAAAACAAAACATCTATACTAAGGCATTTAGCTAGGTAATGTAAATTGTTTATGGTTTGTTGTTTTTTACTTTCATTGAAAGTGAGCGAGCGAGTCCACGCTTTTTTCCGTCTTCGTGATTCGTATCGCTCGTTATGCGTCTGCGCCCCCCGGCCGTTTGAGCGGGAGGTGGGAGCTTCCAGCCTGTGCTTGGCGCGTTACAAGGCCAGTGGCTTGTACGTCAACGTCCCGATATTATGCGTGACCAGGAGGGTCGTCCGACTTAACCTAACTTATATATTATGTAAATTTTGTATATATACAGATTTATACACAGATTTCCATTAAATGACAATTAATTTCAGGTTAAAAACAAATAACATAAGTAAATTTAAATTGAGTGAATTCAAATTAAAACGAAAATTAAACATTTTTATACAAATATATTAATCATTGTGTTATATACAGCAAAAATAAATTGTCAATTAAAAAAAACAATTTAAATATTGAGTACAAAAAAAATATTTGCTTAGTTTAACATTAAATAATGTAATTTTCTATATTACATAAATAAATGCTATATATATATACATTTTTAATAGCCCCATTATTGGTAAATACGTTATTCTTTTAAAATGGGAGTGGTAGCATGTACATATAACGAGTAATCACTGTTTCACTTAATTGCAATGTTTATGTAAGAACACAATGACCCATAGTATTCTCTAAGTGCAAATTTAATATAATCATATTGTAATTAGGTCACCCAACTTGATAAGCGCAGCAATGGCGTATTTAACATAAGCAGCGTTCCACAAAATATTTTAAAAGAAAAAAAAACGTAAATGAAAAACTTAAATAACACCAAATCCTGAAGTTATCACATTAATGTAATCATAGCTAGATTAAAACAATTTTAAAGTAGTTAAACATCAAGTAGTCAAAGTAGAGGTAAACGTTGTATGGAGGCAACTTTTGGATTGATCGCCGATTTGGGGTGATGCTTTTAGAATATATAGAAAGGCTGATTTTGCTAGCCTCAACAATGTCGTCCTTCAATCAGACTGGTTATACCTGTACACTTGTATAGATATGGACAGTGCGGTTGACTTCTTTTACACAATTCTTTGATCCATTTTTAAGGATTTGGTTCCGCTCAGTAGTTCTCTTAAGCTTAATAAGCCTCCTTTTCTTACTCAACAGTTGTGTACGTAAAAATATCAAATCTAGACTCTTTAGGAAGTCCAAGATACGGGGAAGTTTCTCGGAAAATTCGCGTTATATTATTGCTCATTCAAGGTTCACTGTCATTAATTCCGAGTGCTATAAGGTATATTTGCATCGCTGTAGAGTACAATTTTCTCAGGACCCAAATCAATTTTAGAATTTTGTTAATTAAAAACGGAAAACATCTTGCCAACCTTCTTCATTATCTTATATAAACACTAAAGCAAATAAAGATCGACGCTTTGCCGATTTCTTTGCAGAGTGTTTTTAAAACAACTTATTCGTGTCTTAAGCATCAGTCCAATCAGATATATTCTTTTGACTTACACAGGTCTAACAACATCCCACCTCCCCTAACTACTAAAAGCTCATTGCTTAAGTCCATAAATCCTAACTTTTTCCCTGGACCTGATGGTGTTCGGGGATCTATTCTCAGATTCTGCGTTAGTGCGCTATGCAAGCCGACATGGAAGCTTTTTGATCTATCTTTAAATTCTTCGTCTTCCCTTCTTTCTGGAGAGAGTCGTTTATTATTCCTCTTCATAAATAAGTTAGCAAGACTGAAGAGAAAAACTATAGGAGACAGTCTTATAGTCTGCTACTCTTAAGCTTCTTGAATAAATCTTCTTCACAGTTACAGCAGTCTTTCGGTTCTTACCTTCTTAGGATGGGTTTTTGAAGTATATAAGAAGTGTAGAATTTTCTTCTGTTTTCTTCTTTCTGGCGTCATTTACACTGACTTCAGCAAAGCATTTGACTTGGTTACTCACTATTTACTTATACATATGTTTTATCTCCTTGACTTCCAATCCTTTCTTTATAAGTGGATTCCCTACTAAATTAATCTCAGAAAGGTCTTTTTAATAACTTTTACCCTAAGCCCCTTAGGGTTATATTAGGGGTACCGCAGGGTAGCCACTTCGGTCCCCTTCTCTTCACCTAATTTACCAATAATCTTCGCTGTTAATGTACCTACCATTTTCGACAATGTTAAACTTTGCTTTTCCTTTAACGACTTTTCTTCTCACTTTAGGCTACAAGAATATCTTGCTGCTTTCCAATCATGGTGTCAGGTCAACTTGCTGAATTTTAACTGTTAATGCACTTCTCCAGTCCGACCTATTTTGGAGTACGCATCGTTTGTCTGGTATCCTTAACACAAGAATCACCAGGACCGCATTGAGTCTGTTCACAAGAAATTTTTGCTATTTGCTCTCCGTGGCTTAAGCTATGATCCAAATAGCTACCGGCCTTCATTTTCAAATAGGCTTCTTTTAATTAACCTTCCAACCTTAGAAAACCATAGAATCATGCTTAATGTTACCGTTATCCATTAGCTGATAAATGATGATATGGACTATCCGAATGTAAATTATGTTTCTATCTATCTTTGGCATTGTAACTCAAACTATGTTCTGCATGGACCTTTCGTGTTCTAACTATAACTATCTCTTCAACTTTATCTCCATTAACAACTCTCTCAATTCAAATAAAACATCTATACTAACATCTACCTTTCGTGTGCGCGTTTTTTCCCCGTACCGTGTTTCGTGTCGCATGTTATACGGGGGCACCCCTGGGCCGTTTGGGAGGGAGACTTACCTCCGTATCTTGGTATCGTTGCGGGACCACTTGAACGTGATGCGCATATACGTCAACGCCCTGTTTACATCAAAAAATACCAAGTTCCCAAAAAAGAGATTATTACTTTCTGTGTACATGAAAAAAGGTTTTTAAAGTTCGAAAACAAAACTAATGCGCAACATTTAGGGTACCCCGTTGGAGTCGCCAGCCTCACACAAAATAGCTGACAATATCATGGAAGACTTGTTGCGGAGCACAACAGAACAATTAAGATACCCACCAAGGCTACTGACGAGATATATTGATGCTTTCTTTAAAATTATAAGAGAAGACGAGATAGAAAAAGCATTGCAAAAGTTCAATTCATACCACAAGAACATACAATTCACTATAGAGCTCAAATCTGACAACTGACGACTCCACGAAACGCGGACGCACTAATATCCTAAAAGTAAAATGGTGAAAAAAACAACACCATCACTAAATACTATCAATTTTTTTTCAAAACACCCAAAGTGTATGATTATCAATCAATCAATCAACTTCCTTCTGCCTGTTACATACAATTGCACGAGTTCTCGCTTACTCCATCAAGAGTACAAGTATAAACACGGCCAGCACAACACAAATCAGACATAAAACTGAGACACTAAACAAACAAAGAAAAAACTGCGATTGCAGCACACTGTACAGAAAACGACCACTATCAAAATTTCGAAGCAAGAAAGTTACTCGTAGCTTTAACTTCGACTTGGCCATTTTATGTGGCTAACCTAAAGATACAATTTTTGTTTTAGTTATGCCATCCAACTACAATATTAAGTTTACATTTTTCAGTTGTGGCACACAACGAAAAGTAATATTTTTCAAATTTAATTGATTTTCCTTCTCGTGTGATCTTGGCAGCCCAAGTAAGTGGCACCAAACGTTAATTTTTAGGCTTTGGTAGTTATATTCATTCCAATAAAATTCTAGAAAATACAACAAAGTTTTATTAATTTTTGCTGGCATCGATGTCTAAAACTTGACGCATATGCCCACAATTGACACAATTGACAGTGTCTATGCAACTCCACCTCCATTAAAGTGGCCCCTATTTGCAATAGTACCCAATTTATATGGTTGCAAAAAGAAGGTAATACAAAAGAATGTAACCTTCTATAGTGAACAACTACCTAAAGTCGTTCTCTGACTTTCGCTCAAGACTGTTGCTTCTTTTCAATCTCCCATATTGTGCTAATTTTTGAGTTCGTGTTTCAATCTTAAAGTAGCACCCGAGTTTTCTCTTATTGTGCTTAAGTTCCGTTTCGGTTTTAACGCAAACCTTTAAGTGCAATTAATAAAACTGCATTAATTGCTTTTTTATTTTGCAAATAAAGCCATACCTCTACCTCTAGCATACCTCTCCAGCAATTGGATGTTTTTTTTTTTGTACTTATCACGCTGTTTGTTTTGTCAGGAAGTTTGCAAAGCATAGCAGGAAGCTTTTCCGACCATATAAAGTATATATATTCTTGATAAGCATGACAAGGGGAATCTATATATCTTGTCCGTCTACCTGTCCGTCCGATCTGTTTTTTGTTTCAACAGAAAGATCTCAGAAGTCTTAAAAGCTACAGAGCTCAAATTTTCACCATGCAGCTTTTGTCTGCACGCTGGTCAAGTTCGAGTTATACCTAGATCGAATAACTGTACCATATAGCTTCCATATAATCGATTGTTGTGGAATGAAAACTTAGTAGCATAATATTTCAGTTCTTCATTCAAACGAAACCAAATTCGGTTTGTATCAAGATCCGACAACTATATGAAAAAGCTATCATATAACCGATTGTTCCCGGAATAAACACAAGAAACATGACTCTTCTGTTCTTCATCCAAATCCAACCAAATTCGAGTTGTTTCCATTTGAGGAGGCACTACGTCCGCTGGAGTGATCTCATCAAGATTGGCCAACTAAGTCATATAGCTACCATATAACCGATTGTTCCGATTGTTTCCTTTTTTGTTTTTGTTTGTGCTTGCGGTCTACGGTTTGTATACAAACCAAATTGGGTGTCTTTGGCTCCTGTTGTGTTCCAGATTTATGTGTTCATACGGACGGACATGAATAGATCGACTCGGCTGTTGATGCTGATCAAGAGTATGTATACTTTATGGGGTCGGAGACGCTTAATTTTAGCTGTTACGCACATTTGCACGAACACAATATACTCGTTTACTCTTCTAGAGTATGAGTAAAAAAGTTGCAAGAGAGGAAATGTAACTTGGGGTAACCTAAGCTTATATACCCTTGCATATTAGCACTCTAATAAGCCTCAACGCTTATTGGCCCGTTCCGGTTTAATTTCGGTCACCACACCTAAAGACTTCTTAGGCTGAAAAGTAATAAATTTGGTTTTATTCTGATAAAAAGCAAAAAAAGGAAGTCAGCATACTAAGAGTTCATTCCGATGTTTACATATGCGTAGCTTACAGTTTATGACGACCATTCTGACACAATCTGTCAAAAAAGTTTCTGGCCTGAGCAAATAATCGTGAAGGTGTTTAAAGCTGGAACTATAAATCGGATACCGATTAGACTCCCAGCTTCAAAAAACTTCATCTTTTTTTCATCTTCTGTCGGAACCAATTCTACTTAATTTTCCTAACGTAATTGAATTTATAAGTAGTAAATTATCTCTTAAATGCTTTTCTGTATTCATCACTGCATCTTACATAACTCCACGTTCCGATATTTCTTTGCATTGAGATCATCTCAATCGTTGCTTTTTGATACTGATCAATTGTTGGTTTTGGTGATTTCAACATCTGTGATGTCACGTGGTCCTCTGTGATCGACTCAGCCGTTTTGATATCTTCAAGGCAACACGAATTTGTTGACGGCCCACTTGAATTGTCCTTATCTCAAGTTAATTTTGTAACAAACTCATTGAATCGCCAACTTGATTTGATTTTTGCTTCTGATCCTTCCACTTCAGTGGTATCTAGAGTCAGTCAGCTTTTGCTTCCTACACGTTACTATGGATATTACTATTCCTGCGGTACCTGCATCATCCAACTTGTCAGCTAGAGCATATTCATTTAGAAAGGCTGACTTCGCTAGCCTTAACAATGTCATCCTTCAATCAGACTGGTCATACTTTTACACTTGTATAGATATGGACAGTGCGGTTGACTTCTTTTACAAATTTCTTTATTCCATTTTTAAGAATTTGGATCCGTTCAGTAGTCCCGTTAAGGTTAATATGGCCTCCTTGGTTTACTCCACAGTTGTCTAATTTAAAAAATATCAAATATAGACTCTCAAAAAGTTCAAAGTCTCGGGAGCAAAGCATATTTGTATCGCTGTAGGGAAAAATTTTCTTAGGAACTAAAACAATTTCATTATTTTGTTAATTCAAAATGTAAAACATCTGTCCTACCTTCTTCATTATTTTATATAAACACTAAAGCAATTACAGATCCAGGCATTACCAATTTGATTGCAGGGTTCTTTCAAATAACTTATTCCTCTGTTAAGTCTCGATCTGCTCCCCTAGTTACTGAGAGCTTATTGCTTAATGAACTTAGGTCTATTAAGCCTAACTTTTTTGGTGGTCCTGATGGAGTTATTGGGTGTTCTCAGATCCTGCGCTGATGCGCTTTGTAAGAAGATTTGGATGCTTTTTGATCTATCTTTAAATTCTACGTCTTTCCCTTCTCTCTGGAAGTTGTCGTTCATTATCTTCTGGAGTGGATTTTCTTCTTAAGTGGATTTCCGACTAATTTATTCTCAGAGCTCAGAAAGTTTATTTTTAGTGACTCTTACTCCATGCCAGTTAGCGTTATATCAGGCGTACCGCAGGGCAACCACCTTCTCAACTTCTCTTCACCTAATTTATCAAAGAACTGACTTAGGTTCTATCCCATTCTAGTGAATTAATGTACGCCGACGACGTTAAGCTTTGTTTCTCTTTCACTTAAGGCTGCAAGATGACCTTGATTCTTTCCAATCGTGGTGTCAGGTCAACTTACTATACCTCAATTGTTCTAAATGCAAAGTTTTGTCATTTTGTCTTTTATTGTGTTCTTTTAGACCCTAAATTAAAATTCGACTTACACATTTCCATTACCGTCAATAGGCTGTGGGTGTTGAGTTTTATCAAGCGCTGGTCGAAGGAATTTGGTGATCCTTCTACATCTAAACTTCTGTATACTTCTCTTGTCCGACCTATTTAAGAGTACGCATCGTGTTTTTGGTGTCCACAATACAGGAATCACCAGGACCGCATTGAGTCTGTTCAAAAGAAATTTTTCCTGTTTGCTCTGCTTGGGTTGAATTTAGACCCGATTAGCCCCCTCTCTTCAAGTAGGCTTCTGCTAATCAACCTTCCAACTCTTGAAAATCGTAGAATTATGCTTAATGTGTAATCTTTATAGATAATCTGATTAATGGTTAAATTGACTCTCCGACTTTAATGAGCCAAATCAGTTTTTTAGTCCCTCATACAACTATCTATCTTCGTATCTATCTTCAGCACTGTAATTTAAACTATTGTCTGCATGAACATTTCATGTCCTTTGTTGTAACAACAATAATCTCTTCAACTTTATCTCTATTAATAACTCCCTTAACACATATAAAACATCTATACTAACGCATCTAGCTAGTAGATAATGTAAATAATTTATGCTTTGTAGTTTTATTCCTATCATTATAAATGAACAAGCGAGTTCTCGTTTTTCAGTCTTCGCGATTCGTGTCGCTCGTTATGCGGCTGCGCCCCACGGCCGGTTGGGCGGGAGCTCTAGTGTAGGTGTTCGCGCGTAACAAGCCCGCAGATAAATTTTAACTAAAACAAAACAACAGAGATTGTCGGAAGTGCATTTTATAAGTATTCGTCTTCGTAAAACGTAAATAAATGCTGAGTCCGAGTATCTTACAGTCGGAATAAATAAATTTAGGACATACATTACGGACAGACGGACATAGCTAGATCGACTAGGCTGTTAATTCTGATTAAGAATATGTATACTTTATGGGGTCGTAGACGGTTCCTTCTGCCTGTTACATACAGTTGCACGAATACAATATACTCGTTTACTCTACTAGAGTACGAGTATAAATATTAACTGAGCACCTTAAACTTATATGTAGCTCCTTGGTATGACCACATCAACATGGCTTTATAAAACGCCGCTCAACTTCTAAAAATTCGCTTGAACTCTCGTCCTTTGTTACTGACAGCTTCATACATGAAATGCAAACGGATATGATCTACACCGATTTTACCAAAGCATTTGACAGTGGTAATCATCAGCTTCTTCTTCTCAAACTGAAGCTTCTTTGACTTCATCCACTGCTATCCGGCTATTTACATCATACGAACATCATACTAAGTGTAGGGTGATGTCGTTCTATGGAGCTAATTTTCACCTTATTTTATTGGAATAGTCAACTAGATCGCACCTTTTATTTACCCACAGCTTATCTTTCAGCATGTAATTTTCCACTCTCGCTAACAAAGTCAAGTGCGTCTTAGGACTCATAAAAAGATGCTCCAAGAAATTTGATGACCCGAAATTTAGTCAACTAAAATCAAGCTGGGTCTGTCGCGAGGTGATGCATTTATACCAATTTATCAATGGAACCATTGAATATCTTGATCTCCTAGATCTACAAAATTTTGAAATTCCCAGTGGATTCAGATTTATAGGTCTCTATATTTGCGCTAGTATTCCTTAAATTATGCAAGTCTCTTATTTTCCTGGTAATTAGCTCTTTGTATAACGACTTATATCCCGTCATGAGTGGTGCTGGTAGCGTGTGTTGTGCTCGCAAAGCCATTCTAATAAACTTATCCTAGACGATAATTCTGTGACTGAATCTCTGGCCATTGGAGTGATGTCAATTGGGCCATATCAATAAAAAGAATCGCCATCGAGCTTCACACATGGCACAAATTTAAATGATAAATTAAATTATCTCTTTAAAATTGAAAGAGCATTTTTGATAGATTAACGAATAAATAAATGTCGGTGTAGAACAATTTCTACACAGCCCTAACTAAGAGCTAAAAATCTGTGTGGAAACCCAAAATGATCGATATGATGAGAGATGGTCTTGCAAGATAAAACAACACTAACACACTAACAAAATCATTTAACCACTGGCAGCTTCGCATCGAAAACAGCGCCGTATTTGTTTTGACTTCTTCTTCGTCTTCGCATGCAAGCGTACTGGTTTAGCTTCACTGAAAACGCCCTCTCGCCTTCCTAAATTGGTTACTGTCTTCATTTCCTGTGCCTGTGCTATTCTTTGATTTAGCTGCAAAGTTATTTGTTCCGGTGATCCATTGCTATATTCGGCATTTGGCTATATTGAAGACGTCCTTAAATATATGTATGCCAATGCAACTATCTCTCTACTTAGGCCAGCTTGCTTTCGGCTGTTGCTTTTTCTTCCGTCAGCAAAACTCTACCAGCCTTGTGGTAGAGGGTAGCTGCTAGCGCCGAGAATGTTGCCAGCAGACTTTCTTCGCTATCTGCCTATCTTAGTTATTGGCGTCCGTCCGTTTCCTGCTTCCTCTTGAAATCCAATATCGCCTTAAATATCGACGACGTCTGGTGTGCCTGTCTTGCGTCTGGATGTCTACCAATTTATACCGTAAACTAATGCTTTCGATTGCGCAAGCATTTCTTTGCGGTTCCTCTATAGCTTGGAGAGCATGCGCTGGGGCTGCTGTAGCGGTGCCACCAGATGGCTATCCCGCCATTTTGCTGCGGATGAGTGCTGGTGCTCGATCCTTGCTTCCCTATCATGCATTTAAAAATATATAGGGAAAAAAAAAGTATCAAGCCTTACCGATTAAAAAGCCAACTGCAGTTGTAATTCTTTTGAAATTTGATTGTCGAACATGCACACGCATAAAAATATATTGTTACGAAAATGAACGATAGCCCGAAGTCGGACTTCGTGTGTGCACATTTCTGTTTAAGTGAAATTTGAGTATCGCCTTCCACGCGAGCTGTGCATTAACATGCATGCACTGCTTGAGCTGTCTGGAGAAATAACAAGAAGTGAACTCAGATAACGCCAGGTAAACTGGATAGTATATAAATAACATTTAAAATATCAGAGTGCCATTGGCGCAGGATATTAAAATTGTATGACAAATTTACAGGGATAAATAAAAATATTTGTAGCAAAAATTTACTTATTGCAGGGTAATACGCAAATTCCACAACATTTTTCCATTCCACTTAAATTTTTTTCGGCTTCTCTCATATCTGCATTGATTTGATCCATTCCTTCTTCAATGCGATCCAGTTGTTCTAAAATGAAAGAATAAAAAGAAATATATATTTTTCTGTACTTACAAAAATTACAATAAGGAACGCCATAGTCGAGATTCCGACTGTAATTTTCCAGTACTCATCATTTATTAAATATTTGAAAATATAAAAGCCCAGAAAATTAGCAGAAAATTGTCTACCTATATTATTCGGTTATTATGACATGAAAGATCGGTATAAAAATGTGCTTATTCATAACCATACCTTACCAAATTGAAGCCTGAACGAAGGACGTAGCTGATATACATGGACTTAAAAAGTGCTTATTAATAACCATACCGTATCTGTACAAACGCCCCAAGCAAGTAGATAATTTGTGGTTCGTCTTTCTTTTCATCAAGAGCGAGCGAACGAGTCCGAGTCTTTTTTTATTGTTTTCGCGTCGTGGCACGTTATGCGGCCGAAGACAGTTGGTTTTAGTCTGGGTTTCGCGAGTAACAAGGCCCACGCCTATTTATACCATTCATAAAAAATTTCAATGTATATTAACTTTGTCATGAAGTTTGTGGAGCACAGAAGGAAACGTTTCCGACCAAATGACCAGCATGACAAGAGGATTTGATATAGCTATGTCTGTCTGTGTCCGTCCATTTGCTTTAAACCCGAAGATCTCAGAAGCCTTAGCAGCTACACAAAATTATCTAAAAAATACAAAAATAACTATACATTTGAAAACCAAATTTCAAGCGTACTTATCCAACATTCATCTTAACATCCAACGCTAAGTTAGAACTCATAGACGAAACGCGTGAAAGCAGTGGAATAACAAAGAGTAACGAGATCTTAATTATTGCTTAACGGAGCAGAGAACCGCATGTGCAAGAAGTAAAGAAGTAAATTACAAAATACTGCTGCTAGTTAAAAGTCTGACTGTAAGAGTACTCAGTTAATTCATATTCGGCTGTGTCACAGAAAGGTCTACCGGTTTCCATATCCTTAAATCGGATATGCCCTATGTTTGTTACTATCGAGGAGTCATTGCAAAGGATTCAGGTCTGGCGGTCTCAAGAACTGCGGCTTGCAAAATTCTATGGAAAATCGTTTCATTATTAGAATGGAAACTGTGGCATTTTTTGCGTTTTGAGTCAATGTAAAAATGGGGCATGTAGAAATTGTTCAGCCTTATGTTTACTTTTCTTCAACACATACATAAGAAAAACACCGCTGCCAACTTGACATAATTTTTGATTGCCTTCGATACGTTATTAAATTTAGCATTACATATTAACTACTGAAGTGTACAAAAATTGCATAGCATTTTTTTAATTTCTCCTCGATTATTGCAATATAACATTATTAATTGCTTTACCTATTCACGTCTCCGAAAAATGGAATCTAACACAGCAACAAGATGTCAGAGTTGAATGAGGCTGTTTTTATTTTTGGGGTTAGCTTAGCGATGTTTTTGTTAAAATTAAAAATTATTATTTATAATTGCAACATATTGCTAAAATTTGAATGCAATTCATTCAGCAAATCATGACACATGCTTGCTTTACCTTGCTTTGCCGCCGCTTTTCATTCCTGTTACAAACTCGATCTCAACATTTTTAAAAGACTTACGTTAAGGCGGTAGCTCCACCCTTCTTCCATTTCAACGCAACAACGCTGTTGGATTAGTTTAATATACTCGACTATAGTAATTATTTTGACAAGCCAGTCAAATTTGTTGTTTTTTTTTTTCAAATGTTTTTTGTTGTTTTTACATTAATATTGAAAGTGTGAGACTTTAACATTTCGCATAAGTATTTCGTTATATTTCTGTACTTAAAAAATTAAATGATTAAAATTAATCATCTCAATTAAAAATATGTCCTCCACTAGTATTGAAGACCGTTTGGAGTCGGCTTAGGACGAAATCTATCAAGGACTGTTGATTTTATCCTTCGTCTCTATGGTGATTTTATCCTTCGTCCTCGTTAATTTCTAGAATTAATTTCGCTGTGTGAATGACACACATTTTCTATAATCTCCAATCTCCGTTTGAAACGGTTTGTTAATCGTGCTCATCACAGCATTGAGCGTTATTCTGTTAGCTAACATATATTGTTCTGATCAAAATATCATATGCAAATTTAATTGGTGTCCTTAAATATTGACATTGGATCCTAGAACGAATTAGGTTAAGTTCGGATAATAACTGAAGACAAAAACGTAAAAAAAAACATTTTGTATGAGAGCACCGCACCCCGCCCAAAATGAATAAAAAAAAAAACGCTGAGTACTAATATTTTATGGTCGAAATATCGACTATGATTTTTGTCAGGGAATCAAACCGAAATGGAACCGGAACACTTACCCAAAAGTAACCAATTCGAAATCAGAAGTAGAACCGATATTTTTGACTTTTCAACCCGTTACGTAAAACCCGATATTCTTTTGAATTGGGCATGGTAGCCCATTTTTTAATACTAAACCAGAGTATTGACTCTGCATTAACATTAAATTTTTGTAAAAGCTGTCATTACAATGAAAAACTAAAAAATATTTATTCCAATTCAGGCCATTCCTACGGCAATATTAATATATTTCATGGACGAGACTAAAAAACTATTCTACGCAAACATTTAGAATTGTAGCTTTTAAGCTTAGCAGCAAGTTTTTGAATATTAAAAATGGGAGAAGAAACCGAAGAAATCTGATAAAACTCGTATTCCGGGTCAAGGATGGCAAAAAAGTGATCTCTCTCTGAATTTGCGGTTTGCTCACAAGATATGCGTTTGAGACAAAGTAATAATTTACTAGCTAGAGCTGATGTTTGTTAATGAATAATTTACGGCTACATAACCGATCCGTTTTCCTTACCGGAAGAAACTTTTCATCATACTTTACAAATCTTTGTAGGACTTCGTTGTCCCAAAGATGTTGGCAACTTTGTCAACAAAGACTGACTTTACTTTATTGAACTCCATAATTCAAGAAATAGCTTTTTCTCATATTTTCAACTGCAGTAGCATAAATGAGGCCACGGATCTATTTTACTTAAACTTGAATATTTTGATTGATAAATGTATTCCTTACATTGAGACTGCTTTGAACCCCTCTTTTAAATCTAAAAAAAGATATCAAATGTAGACTGTTTAAAAAGTTCTCTGGAATGGATTCAGACTTTATACATACTCTCTATAATGTGAATGTTATAACCCTTATTAAGCAAGATGTCAGCGAAACTTTCGAAAGGATCCAAACAGTTTTACTCTTTTGTAAACTCGAAGCGCAGATCTATTAATGAATCTTCAGAAATTTCTGATTTATTTGCGTCCTTCTTTTAAACAACTTACTCTACAGAACATTATGGCAATAGTAAACAATATCCATACAATATAAATGTGTCTTGTGGCATTTTTCTCCAGTCTCAGCCTTCAACATGTGGCTCATAGCATAAAAACTGTTACTGAAATCTCCCGCTTCACATGCTTTTTAATGTATCTTCAGAATCGGGATCCTTTCTGGAAACAATCTTTTATAATCCCACTTCACAAAAAAGGCTGTTAATTGGAGGTTGAGAACTATCGTGGCTTTTACTAGTTATCTGTCATTCCTTAATTTTTTTTTTTTTTTTTTGCTGTTTTCTTTATTTACAATCTGTCCTATTATGTGGACAATCAGTAAATTGTATGGAATTTACATTAACAATACATAAACTTGTGTCGAATAAATATAATCGGAAGGAAAGTATATTATATTTCTTAGTCTGGGGCGGAATCGAACCATCAATCCACCGATCTAGAGGTAGACGAAGCTTCTACTACGCCACTTTAGCGGATTCATGATGTAATTCCTTAATTAATGGAAAAAATGTTAACGGAGCACTTTCATCATTAATGTGTCTCCTTGATTTGTCCTCATCAACATGGCTTTATGAAACGCCGCTCAACTTCTAGAAATTAGTTTGAACTCTCATCCTTTGTATCATTCAAAAAATGAAGACGGATTTGACCTACACCGATTTTACCAAAGCATTTGGTAGTCATAATCATCAGCTCTTTTTTCTCAAGCTGAACCTTCTTGGATTTCATCCACTGCTATCATTATGGATCTCCGACTATTTACAAAAAAGATCGCAGAGGGGATTTTTTTTTATCTTACGCGCAAGGCCCTCTGATTTGTCTAATTAAAGACAGCGAGTCAATATCACCATTAATCAGCTTATGTATTAAGATAACATTAAGCATAATTCTGCAATTTCCAAGAGATGGAAATAGGCAGAAGCCTACTTGAATATGAAGGCAGGGGGTTATTGGGGTCAAAATTCAATCCACGGAGAGCAAAGGTACCAAATTCTTTTGAACAGGCTTTATGCGGTCCTGGTGATTCCTGTATTGGGCACACCAAGCACCCGATGCGTACTCTAAAATAGGTCGGACCAGAGAAGTATACAGTGTATGAGGATCATCAAATTCCTTCGACCATCGCTTGATAAAAACCACAACACCCACAGCCTCATTGACGGTAATTGAAATGCGTAAGTAGAATTTTAATTTACGAACTAAAAGAACACCCAAGTCATCAACTAATTCGATCCGATCAAGGGGCATATCGTTAAGAAGGTTCGATGTCTACGACAAAACGACATAACTTTGCATTTAGAACAGTTCAGATTTAGTAAGTTGACCTGACTCCACGATTGGAAGGAATCAAGGTCATCTTGCAGCCTGAAGTGGGAAAAAGAGTCGTTGAAGGACAAGCAAAGCTTAACGTCGTCGTCGTACATAAGTACACGAGTGTAGGACAGAAACTGAGGCAGTTCGTTGATAAATAAGGTGAAGAGAAGGGGACCGAGGTTGCTACCCTGCGGTACCTCTGATGTAACCGTAAGGAGTTTAGAGTAAGAGTTATTAAAAGGAACTTTCTGAGTTCTGAGATTAAGGTAGTCGGGGATCCACTTAAGAGGGTGGGATACGAAGCCAAGGAGATCTAACTTATGAATAAATAAACAGTGGTTTACCGAGGCAAATGCTTTGCTGAAGTCAGTGATAAATTAGTTGTGGTAAACCTACGCTTCATAAACCATGTTGAGCAGATGAAATTATAGAAGAACAAGAGTGTTGCAACATATCTTTTTTTAAAAAAAAGCTTAGCAATAACAGCAATAACAGTTTTGTTATACCTCGGTAGTTTTGGGCATCCGACTTATTCCCCTTTTTATGGAGAGTAATAATGAACGACTCCTTCTAGAGAGAAGGGAAGGACGAAGAATTTAAAGATAGATCAAAAAACGTCAAAATCGACTTACAAAGTGCATCAGCGCAGAATCTGAGATTACACCCCGGAACACCATCAGGACCAGGAAAAAAGTTTCGCTAAGTAGACTTAAGTTCATTAAGCAATAAGCTTTTACTGACTAGGGGAGGTGGGATATTGTTAAACCTGTGAAAGCTATAAGGGTATCTGATCAGTCCAATACTTAAGAGATTAATCAGTTGTTTGAAAAAACAACTCTGCAAACAAGTTGGCAATGCCTATTTCTGTATTGGTTTTAGTATTTATATAAAAACAATGAAGAAGGTGGGTCATATGTTTTACGCTTTGAATTAACAAAATTATAAAATTGTCTTTGGTCCTGAGAAAATTGCACCCTACAGTGATGCAAATATGCATTATAGCACTCGGAATTAATGACAGTGAACCCTGAATGAGCAGCAAAATAGTGCGAATCGTCAGAGAATCTTCCCGAGACTTTGAACTTCTTAGAGTCTAGATTTGATATTTTTTAAATTAGACAAGTGTGGAGTAACCTAAGGAGGCTTATTAAGCCTAACGGGACTACTGATCGGAACCAAATCCTTGTTAAAGCTAGCGAAATCAGCCTTTCTAAATGAATATGTTCTAGCTGACAAATTGGATGATGCAGGTACCGCAGGAATAGGAATATCCATATTAACGTGTAGGAAGCAAAAGCGGACTGACTCTAGATACCACTGAAATCTAAGGATCAGAAGCAAAAATCAAATCAAGTTGGCGATTCAATGAGTTTGTTAAAAAATTAACTTGAGATAAGGACAATTCAAGTGGGCCGTCAACAAATTCGTGTTGCTTTGAAGGTATCGATCACAGAGGACCACTTGACATCCCAGATATTGAAATCACTAAAAAAACCAACAATTAATCATTCAGAAAGCATCATTATGACGATCCAAGTAAATAGAAATATCAGAATGTGGAGGAACGTAAGAGGCAGTGATAAAGATACTTTAGTACTTATAAATTTAGTTACGTTAGGAAAATTACGCAGAATTTTTTCCGATAGAATCCCGGAATTAACAGCAATCACTACCCCACCACCCTGGCGGGAGGGTCGATCAAATCCATAGGCAGTATAATTATTAGAAAAGATAGCAGAGTCTAAGATATAGGGCTTTAACCAAGTTTCTGTAAAAATTAAAGTATGAAAATCAAAGATAGGCTATCAGTGTAAAGTTTAGAGAGTTTGGATTTAAGGACTCTAACATTTTGGAGCTATATTAGAGGGTGCGGATTGTGCGTCAGCAGGGAGTCTAATTGGTATCCGATTTCAAGTTCTAGCTTTAAACTAATTCACGACTAGGTGCTCAGGCCAGAAACTTTCTTGGCAGATTCAGTCAAAACAGTCGTCCGGAACACTTATCTTGAAAGAAGCTATATTGCGCGTAACCTAAACTTTTCTACCTTAATCTTCGTACTATGTAAATTAGTTTTGGCCTATACATGGGGGGAAACATCTTATGATGTAGAATCTACGGCTAGTCTTGAAATAAATGGAGTCCTTATCCAGACCAGATCTACCCAGATCATTTACTTTCTTGCACTTAAGAGACTCCATATCGTCGAAAATGACATACTTAATTGCTTAAAGCCAACGTGGAGATTATTAAAGCCTTCCATTGCGTTCCGTAAGAACGAACGCAACTCGGCTTCAGCATGTCGACACAACTTGCATGTAAATTTCAAACCATGATTATTTGTCAAATAATCGCTTACACGAACACTGATTTTGGCACATTTGAAATGAATGGTGTTACGACAGAGCCAACAAAAAAGCATAGGCTCAGAAGAAACAGCCTTGAAAGGGCAACTTTTTTTGCATCAGTCAGCCATTGGAATCGAGAGAATAATGGGAATGATAGAAATTTTAAATTTCTCCTGCGTAGCTGGTAGCAGTAAGCTGACGACACAAAAACAAGCAAACGATAAAATTTCTCACTGGGTGGGCAGCTGACAGCAATGTAACGGCAGCAATCTAACGGTGTACAAACGACACAACGCAAACGCAAATGCAAAACAATAACAAAATATGACTAGCAAGACTGAGAGTCCAAAAATAGCAATAAGCTCACAGGTTAACAGAAGCAAAAACAAAAACAACAATACAGAGCGCACTGGTTTGCTCATAGCTCAGCTTTTGGCTTAATTTGCACAATAATAAAATAAAAAAAGGCAATTTAAAGCACTCTAATAAAGTGCACTTAAAACCGAAATTATGCACAATAAAAGAATAAAAGAAAACTTGGACACAACTTAAAATTTGATACACGAACGCAAAAAAATTAGCACAATACGGGAGATTGAACGATATTTCAACACAATTAGCGTATCACTTATTAGCTGCGCCCTGGTAGTTTAGAATAACAAAAAATATGTATTACAAAATTTCGAGTTGGTGTTACAATGTTCGTGTTTTGTGGAATTGGATTCTATACATTTGCCAATGTATGCACGTTTTGCATACCCACATACATATATATCTTTCGTGTAGGCGAAGCTTCTGAGTCTCTTTCGTTTGAAACGTTTACAAATAGGGTTATGAAATGAGCCCAAATTGTAATTGTGTTCTAATTTAGTTACACCGACATTGGCAGCCAGTCGGCAGTGGATGACCAAGTGCAGTCCACGTACTATGTTTTTACTGTACCCTGATCGTGAATAACCTGAATCTCAAATGCATCTATTACCTTCATTGGCATTCCCCAGAAGTGCTACCATTGACTTAAAAATCAACCGTTTGAGAACATATTATCATGCAATCCCATTTTGTGGCTACGACTCATTAGGTTTGGACATCTTATTAGGCATTGTCATTTGGCATACCACCCTCGTGTGTCAGTCCAGTTTTGTTGCTGCAAACTTCTAGCTACATTCACCCGGGTTTGACTGCGACTTCAGTCATTTAATTTTAATAACTCTAACACCCTTCTGAAATTATTCATATCTTTTAATTTTATAAGTGTTGACGTTTATTTGGTATGGTATGTACGTAAAAATCGTAGTTCAACTTAACCTAATTATTTTGAAGTTCCTCAGCACACTGAATCTCAACGTCAGCAGGCCTGTCGACATTGATGGACTTAAGTTGCTTGTAAGTACGGCATAGCCCTGGACTATAATCAATTAAGAACACATCCGTACAAGTTAAACAGTTTATTTTTATTGTTTGCTTCTTAATTCAAATTTACCTTACCAATAATTCTAAATTCCTAGTGGTCATTAAGTATATTATATATCCATTGTTAATCATTTCTATAACAGTGATGAATACTTCGGAAGTGAATAATATACGTTTTATATTCACAACTATTCATTACTACCCCATTGTAATATTAGCCTGCCATGGATACCTCAGTATTTCATGACCTTGTAGAAGATTAAAATGAATGAAATACTTTTGTATGGGCAAATGAGGTAAAATTGTTAGAATCATTGATTAGGGTAAAGGCTTATAAAGCAACTTCAAGTCGTGTAGGTTGGGTGGCTTTAGGAAAAAGAACATCAACTTTCCCTGATAGATTATTTCGTTAAGTTACTCTTTCCGATATTTTATGAAACGATAAGGATGTACAAATTTTTATTTTTATATATCGTTCTGTATATCGTATTAAATTTATGCCGTTTGACACAACTATTTTGTATTACCCACCATCTCTTAATTCGATTGGAATTACTTGAATACCTTTATCGCAATCGTTTGGTATTGACCAGAAGCTTATCGCCTTAACAATCGGTATTATAAGTATTAAACTTAGTGTGAATTAACTGTATATCTAAATTTTGTAGTCCAATAAGCAAATCTTCAGGTACACAGTATGCCTTTCGTTCGAAGTCAAAAAAATTAGGTCCAGGCACGGCCAACAATTCATCCGTGTTATGTACCATATGCAATGACACTGTTGAGATTGATGTTGAACTTGCTGAAATCCCATACAAGCCTAAATCCTATAGGTCTTGTATTGTCTCATGTTTAGGTGCTAATGAAAACTGCAGTCGTCCATGTACTCTTTGCAGTTGAATACTAGCGAAGCAAATCCATCTCTAGAGCAACGTTCAATACCTACAATAGAAAATAATGGTGGTACTTCTACTAGTACCGTACCAGACCACATACTAGATCCAATTCTTAACAAAATTCATCGATAACTATGCAAGGTTCTTCTGATCCAACACTCACAACATTTCGTCATTCATCGAATAGTTGGTTTAAGCGTGCTGCTATTCCGAAAATCGTGCTCGTCAGCTAATTATTAAATCTCTGGATGCATTTCATTCTAGTATGCGTACTGCTCTGACTGACGAAATTAATTTGCCTATGCAAAACTTGAATTTTCCAAACAATGCACAGCATAGGCGTCGTACAATTGAAGTTCCCAATATTTCCAATCAAACTAATGACAGTCCGCATGCAGAAAGGCCGATACAACTCCTAGGGTATACTTTGAACACCGGCCTCCGAGTCGAATGATAATAGCAAGTGGTACCCTCTGGTTCCGTAGCTCTTACTGGGTGGGCGAGGGTTGTGATATCCTTTCAACTCAGATATACATAATGATATTAAGGAACCCTACTGAAACTAAAAGTGGAGCTCAACTCCCAAAACTAAAATACCTATAAACAAAACGGGCCAAACTCTAATCAAATTTTACAAAAAGTACTGTAGCTTTTATATGATGTCATAACAATTCAAGTGGTCTATGATGTTAGTTGACACTCGTGTTCTTTACCCGACCCGACCTATGACCTTCAAGCAACAGTTTACTGAAGATCCCCAGAAGACCAAATTGCTACTTCAAGTGCCCATGTCTCCAGGAATTATAAAACTTATACTTCCATATTAATATACTTTATTATTTATTCTGAAATTACTCAAATATATACTCATCATTTTGCTATTTCTTAGCCACTAATTTCCTAATAGTATAAATCAACTCATATATTCTACAATGTTCTTCCCTATAAAAACAAAAAACAAGTGGATATTTTTGATTCAGCAATTATCGTTGCTGATCATAATTATGTTTAATTTAATGCTCTTTTATGTAACAAAACCAAAGCTCGAACTCATCATATGGATGTTTGCTCAAACTCGTACTACAACAATAGGCGATCAACCAATAGCAAGAATTTTAATATAGAATATGTGGGTATATGTACAGAGTAATAAGATTTGAAATAAAAAAATATAATATATAATAAATAAATATATAATTTTATATAATATATATAATAAAATATTTAAGTGACTTAGTGCGTATTGAATCTAAACTTATGTTTTTTTTAGATTTATCTTGATTTTACTTTACTTTAAGCTCACTTAAGAAAAAAAACTTTCATTTATTTATTAAACTGTTCAAAATAGCTAGATTAATTTTCAAGTGCATGATAGATAAAGAAAAAGTGTTTTAATATGTTAAAAGAAAAATACTTGCTTATATTGACCAAATAGTGAAAACTTATCAGCCACTAACAACATTATCTCAATGTTAACAAAGAACATATGATAATAAAGTTTGGGTGTGGCTTACATAAAGGCATCTCCAACGGAGAAAGGCATTCCACTGTATTGGACGGAGCTTTTGACTCGAGCTTTGGATTTGCTTATCTTTAAACACTGGGCTCGACCTAAACAAAATGCACACGAAAACATTACAAACTACATTTGCCGAAATGATTGTGTCCGTCATATTATGGGATCTTCTGCATTAGGCGGCCTGACTGACAATCTATATCAAATTACACGTTAGGCTGTTTTTTAGATCTGCGTTGGCCCGTCACACCACGTGCAATTTTGCAAATTTTATTTTTCAAATTTACTTTAATTTGTTTCAGCCACGCAATATCAGCAAAGAGACCATTGACAGATGTGCGCAGCTTTTTATAGCTGACCATTCCCGAGCTTTTCTTGGAGAGTCAAATGCAACGTTAAGTTGGCTGTATTACTGACCAATCAGAATTTAGCAAGCCGTAAGCGCAGCTTACAGTAAAGCTTTCTAGGTTACAGCGCAGGCGACAATTATGTCGCCAACGATATTCGATGTAAACCGTTAAAATTCAAATTCAAGTAAACAAGGCATGGTCGCTTTGCATCAAATCACCCGAACTCTACACCGATAGACGTAAGATTATCGGGAATCCGTTTCGTACATCTTTGAAGTGGAACGTTCTTACTTCTTGAGCAGACGATAATAATCCCCATGGGTGATCATATCAACTCCAAATAGTGCTTTGTATGGCGAGCATCCTAATGATTGACGCAAACAGGTTCTAAGCTGTGAGGTATCTATCCCATTCTGTCTGATTTTTTTTCAGGTATGACCTAACTGCAGCTAATAAGGATCGATTAACATGCTCTGCAGCATTCTTTTGTGGTAAATACAAAGTGATATATAAATGCTGAATTCCTAACTTTGTCAAAAAAGCGTTAAAAATCATTTGCCTTAAATTGTGTTCCGCTGTCGCTGATGATCGTCTCCGGCACACCAACTTCATGAAAAATCGTTTTTAGCAAAAAGCCTTGTATGGCTGCTGAGGTGAATTTCTTCAACGGGTGCGACCAATGGTATTTGCTAAAGTGGTCTAAAACATTGAGCAACCTTATATGTCCGTTTTTTGTTCTGGAATATGGACCTATTAAATCAACCTTTCTTGCACTTAAGAGACTCCATATCGTCGAAAATGACATACTTAATTGCTTAAAGCCAACGTGGAGATTATTAAAGCCTTCCTTTGCGTTCCGTAAGAACGAACGCAACTCGGCTTCAGCATGTCGACACAACTTGCATGTAAATTTCAAACCATGATTATTTGTAAAATAATCGCTTACACGAACACTGATTTTGGCACATTTGAAATGAATGGTGTTACGACAGAGCCAACAAAAAAGCATAGGCTCAGAAGAAACAGCCTTGAAAGGGCAACTTTTTTTGCATCAGTCAGCCATTGGAATCGAGAGAATAATGGGAATGATAGAAATTTTAAATTTCTCCTGCGTAGCTGGTAGCAGTAAGCTGACGACACAAAAACAAGCAAACGATAAAATTTCTCACTGGGTGGGCAGCTGACAGCAATGTAACGGCAGCAATCTAACGGTGTACAAACGACACAACGCAAACGCAAATGCAAAACAATAACAAAATATGACTAGCAAGACTGAGAGTCCAAAAATAGCAATAAGCTCACAGGTTAACAGAAGCAAAAACAAAAACAACAATACAGAGCGCACTGGTTTGCTCATAGCTCAGCTTTTGGCTTAATTTGCACAATAATAAAATAAAAAAAGGCAATTTAAAGCACTCTAATAAAGTGCACTTAAAACCGAAATTATGCACAATAAAAGAATAAAAGAAAACTTGGACACAACTTAAAATTTGATACACGAACGCAAAAAAATTAGCACAATACGGGAGATTGAACGATATTTCAACACAATTAGCGTATCACTTATTAGCTGCGCCCTGGTAGTTTAGAATAACAAAAAATATGTATTACAAAATTTCGAGTTGGTGTTACAATGTTCGTGTTTTGTGGAATTGGATTCTATACATTTGCCAATGTATGCACGTTTTGCATACCCACATACATATATATCTTTCGTGTAGGCGAAGCTTCTGAGTCTCTTTCGTTTGAAACGTTTACAAATAGGGTTATGAAATGAGCCCAAATTGTAATTGTGTTCTAATTTAGTTACACCGACATTGGCAGCCAGTCGGCAGTGGATGACCAAGTGCAGTCCACGTACTATGTTTTTACTGTACCCTGATCGTGAATAACCTGAATCTCAAATGCATCTATTACCTCCATTGGCATTCCCCAGAAGTGCTACCATTGACTTAAAAATCAACCGTTTGAGAACATATTATCATGCAATCCCATTTTGTGGCTACGACTCATTAGGTTTGGACATCTTATTAGGCATTGTCATTTGGCATACCACCCTCGTGTGTCAGTCCAGTTTTGTTGCTGCAAACTTCTAGCTACATTCACCCGGGTTTGACTGCGACTTCAGTCATTTAATTTTAATAACTCTAACACCCTTCTGAAATTATTCATATCTTTTAATTTTATAAGTGTTGACGTTTATTTGGTATGGTATGTACGTAAAAATCGTAGTTCAACTTAACCTAATTATTTTGAAGTTCCTCAGCACACTGAATCTCAACGTCAGCAGGCCTGTCGACATTGATGGACTTAAGTTGCTTGTAAGTACGGCATAGCCCTGGACTATAATCAAGTAAGAACACATCCGTACAAGTTAAACAGTTTATTTTTATTGTTTGCTTCTTAATTCAAATTTACCTTACCAATAATTCTAAATTCCTAGTGGTCATTAAGTATATTATATATCCATTGTTAATCATTTCTATAACAGTGATGAATACTTCGGAAGTGAATAATATACGTTTTATATTCACAACTATTCATTACTACCCCATTGTAATATTAGCCTGCCATGGATACCTCAGTATTTCATGACCTTGTAGAAGATTAAAATGAATGAAATACTTTTGTATGGGCAAATGAGGTAAAATTGTTAGAATCATTGATTAGGGTAAAGGCTTATAAAGCAACTTCAAGTCGTGTAGGTTGGGTGGCTTTAAGAAAAAGAACATCAACTTTCCCTGATGGATTATTTCGTTAAGTTACTCTTTCCGATATTTTATGAAACGATAAGGATGTACAAATTTTTATTTTTATATATCGTTCTGTATATCGTATTAAATTTATGCCGTTTGACACAACTATTTTGTATTACCCACCATCTCTTAATTCGATTGGAATTACTTGAATACCTTTATCGCAATCGTTTGGTATTGACCAGAAGCTTATCGCCTTAACAATCGGTATTATAAGTATTAAACTTAGTGTGAATTAACTGTATATCTAAATTTTGTAGTGCAATAAGCAAATCTTCAGGTACACAGTATGCCTTTCGTTCGAAGTCAAAAAAATTAGGTCCAGGCACGGCCAACAATTCATCCGTGTTATGTACCATATGCAATGACACTGTTGAGATTGATGTTGAACTTGCTGAAATCCCATACAAGCCTAAATCCTATAGGTCTTGTATTGTCTCATGTTTAGGTGCTAATGAAAACTGCAGTCGTCCATGTACTCTTTGCAGTTGAATACTAGCGAAGCAAATCCATCTCTAGAGCAACGTTCAATACCTACAATAGAAAATAATGGTGGTACTTCTACTAGTACCGTACCAGACCACATACTAGATCCAATTCTTAACAAAATTCATCGATAACTATGCAAGGTTCTTCTGATCCAACACTCACAACATTTCGTCATTCATCGAATAGTTGGTTTAAGCGTGCTGCTATTCCGAAAATCGTGCTCGTCAGCTAATTATTAAATCTCTGGATGCATTTCATTCTAGTATGCGTACTGCTCTGACTGACGAAATTAATTTGCCTATGCAAAACTTGAATTTTCCAAACAATGCACAGCATAGGCGTCGTACAATTGAAGTTCCCAATATTTCCAATCAAACTAATGACAGTCCGCATGCAGAAAGGCCGATACAACTCCTAGGGTATACTTTGAACACCGGCCTCCGAGTCGAATGATAATAGCAAGTGGTACCCTCTGGTTCCGTAGCTCTTACTGGGTGGGCGTGGGTTGTGATATCCTTTCAACTCAGATATACATAATGATATTAAGGAACCCTACTGAAACTAAAAGTGGAGCTCAACTCCCAAAACTAAAATACCTATAAACAAAACGGGCCAAACTCTAATCAAATTTTACAAAAAGTACTGTAGCTTTTATATGATGTCATAACAATTCAAGTGGTCTATGATGTTAGTTGACACTCGTGTTCTTTACCCGACCCGACCTATGACCTTCAAGCAACAGTTTACTGAAGATCCCCAGAAGACCAAATTGCTACTTCAAGTGCCCATTGCTCCAGGAATTATAAAACTTATACTTCCATATTAATATACTTTATTATTTATTCTGAAATTACTCAAATATATACTCATCATTTTGCTATTTCTTAGCCACTAATTTCCTAATAGTATAAATCAACTCATATATTCTACAATGTTCTTCCCTATAAAAACAAAAAACAAGTGGATATTTTTGATTCAGCAATTATCGTTGCTGATCATAATTATGTTTAATTTAATGCTCTTTTATGTAACAAAACCAAAGCTCGAACTCATCATATGGATGTTTGCTCAAACTCGTACTACAACAATAGGCGATCAACCAATAGCAAGAATTTTAATATAGAATATGTGGGTATATGTACAGAGTAGTAAGATTTGAAATAAAAAAATATAATATATAATAAATAAATATATAATTTTATATAATAAATATAATAAAATATTTAAGTGACTTAGTGCGTATTGAATCTAAACTTATGTTTTTTTTAGATTTATCTTGATTTTACTTTACTTTAAGCTCACTTAAGAAAAAAAACTTTCATTTATTTATTAAACTGTTCAAAATAGCTAGATTAATTTTCAAGTGCATGATAGATAAAGAAAAAGTGTTTTAATATGTTAAAAGAAAAATACTTGCTTATATTGACCAAATAGTGAAAACTTATCAGCCACTAACAACATTATCTCAATGTTAACAAAGAACATATGATAATAAAGTTTGGGTGTGGCTTACATAAAGGCATCTCCAACGGAGAAAGGCATTCCACTGTATTGGACGGAGCTTTTGACTCGAGCTTTGGATTTGCTTATCTTTAAACACTGGGCTCGACCTAAACAAAATGCACACGAAAACATTACAAACTACATTTGCCGAAATGATTGTGTCCGTCATATTATGGGATCTTCTGCATTAGGCGGCCTGACTGACAATCTATATCAAATTACACGTTAGGCTGTTTTTTAGATCTGCGTTGGCCCGTCACACCACGTGCAATTTTGCAAATTTTATTTTTCAAATTTACTTTAATTTGTTTCAGCCACGCAATATCAGCAAAGAGACCATTGACAGATGTGCGCAGCTTTTTATAGCTGACCATTCCCGAGCTTTTCTTGGAGAGTCAAATGCAACGTTAAGTTGGCTGTATTACTGACCAATCAGAATTTAGCAAGCCGTAAGCGCAGCTTACAGTAAAGCTTTCTAGGTTACAGCGCAGGCGACAATTATGTCGCCAACGATATTCGATGTAAACCGTTAAAATTCAAATTCAAGTAAACAAGGCATGGTCGCTTTGCATCAAATCACCCGAACTCTACACCGATAGACGTAAGATTATCGGGAATCCGTTTCGTACATCTTTGAAGTGGAACGTTCTTACTTCTTGAGCAGACGATAATAATCCCCATGGGTGATCATATCAACTCCAAATAGTGCTTTGTATGGCGAGCATCCTAATGATTGACGCAAACAGGTTCTAAGCTGTGAGGTATCTATCCCATTCTGTCTGATTTTTTTTCAGGTATGACCTAACTGCAGCTAATAAGGATCGATTAACATGCTCTGCAGCATTCTTTTGTGGTAAATACAAAGTGATATATAAATGCTGAATTCCTAACTTTGTCAAAAAAGCGTTAAAAATCATTTGCCTTAAATTGTGTTCCGCTGTCGCTGATGATCGTCTCCGGCACACCAACTTCATGAAAAATCGTTTTTAGCAAAAAGCCTTGTATGGCTGCTGAGGTGAATTTCTTCAACGGGTGCGACCAATGGTATTTGCTAAAGTGGTCTAAAACATTGAGCAACCTTATATGTCCGTTTTTTGTTCTGGAATATGGACCTATTAAATCAACCTCTGAAACGGCCTACAAGTAGGGTTATGTGACCCCATAGGTGAGCGAAGTGAGTAATTGGGCGCTTTTATTGCATTGACGAATGTAATGTCTTACATCCGATGATAACCTAGACCAAAACAAATTCCTACGCAATTTCTCTATAGTTTTCTGAATTCCTTCATGTGAGGAAATTACGCTGTCATGAGCTTGCTTAATAACTTTAGCTCTGAGCCTTTTGGGTAACCATAACTTCCATGAGTGTTCTTCCTGCAATAAATTTCCTAAGGCATGTTGTGTTCTTATATACAGATACGGGTCAATCACTTTGATATCTGGAAATTTTGACAATTGATCGAAATACTTTGCTTTTACGATCATATAATTATCATCTGCAAGGGCATCAGACTTAAGATCAAAAATTGGACCAACTCTGCCACCTCATTTTCACTTAAGCGTGAGAGAGCGTCTGGTAGGACGTGATCTTTTCCTTTTCGATGTGAAATGGAGAACTTAAATTGCTGAAGTCAAAAAATCCAGCGTGCTAGTCTACCCGAAACGTTTTGTTGACGCATGAGCCAAACTAGACTGGAATGATCCGTTACGACCTCGAACTCTTGTAGTTCTAGATAGCATCGGAACTTTTCTATAGCTAGAATGACGGCCAAGCATTCACGCTCTGTAACACTATAATTTATCTGGGCACGACTCAGTTTGTTTCAGAGTTGTACTAACAGAGCCCCAATCCCGAAATCACTCGCATCGCAATGAAGATAGAATTTTCGATCTAAAACAGTATTCTGAAGAACTGGCGCAGAGGTTAAAATGTGCTTGAGTTTCTGCTTTACTTATTGAGCCTCTGCAGTCCAACAAAATTTCTTCTTAGTCAATAATACCTCAGTGATCGGACATGTGAGTTCCGAGAAGTTTTGAATAAATCTGCGGTACCAATCACAGAAACTGAGAAAACCTTGGACTTGTTTAAGACTCTTTGGTGATGGCCAGTTTAAAATACATGAGATCCTGGACGGATCTGTACAGATTCCACCACTGCAAGTTACGTGTCCTAAAGAGTTCACACTCTTATCCACATTATGGGTCAAATTGGCTCTTTTAATCTCATCTGCTAAGCGGACGAGGACTCCCAAATGAGATGAAAAATCTTCCGAAACTATGCACATGTCGTCAAGGTATCCAAAAACACAATATCGCAAATCTGGCGGTATGATATTATACATCAAACGACACATTGTCGAAGGAGCGATGCATAATCCGAAAGGTATGACCTTAAATTGATACAACGGCCTCCCTGGAACAGTAAACGCGGTTAATGGCTTTGCTTCTTCAGATAGCTCAATTTGCCAGTAAGAATCTTTCAAGTCTAATTTGGAAATGATATTAGCTTTAGGCAACCGAGCGAAAACACCATCAATGCTAGGTAAAGGATATTCACCATTTGTCGTTACTGCATTTAGCTTCCTTGCATCTGAACATAATCTTACTTTATTTGGTTTAACGACAAGGCGCATGGGCGAACTCCAAGCACTAGCAGAGGGCTCGATAACATCCAATGGCAACATCCTATCGATCTCCGAAAATAAGAGTTTCTCAACAGCCGGGCTGACCGGATAAAAACGCAGTTTTACGGGTTTCGCTTGTCTATGTCAATCATGTTGAATTAAATTCGTACGAATAAGACCTTTGCAACAATTTGAAAAAAGTAGCTTAACCAATTCCAGTTGTTGCATCTGCACAGGAGATAGTGGATATTTCTTTCATTCACTTTCTTTGTCTGCACCAGACTCTACCTCTAAGGAGCTAATTACGTTTGGACCAAGTTCAAACAGCTTCCAAAAATCAATACCCAGAATTACCCTTTGTTTGATAGATGGGATGATGTTAAACTGCATGGCTTTTTGCTCGTCTATATCCAGCAAACCAAGTTCTGTATAACCCAGAAACACAATTTCAGCATGAGAACGCAGGCCATTATCTTTGTTAAAAATAGATGGCACCAGTCTGGCATAGAGTCTTATACACATTGAGTGTGCCACAACCGTAGCAGAATATTCGACGATCTGCGAGACGGTCTTCCGATACATGTCCAACCTCACCACAATTCCAACAAGTTAAAGTTCAGCTGCGAATGGCGGCTACTTCAGATTCTTGTATTGTTTCCGGTTCTTCGCCATACACTGAACTAAATTTTTCCACATCGTGCACATGCCGATGATAGGGTTGTGCCTTTTGCTTAAGCGGATATTCAGCACGACCCGTTAGTTCCCGCTTTAGAGATTCGTGCATTTACTAATGGTATGAATGGGATGATACAATAGCTGGTGACGTATCTCAGGCAGCAGATTATTCTTAAGAATCTCTAAAATTTCTTCTTCCCCCATTTTCAATGACAATCTATCAATCAGCATCATAATACACAGCAAATGTTTCTCCTGGCTTTTGCTTACGAGATCGTATTTGTTCTTTCGAAAATCTGAGCTATAGTCCTTGTACTGTTGTCGCAAGGACAAACAAAAGTCAGACCAAATGATTTGATTCACCTGTTTGTGATACCTCCAAAAGCAATCTCTTGCCTTACCGGTAAAAAGGATATGAATGTGTTTACACATCGCTGTAAAGTCACTATCGATTGTCTCATCTGTTAATGATTTTAATCTATATAAAAATTCTTCGGTAGTTAATCCATTTTCTGATCAATTTTTGCATTATATCAGCCGCCTTCCTTTGGTTGACAAACGGACTACTAAGCGAGGGTACTCTATAACTTGGAATGGGTGCTCTCTGCTCATGCAGGGACATTTGATTTGAACGTGGACTCACATGAAGGCTTGACATCAGACGAGTCATGGTTTCGACTATCATATGCTGAATGACGGTGTAATCAATATTATTACTAGCCTGTACAGTACCGCGACGATTAGGTCGGCCTCTCAGTCTACGCACAGAAGCTGTAATATTTGGGTTTGTACTATTACTCTGATCTAACATTGGTAGATGATTACCTTCATTTTGCAAAGCATTTTCGTTCAGTCTTCCTACTAAGTTACGAGTCATTGGGCGATTTCGAGTAACAGCAGACTGAGTGTGTTCAATAGCTTCTGGACGAGGAGAACAATTTCCTACAACCAGCTTAAGCCGTTGGACTTCTAATTGTTGAACACAATTGGGACATTCCGTATGTGTTTGTAACCAATTCTCCAAGCATGCTTTGTGAAAGACGTGCTTACGTGGCGTGATTATACATATTTGCGTTTCAGTCATAAGTTGACCACACACAAGACAATTGTTTTCTGCAACCAATGCAGATGCTCTGCTAAATGTGGGTGCTTCCTGCGGGCTATGTTCTAAAGGCATATTTTTTCTATTTTTAATTGTTTCCAGTGACCTTGGCAACTTGAGTGTATAGCAATTTGCATTTTTACGATTTCAATTCATAAAATGTAGGTAATTGACTGGGCTATTTTAACTACATTTTGATAAGATATTTAGGTGTTTAATTTTTTTCCATATAATGTTTATTTCTCGGTCCAAAATTGCACATGAAGCAAGATATGCCATTTCCAGAGAAATTCGCCATTAGATATCGCAGCTTCGAAACACAGAAACTTTCTTATCCATTATATGTATTTGGATATTTAGCTATGATCCTTGCTGGCAAACTCTGAAAAGGCTAATATAGTGACTCTTGGCAGGGTATCCGCTCAGGGTATCCGGCAAATACGCAAGATTCCAAAAAGTATGCAAAAGTATTTGTAAGAATTAACCAACGCAGGTCAAAGTAAATTACAAAGAACATGAAAACAATTGAGCTTTAATTGCGAAAACAATATGCTAAAGTGGCAGATGTTATTGCTAACGGAAAATATTCTGTTTTCTACTCAATGCAGACTGATGGCAAAGTGATTCATTAGCAAGTTATCGACCTTTCGTCAACTTACTAGTATCCAAATGTTTCTTCTAAGCTACCAGCAACAAATAAAAGTTTATAGAACCCGGGCATATAGGAATTTAACCTACAGATATCAACCGAGTGAATATAAATGTTTATGTTAAACAAGAAGAATTATTGCTACCGACAATCCGGGGATGCGGGACGGCTAACTTTTTTCCAGCCTTCGTAGTCTACAGCTGACAACTTAGTAATACAAAATTGTTCGTCATACACTGTAAAAACTGCAGTATAGCTAATAACCCAACGTTTTGCGCCAAAAATTTATGTAACCGCACCTGCTGTGTACAAAGTGTGCATGCTTAGTGGACTGGACTCAGTCCGCATGCAGAAGCGCCGATGCAACCATACAGGGTATACTTGAAACATCGGCCTCCGAGTCGAATGACAATAGCGAGTGGGACCCTCTGGTTCCGTAGCTCTTTCGAGGTGGGCGTGGGTTGTGCTATCCTTTCAACTCCCAGATACATAATAATATTAAGGATCCCTACTGAAACTAAAAGTGGAGCTCAACTCAAAAAAACTAAAATACGTATAAACAAAACGGGCCAAACTCTTAATATTCAAATTTACGAAAAGTAATGTAGCTTTTACATGATCGAAGTCGCAAAAATTGGAGTGGTCTATGATGTTAGTTGACGCACGCGTTCTTTACGCAACCCGACCTATGACCTTCAAGCAACAGTTGACTGAGGATCCCCATAAGAACAAATTGCTACTTCAAGTGCCCAGGAATAATAAAACTTACAGTTCCATATCAATATACTTCATTATTTATTCAGAAATTACTCAAATATATACTGATCATTCTGCTATTTCTTAGCCACTAATTTCCTAATTGAATTTGACTTCAATAGTATAAATCCACTTTTATATTCTACAATGTTCTTAGCTATAAAAAATAACAAGTGCGCGGATATTTTTGATTCAGCAATCAAATTCTCTTTATGTATCAAAAACAAAAGGTCAAAACTCATGGATATTTGCTCAAAGTCGTACAACAACAATAGGCGATCAACCAATAACTAGAATTTTAATATAGAATATATGTTTGTGAAATATAAAATATTTAAGTGAGTTAGTGAATATTGAATTCTAAACTTATGATTCCAGGCTTATCTTGATGTTACTTTACTTTAAGCTCACTTAAGAAAAAAAGAAAAAACTTGTTTAGATTATTATGCTATTTCTTAGCCACTCATTTCCTAACTGAAATTTATTTTTATTACTATATAACTCAACTTATATATTCTACAATGTTCTTAGCTATAAAAACAAAAACATGTGCGCGGATATTTTTGATTCAGCAATTATCGTTGCTGATCATAATTATGTTTAATTCAATGCTCTTTTATGTAACAAACCCAAAAGCTCGAACTCATCATATGTATGTTTGCTCAAAGTCGTGCTACAACAATAGGCGATCAACCAATAGCTAGAATATTAATATTGAATACGTGTATATGTATAGAGTAAGAAAGTTTGAAATATAAAGTATTTAAGTGAGTTAATGCATATTCTAAACTTATATTTTTCCAGGTTTATCTTGATGTTTCTTTACTGCAAGCTCATTTAAGAAAAAACGGAATTTCATATATTTATTAAACAGTTAAAAATAGCTGAATTAATATATGGATTTTTTAAATTTTGTTATACTTTCAAATGCATAATAAAGTGCCCGAAATAAGTAAATGGGACAAAGATTTGGCACTCTGTATTAACCATAAGATGCAATTCTTGGGTTTCTCTCTTCCCACTATATTTCGTTTATAGTGTGCTTGTGCGGTAGGCAAAAAATTTCGAAAAGTACCGCACGGTTTCTCCGGTTTGTTTATTTATAGATGACAATGTTGAATTTTTCGAACGAAATAAGTAAATGGGACAGATTAGTTTGTTTTAATTTGCGACTGGTTGACCACATAGAATTTGAACTTTTCATATTGAATTCTGTTCAGAATATTAAAATAAACAAAAATAAGTAAGTTTTAAGTAAATTCATTACTTATAACAGCTCCTTATTGCTTTTTTTGTTAAGAAATGTCAAGTTTTGGTCATTTAACGGATATCGAGCGTGGAAGAATCTTGGCACTGCGTGGTTCGGGGATGTCAATACGCAAAATTGCAGGCAAGGTTGGCAGAAATAAGAATACGGTGGAAAAATTAATAAAGAACCCTGAAAATCATGGGGAACAACTCCGCTCTGGGCGCCCACCCTTAGTTGACAACCGGGACAAAAAGCGAATAAAAAATCTAGCGGTCAAGGAAAATATCAGCACATCCCAAATACAGAGCAATTTGTCTCTACCGATATCTACGAGACGTGTGCAACAAATGTTAAAGTGTTCCGAGAATGTCTCGTATGGAAAAAAACTGTTAAAACCGGAACTACTGCCTAGGCACAAAGCTGCTCGATTGCAGTTTGCAAACAAATATTCATTTTGGGATACTGAATGGGAAAATATAATTTTTAGCGACGAGAAAAAGTTTAATTTAGACGGCCCTGATGGATACGATGCCCAAAAAAATTCCACGTGTCCAGAAATTTCCACGGAGGATCTCTTATGATATGCGCTGCGTTCGGCTTCAATGGAAGGACACCCATGTGCTTTATAACGCATAAAATGACTGCACAAAATTATGTGGAGCTCTTGGAGAGTGTATTAGTGCAATTTGGAGAGGATAAATTTGGTGATACCTGGATTTTCCAGCAGGATAATGCACCCATCCATACCGCAAGGCTCACTAAGGCTTTTTTTAAAGATTCCCAAATTCCTGTTTTAGAGTGGCCAGCACGCAGCCAGGACCCTTAACCCGATTGAAAATCTTTGAGGCATCTTGTCTCAACGGGTTTATGCCAACGGGAAGCAATTTTCAACTCTAAACAAGTTAAAAGAAGCAATTATGCCATCATGGGAGAAATTGGATATACAAATGCTCCAAAACTTGGTAAATTCAATGCCAGGACGGATAGTGAAGGTGTTGAACAACAAAGGGTGTTCTAATTAAGATATTGTTATAGTTTAAAAATTTTTGTTTTTCTTTTTTTTTTTAAGTTTTGACATACAAATAATGAATTTCCCAGTTACTTATTTCGCTTCAGAATATTTTGTCTGAATTTTTTTCTTAATTTTCCCAATTTTTTTTTTATTTAAATATGTAAAAGTCTATTCATAATATTATTAAGTTTATATAATAATATGTTTTTTGAAAATATATTAAAGGGTTAAGTTGTTATTCCTTAGAACGTATTGTCTCATTTACTTCTTTCGCGCACTTTAGGTTAAGGAAGAGTGTTTTAATGTCTAAAAGAAAAATACTTGTTTATATTGACAAAATAGTGAAAACTTGATAGCCACTAACGCACAACAAACAGACATATAAGCTGTATTAATATGGCCATCTATGGTACATTACGTCAATGTAAACAAAGAAAATATGATAAGTCAGTCATCTCCAAGGGTGGAAGGCGTTCCAACGATGTTATGGTCCATATCTTTATTTGATTAAATGTGCAGAGATAGCAGACACTCGCAGTGCATGCCTTAGAACAACGGAACCTTAAAATGGCCATTAGATACAGTAAACAGAAATTTTTCCTGGACCAATGGACTGCAGAGAGTGACACTTGTTGCAAAGCGTATAAGGTGGTCATTAAAAAGTTAGAAAGTACCCGACCAAAATCCATCACAGACTCCAGGACGGTGAAGGAAATAGTGAGGACACTAGTCCCTCATTCATTTGCTCAGCAACCCAACCAAGCCCCTTGAGCATGTGGAGGTGACACCAACCGATATCCTCGACATTGGCACAAGCCCGCAAAGTCACCTGGGCCAGAGGGAATTCCCAATGCGGCATTTAAGCTGAAGATGTAAGAGCGCCTGCACGTTTTCGCAATGGCGTTCAACCAATACCTGCCGGAGGGTTGTTCCCAGCGGTATGGAAAGGCATGGTTTGCGATAAATTTCCTGAGGCATGTTCTGTTCTTATATACAGATACGGGTCAATCACTTTGATATCTGGAAATGTTGACAGTTGATCCAAATACTTTGCTTTTACGATCTTTTAATCGTCATCTGCAAACGCATCAGATTTAAGATCAATAATTGGACCGATTTCCAAGTCTGCCACCTCATCTTCACTTAAGCGCAAGAGAGCGTCTGGTATGACGTGGTCTTTTCCTTTTCGATGTGAAATGGAAAACTTAAATTGCTGAAGTCGAAATATGCAGCGTGTTAGTCTATCTGAAATGTTTTGCTGACGCATGAGCCAAGCCAACCTGGAATGGTCCATTACGACCTCGAACTCTTATAGTTCTAGATAGCATCGGAACTTTTCCTTAGCTAGAATGACGGCCAAGCATTCGCGCTCTGTAACATTATAATTTTTTTGGGCACGACTCAGTTTTTTCGACATAAACGCGATGGGCTTTAAGTTGTTATTTTCGGAGAGTTGTACTAGCACAGCACCAATCCCGAAATCACTCGCATCGCAATGAAGGTAGAATTTTCGATAAAAATCAGGATTCTGAAGAACTGGCGCGGGGGTTAAAATATGTTTAAGTTTCTCCATTGCTTTTTGAGCCTCTGCAGTCCAACAAAATTTTATCTTTGTCGATAATACCTCAGTGATCGGTACCAACCACAGACACTGAGAAAACTAAGGACTTGTTTAAGCTTCTTTGGTGATGGCCAGTTTAGAATACATGAGATCTTCGACGGCTCTGTACAGATTCCGCGATATGAAGCACTCAATCAGCAGGCCAAAAGGTCAGCAGTATTTTACAATTGCTTTAGTTTTCTCACAAGTGAGTTATTTCTTACATTAAGACCGCGTTGTTCGCGTGTTTGCTATAGTAATCATGGGTTTCAAGAACCGTCTTTAATACGCTTACAATTTGGTTTTCAAACTCATGAAATTTTTCATTTTTACAAAATGTATTGTCTTCTGAAAAAATTGGTTCTATGGAACTTAAGTTACGTGGTCTAAATCTAATGCAATTAAGTTGATTTTTAAACTCTCTTTAAACTCTATACAGTATAAGGTGTCCTGCACTTGACCGACAGACGTGTTTCATTTTTTGTTTAATATCTTGTATATGTAGATAGCATAATAGTTAGAAAAATAAATAAAGGAAAAATTAGTTTAAGTCTACTATAAAACAAATTTGAGGAATAACTTGTAAAAGAAGAAGATAAAGTTAAGTTAATAAGTTAATATTATATATAATATATATATATATATAATTAATATATATATTATCTTGTATATATATATATATATATTATATAATATATATATATATTAATTATATATATATATATATATATATATATATATATATATATATATATATATATATATATATATATTATATAATATATATATAATATATATATTATAAATATTAAAAATCACCCACCACGTCATTGCCAAGCCGATAGGACTTGAAGATACAAATGTGAAATTATTCAATTGACATTTGACTCCTTACGAGAGCTCCAAGCAGAAATGCTAATACAGGAACATTTCAAAAAATTAAAATAATAACTTTTCTCCCGAATCAAACCAAATTCGGTTGGTATTGAGGAGGCTTAACGCTTGCTGGCCTGATTTGATCAATATAGAACAATTATATCATATAGCTAACATGTAACGGATTATTCCGGAATGAAGACTTAGGGGCATCATCCAAATCTAATCCAATCTTATTGACTTATATATATATATATATAAGTTAATAAGACTGATGCCCAAAACTGTCTACTATTCCTAAGCTTTTTGAAAAAATCCTAGTTCTAAATCCTAATTCTATAAATTCATCTTCTAGGGATAGGTTTGTGAAGTGCAGGTCTACAACCACTAATTTTCTAGAATTATCTTCATTTATAATACTAGGATTAAAGAATAAAATGTAAGCTGGCGTCATTTACACTGCGGTTTGCCGGGGCGTGAGGGGAGCGTGTCAAACTTAATCTGACGCCCTACAAGGGGAATCTGCATACCGAATTGGGTGTCTCTAGCCCTTACAGTCTCCGAGATCTAGGTGTTCATACGGACGGATAGACGGACGGACGGACGGACGGACAGACGGACATGCCTAGATCGACTCGGCTGTTTATGCTCATCAAGAATATTTATATTTTATGGGGTCTTAGACGCTTATTTCTGCCTGTTACATACATTTGCACGAATACTATATACTCGTATACATTACTAGAGTACAAGTATAAAAAGAAAATAAATGCGGACTCGCTCCCTTACTTTCAATGAAAGGAAAAACTAAAATAAACGTTTAAAATTATCTACATGATAGGTGCATTAGCACAGATGTTTTATTTTAATTATGGGAGTTAGTAATTAAAGAGTTAACTTCACCATTAATCAGCTCATGTATAAAGATAATATCAATCATAAGGATATCTAAAAATGAAAAGTTGATTAACAGGATCCTACTTAAATATGAAGCCCGGTGGCTATTTGGAATCCAGTTTCAGCAAACAGACTCATTTCGGTCCTGGCGATTATTATATTGTGGACACCAAACACCCCGACCTAGAACACCTACAGCCTTATTGACGGTAATTTAAATGTGTATATCGAATTTCAGTATAAGGTCTAAAAGAACACCCAAGTCAACTACAGTATCGATCCGATCGAGGAAAAAAATTTTTAAAACCATCTTTCTGAGTTTTGAGATTTAAATAATCGGAAATTCACTTAAGAAGATAGGATGGGTAGATAAGGAAACAGTGATTTAAGTCAAATGCTTAGCTGAAGTCAGTGTAAATGACGTCAGCTTACATTTTATTTTTCAATCCTAGTATTATAAATGAAGAAAATTCTAGTAAATTAGTGGTTGTAGACGTACGCTTCATAAACCCATGCCAAGAAGATGAATTTATAGAACCGTAATAATATTGAAACCGTGAAGTTAGGATTTTTTCAAAAAGCTTAGGAATAGCAGACAGTTTTGATGAGCCCTTATAGTTTTGGGCATCAGTCTTATTAACTTATATATATATATAAAGGAATGATAAAAAATTCCTTCCAGAAGGGCGGAAAAGAAGAAGAATTTAAAGATAGATAAAAAGCTTCCATATCAGTTTGCATAACGCAGAATCTGAGAATACATCCCCGAACACCATCAGGTAAAGGGAAAAAGTTAGGATTAATGGACTTAATCAATGAGCTTTCAGTAGTTAGGGAAGGTGGGAGTTATTAGACCTGTGTAAGCTATAAGGGTATATCTGATCAGACCGATACTTAAGAGAGGAATAAGGTTTTTGAAAGAACTCTGCAAACAAATTGGCAATGCCTTGATCTGTATATGCTTTAGTATTTATATAAAATAATGAAGAAGGTGGGACAGAAGTTTTGCGTTTTGAATTACCAAAATTATAAAATTGTTTTGGGTCCTGAAAAAATGGTACATTACAGCGATGCAAATATGCTTTATAGCACTCCGAATCGTTGACACAGAACCTTGCACGAGCAGCAATATAACGCGAGTAGTCCGAGAACCTTCTCGGGATCTTGAACTTCTTAAAGAGTCTAGATTTGATATTTTTTAAATTAGACAACTGTGGAGAAATTTAAAGAGGCTTATTAAGATTAACTGGGTTACTGAACCAAATCCTTAAAAATGGAATAAAGAATTTTGTAGTAGAAGGCAACCGCACTGTCCATATCTGTCCAGTGTGCAACCGCACTGTCCATTTTTTTTTTTTTTGTAAGGAGTAATTTAAAAGTAATTGTCTTAATTGTAATTGAACTTAATTGAAATAGCTATTCAATGTAGCTATTAATTTAATGGCGACACCGAGCTTGCTCTATGTAACTATGTAACAAGCAAACTAGTAGCTCGATTTAGATAAAATTTAGCCTTGGGGTTAAGCTCTAAAAATACCAAGTTTGGTTGGAGTGTAGAAGGCAACGTCAATACGGCAACCACCTCGTCAGCTGTCTGCGGAGTGGGCACATCAAGAAATAATGTCCAAAATGTGGATCAATGTATTGTACGCTTCTGGGAGTTACATTCGTTTGAATTTCCGAGACCATCGGGTTCTCCACAGAACAATAGTGGGAAAACCCCTTTATGGAGAAAAAAGGCAATTGGCGATTGATGGAAGGTTCATATTAAGATTGCCTTTTTCTGAAAATCCATCAGCCCAGGAGGAGTCACGAGATGTCGCTTTACGTCGATTCCTCATATGGAAAGGCGACACAGTCGAACTGAGATAAACAATACGCTCGGTTTTTTCTCCGAGTAAGAATAACACGCCACATGAAGCCAATATAACAATATATGGACAGGAACATGACAGAATAAATTGAAAAAGAAGAACTGGAAAGAAAGTGGATTCTCTCCCCTGAGGTACGGCCGCGAAGCAATGCTTAGCAGGCGCGAGCGTGTCAAATTAGACCCCTCCAGTGTTTCGTAGTCTCTCGGATCTCAACGTCATCCCACTTCTGCATACTTTCAAGCATCACTGCCTCCAGGTTATGAGGTTTCACAGGTCCTCCAATGATTTTCTCAAATGATGATGCGTCCCATCTCTACTGCCACCTGTCTTCTAGCCTCATGACACAGGTACCTACTTTGGGTCTGTCATTCCTCACTTCCATACGGCTTGGATGTATCATTGGTTTCGATAGCCAGGGCTCGGATAGGCATCAGACTAGCCGCCTCGTCCGAGATTGAATGGAAACCGTATTCGTATTGCGCTGAATCGATGAGTGCTCTCGTAGTCTCTCCGTTACGACCTAGGTATCGCCCTTGTCGACCTGATGCTGCAGCTGCTCACTTGTTTGGTGGGGTGAACTATTTTTTTTCGGCTGCTTATGAGGACTGCTTCGGTTTTTTGCTCCGTAAGCTGCCGCGCAGCTACGATCTCCTGAAAATCTCCTCTACTTGATGAAACTGCTTTACCACTACTAAGAGTATGTGGGTCTTCCCTGGTAGCTCCAGACTTAGTATGTCTGGAGGCATGTACCAGTACCCAGCCCTGGCGAACCCCTCCCTCCAACGTTACTAAAACGCACTAGTTTTTGCAGCTATATCAGTCCATGTCTTAACTGCGACTATGGCTGATTTGGCCCTTCTGAAGACTCACTGCATTGGAGAGATCTCCGGCTCTCCCTATTGCTTCCTAGAGCCTGATGCTAATACAGCTTTCCAGAGCCTTTTCTAAGCTGTCGAGTAGACATATAGGCTTCTATGATGAGGCGTTATCCGGTGGCTTAAGCGGATAAAAGCCTTTTCCAAACCGCTTGAAAACAGCCCTCCGATGGCATTGGTTGGACGCCATTGCGAAAACGTGCGGGCGCTCTCGCATCGCTAGCTTAATTACCGCATTGGGAATCCCGTCTGGCCCAGGCGCCTTTGCAGGCTTGAGCCAAGCTACAATGTCGAGGATCTCGGTCGGTATCACCTCCACATGCTCAAAGGGTTTGGTTGGATTTCTGGACAATTTCCTTCCTCGCTATTTCCTTTAGCTTCCTGGAGTCTCTGATGGGTTTTGCTCGGGTTCCTTTTACTTTCTAGTGATCACCTTGCACGCTTCGCCCCGTGGGTCACTCTGCGGCATCGTATAGATCGAGGAAACCTTTCTGTTTGCTGTATCTAATGGTCATTTTAGCTCCAAAAAACTAACTTCAACTTTTTTTCTTGCCTACCAAAATGTTAGAGGCCTCTAAACTTTACCCTGATAGCTGATAGCTTGATTTTCATCTTTTAATTTTGACACAAACTTGGATAAAGCCCGATATCTTACACTGTGCAATTTTTCCTATAGATTTGATCGTCCCTACCGCCAGGGTGGTGGCGTATTGATTGCTGTTGATTCCTAAGGTAATTGAATTTATATGTACTAAAGCGTCTCTTAAATGTTTTTCTGTCTTCATTTCTGAATCTTACATTCCACCACGTTTTGATATTTCTGTTTACTTGGATCATCTTAATGCTATTCAATCGATCGCGTCAATGTTTTCTAATACTGGTCAATTGCAATCTTTCCTAATAATTATACTGCCTATAGATTTGGCACTGCCTATAGATTCACCCTCCCGCCAGGGTGAAGGCATATTGATTGCTGTTGATTCTGGCCTTCTGTCCAAAGTGGAACCAATTCTGCTAAGTTTTCCCAACGTTATTGAATTTATAAGTAGTAAAGTGTCTCCTAAATGTTTTTCTGTCTTTATCTCTGCCTCTTGCATTCCTCCACGTTTTGATATTTCTGTTTACTTGGATAATCTTAATGCTATTCAATCAATCGCGTCATTGCTTTCTGATACCGATCAATTGTTTTTTTTTTTGGTGTTTATGCCTACTTGAATTGTCCTTATCTCAAGTTAATTTTGTAACAAACCCATTGAATCGCCAACTTGATTTGATATTTGCTGCTGATCCTTCCATTTCAGTGGTCTCTAGAGTCAGTCCGCTTTTGCTTCTTGAAAACCCGTTTCATTATCATTAGACTTTAATATGGATATTCCTATTCCTGCAGTATCTGCATTTGCAACTTATCGGCTAGAACATATTCATTTAAAAAGGCTTTTTCGTTAGCCTTAAAAAAGTCATTCATTAAGCAGACTGTTCATATTTGCACACTTGTACTGAGTAGTTTGATAGCTTTGTTAATTCAAAATGTAACTCATCTGTAATTCCCGGTTCTTTATTTTATATAAACACTAAATCAAATACAGATCAAAGTATCGCCGAATTATTAGCAGAGTTTCTCCAAACAGAGACTTATAAAGACTGTCTGTTATTCCTAAGCTTTTGAAAAAATTTTAACTTGACAATTACACCATTCTTGCGGTTCTATAATTACATCTTCTTCTAATGAAGCGAAGTTTTTCAAACAGAGGCATATCAAAACTGTCTGCTATTCCTAAGCTTTTTGAAAAAGTCGTAACTTCACAAATTCACCATTTTTGCGGTTCTATAATTGCATGGGCTTATTCTATTCTATCTATCGTCAACACTGTAACCCAAACTATCATTTGCCTCAGCCTTTTCGTGTTGTGACTGGTTACTATAAAATCTATAATAGTAAACGTTATCTACGTTATGCTGCAGTGCCCCTCTGCCGGCTTTGCGGAAGGCGGTTGCTTCCAGCCTGGGTTTCGGTCGTAACAAACGCCGTATCTTGGTGTCGTTGCGAATTGTACGTCAGCGTTCCGTTATGAGATTAAAAAAAATTGAGAGTACTGGAGAAAGTTAGGCTTAATAGAAGTATCTTCATTCAGCATGCAGCATACATAGAGGGGAAGGATATTATTATATCCATTCGTGTTAGGGCTACATTTGATCGGATCCATACATAAGAGATGGGTAAGATATATGACGACAGCTTTGGAAATAAATAGGCAATGGCTTGATCTGTATGTGCTTTAGAGTTTATATAAGAAAGTGACGAAGGTAGGTCGAAGGATTTTTATTTTGATCCAAATTAAATTCTGTTAAATTATATTATATTAAATTGAATTATTATATTGCTTTGAGTACTGAGAAAATGTGACATTTCAACCATGCACAGAAGCATTAAAGCTTTTAGAATTAAGCAGAAAGTTCAATGAGCTTCCAGAGTCCCTGAACTTCTTAAAGATTTTAGAACTAATATATTGTAAGTTAGGTTTATTGGGTTTATTTCATTACTGAGCGGAACGAAAGCATTAAAAACAAGTAAAGAGTTTTTATAAAATAGTCTACCGCTTTGTCTATATCCCAACAAGATAGGACACATTTGACTTGAAGGATGACTTTGTTAAGAAAACAAAATCTGCCTTTCTGAAAAAACGAGCTCTAACCGACAAGTTGAAAGAATCAGGTAGCACTGAAGCAGCAATATCCACAGGTACGTGTAGTGTAGAATGGGACTTCAGGAAGCAAAAGCGAACAAAATTAGAAACATTTATAATGGGAAGATAACAACAAAGTTAAAAAAAAAAACAGTTGATTTAAAGAATTTCTTTCAAAATCATCTTGTGACAAGGACAATTCAAGAAGGCCGTCAGTAAAACTCTGAGTCGGTCGGGCAGGACCACGAGATATCCCCAATGTTGAAGTCACCAAACAACCCAATTGATATCTGGCGGAAAACTTTCAGGCGACAGAATGAGTAGAATGAAGATGATAAAAAAATTATTGAAACGGAATATAAGCAACAATGATAAAGATTGAAAAACCATTAAGAGATACTTTAGTACAAGTAAATTCATTGCCATTATTAAAATCAAGTTGAATTGGTTCGCAAACAATCAGGTACATTAAAGAGAATCATTGCCCAGCAAGGGCTAATTGAAGATGTCTGTCATGAGAACGCAACTAATTTTACTAGAGAAAGCAATCACTTGAAGGATCTTCAGTCATTTATATTACAAAAGAAAATCAATTAGCATTAATCAATTTTTGCCTGCCAGTCTATTGCCGATATTATTCTCACCCATGAGGACAAGGAGGCCCTCTTAAGTGGGTTTTTGATCGCATTGTGGCACCTATTCCTGACAAGGATCACCAAGTTCGAGTGGCACCTCCAAGGCCATCACCAGATGTCCTATTCAGAAGTTGGCATTGCTTTCTGTTCCGTGAGACCTATGAAGTGATTTCAATATGGTCGGATGTTGGTCAAGAATTGACCCATAATAGATGTAGTTTTGCATTTTATTTGAATTTGTACAAAGTTTGTAAATTGTTACCACTAAGTGATGAACATCCTCTATTGTTTTGTACATAAGTATCAAGCCTTTATATTAGTTCCACGTACATAACATTTGCACCAATAATTGCACCAATAAGTTTAAGTCGACAGCGGGTAAGCCGCTGTATGAAACCAATAATGTCAGTTGCTAAAATCCAATGGCACGCTTCAACAATCATGGTTAATAATTTCACGTTTTGCTGATTGAATTTCATTGCATTTTTTGCAATCTGTTGCAATTATCATTATTTTTAATTTTAACAAAAATGTCGCTAAGCCAACTGTAAAAATAACAAGAACGCTATAGTTGATATTCCGACTATAAAATACTTGTACTTAGCGTTTATTTAATATTTGATACACTCAAAAGTATGCAACACTTTTTTTGAGTGGTGCACCGCACAAATAAAATGTCTTTTTACGATTTTGTCTACAATTATTAATCGATCGTAATGAAATTTAGCGAGCCGATTTTCAAATAAATGTATCAAAACTTTTATGGAGATATTAGGCTTTTATCGATTTGTTGGGCGGGAGGGGGCGTGGCATAAATTGAAAACAAACTTGATCTGCGTGTACACTAGAGGGGTCTATATACCAAATTTGGTATATATAATTATCTTATATAATAATATTAAAATGCAATAATCAAGGAGAAATTTAAAAAATGCTATGCACATTCTCTGCACCGTCTCATAATTAATATATAGTGCTGAATTAAATAAACTATCGACAGCAATAAAAACAAGTAAAAATACAACAGGCGATCTTGCTCGAAAGTTAAATACCCTCTAGCTAATAAACAGCTTTAAAACATAGGAAGCCGCTCCAAATCAGCTTCGTAATCAGCTTTAGCGATTTGGCGTGTCGTACTGATCAAGAATATATATATGGTTAATGGGGCCGGACACGTTTCCTTCTGCCAAGTACGTACATTGCAACACTGCATTGCAAACTTAATTTATCCTTGTACCATAGGTACAGGGTATAAAAATGTCATGTTGGCAGCGATGTTTTGCTATTTGTATGTGTATAAGATGAAAAAAAGAAAGCAGTTGAAAAAATGATTTTTGGTTATTTTCGATTTGTATGTATTCTTAGAGGAAACTGCCGAACTTTGTCAAATCAAAAATTTGTACACCATTGGACCGATTGCAACGCAATTTTTACAGTATCAGGAAAATGTAAAGGACTATACATCGATTTGAAAAAGTGGGCGTGTCACCACTCCCTCAAATATATATCATTTTGACTTTCGATATATTGGGTTATCGACGTATGTCTATCGTTGTATTTATATTGATATAAGTTTCCGAGATATGTAAATCAATATATGTTAAATGTACATCGATATATCGAGCTAAAAATCACTACATATGAATATCAATGTATTAAACTATCGATGATTTATCCACATACTGAGTTATCGATATATGGATATCAAAGCATTGAATAATCAATATGTGCATTTCCATCGGTTGATCTATCGATATATGCATATCGATGTATTGATAGTCTATTAGAAAATTATCAGCTTCATAGCTTTAAAACTGAGAGAATACTTCATATAGAAATAGCCGGAAGGATAGACGGACTCTATTGACTATGTGTTTCAGCTGAAAAAATTATAATACCTCCAAGGAAAGTACTAGAGGCCTTAAGCCTACCGAAAAAGGTTTCCGTGACACAGAAATTTGTAATTCGATTGGAATTGGCAGACGTTTGCGTAACAAAGTCGATAGAACGGGTTGCTTGCAAGTTGGTAAGTTTTTGACTATATTTTGCTTTTATTGAAAATTTTGTATTTGGAAAAAATTGAACACTGCTTCATATTTTGCTTGAGCAAGAATGAAATGGAGAGTGATCTGGGTGACTTAGAATTAAAGAATATATTTTAATTGCAGGGTCTAATATTAAATCGTGGTCGCAATTAAAATAATTTTAAATTTAGTAAGTAAAAGGGGCAGTTTTATAATAGCACCTAGGAATGAGTTGATACTTCTATGGCAAGTGAAGCGGATGAAAAGCTAAGAAAAGGCAAACAGGTTGCCGATTATGCTAAATATAGAACATTTATTTCTTTAAATACATAAATTGTACAGCTACATTTTGTGGCAAGCTCGGTATCCTAACAACATATTTTGACCGTAAATTCATTAAAGTACTTTTAACTTGTAAAACATATAAACGCTAACAGGGACTAAGAATGACAAGGGTGGCATGCGCAATGTTCCATAAAAGCCTGATTTTAGAGCACAGACTTGATGTTTCTGTTTCCCTTGCAAATTTAGTGTATTAATTTTATGAAACAAAATGACTTTCATTAAAAAATGTATCATATGTATTGATTTTTGAAGTTCATATGGCAGTTGTGGTTGGTGTTAACATGCATGTGGCAGTAGAAGATTTGGGCAACCCAAAATTTAAGTTGACTGATGAGAGCTTTTTGTACACACCTATCCAACCGATTCGGATCCCAAAATAGATAAAATCCTAGTCTGGATTAATTTCAATGAAAATAAAGAAGATTTGCTACGAAAAATCGGTTTTATGTTGGCTATATGATATTGCTGTCCCATCAGGATCAAATTTGCTCAAATTTTGTTAAAATCAAATGTTCAATCAAAACATATTTTGCCTTTCGTGTTTGTAAACAATTTTTGTGTGTTATTATGTGTTCTTTAATGTTTTGAACTTTCCTCTGGCATAATTTTCTATGGCAAATTTTCTATGCCTTCTATGCCAAATGTATCGTTTTTCGTCATCAGCGTCTTTCGTTTGTTGGTCTGGATTGTTTTCAATTTTCGTGGCTTCTGTTATCAGACTGTCGATCAGTTTTTCTGGGCAGTTGTTTTTTCTTAGCATTGTTTTATATATGATTTCTTTATGATATTTTTCGCTGTATTTATCTTTGATTCTTTGGTTGGTTTTATAAGAAATTAATAATTCGTCCAGATGCAATGTCTTTAGTGTACCATTTAAATCTTATGGCTTGTCTATCTCTCTCCAATTCTACATCACGATAGGCTCTTTTATAATCTTTTTCCGTTTTGATGGTAAATTGTATCCGTTTGTGTTGTTTGTTTGGGGTATCTAATATTTCTTGTGCGTCTCTAGCTTTTAATATGCAGAATATGTCATCAACATATTTTGACATATATTTTGTGTGTATCTTTTGTTGTCAGTGTTGTTATTGCATTGTCTAGTATTTTGTCATTTAACAGTACAAGTCGGTGAGAGAGGATTGCCCATTGGCATTCCCAATATTTGATTACAGAGTGTATCATAAGATAGGTAGTTTTGTCATTAATTATAAAGTACAGTATTTTTTTGAATTTTTGTCTCGAAATGTTTTTGTGTTGGTATATGTCCCCCATCTGTCTATAATGATCTGGATGGCTAAGTTAATAGGTATATTTGTAAACAGGGACATTACATCGAACGAGGCGAAAATTTCTCCATTGTCTACTTTTTGCAAAATCATGTTGTATTTGTCAGAGGTGATGTTTTTTTTTTTTGGATTACCAGTATGTGTTTTGAAATCTGATAACATGGAACATTAGTTGATGACGCATTGGTCTTAATTGGTCTTTATGGATTGTGGGTAGTTCATGCATAGAATCCTGACCAATATAATTTTGTTTTTATTTTCCAGTCTATGTAATTCTGCTTATGCAAGTCATTGATTATACTATTATTTTTCTTAATTAGTTGTTGTGTGGGATCTTTTCTCATTGTTTTGTATGTAGCTTTGCCCTGTAGTAATTTTTGCATTTTGCCATTATTGTCTTTCTTATACATTACCACCATCTTGTTTCCTTTGTCAGCTTGTGTAATTATGACTTTGTCACTGTGTTATATGGTTACCTTTTCTGTATTCCTGGCAAGGTTTAATATAAATTTGTAAATCTAGCTTGTCCTTGTTGTGTGTCTAAAGTTATTGATTCTGGATGCTAGCTTGCCTTGTGTTGTGTCTCGTTGCTTATCGTCTTTGATTGTTTGTTGATTGTTTGAGTTCCTTGTTCCATGTCTGCTACAATATGTATTGGGGATAAAGGTCGTTGTTAGTGGGTAGTCCAAACATTGTTCCTAGTCATAGGAGAAACGGCACTCTTTTGGAAAATATACCTCGGTCAGGTTAGCAAACCAGTCATTCTCATAATTATATAATTGTTGATTATAAAAGTCTGCTCTGGGCTTATAGCCTACTCTTAGGATTTTTCATGTTTTCGTGAAATAAATGTCTTAGTTATAATTATAGTCTTATAATTGGAATATCAACTCTAGTGCACTTGTGCAAGGTTTATGCTATGTAATTAATATAAATAACTACAAAGAACTCAAAAATAAAAGAACACTCGACACTTTACCTGCACAAAACACCGAATGGCTCTCTTAATAAACGTGCACGTGAAAATACTATAGGCGATTAGAAGAGGGAATGATCTTCGGCTGTCTTGCCGTCATCCAGTGAAATCATGCGAGCCATGACCTTACGCTTTGAGGAGCAGGCGAAATTTATTTCGGCCAACATGAAGAAGGCTGAAAATCTCTTTCTGGATCAGCTGTTTAAACTGCTCGATGCTATGGCTGGAGAGGTGAAGAATCTACCGAGACTTCAACATCAGGAACTTGAGGTTGGTGAGCTTCACGCTTCAAACAGTGAGGGGATTGAGGCGAATATTGCAGAGCAGCAAAACGCCGAAAATGCATTGGAAAATCAGGAGGGAGAAGCTAAAAAATTTACTTAGCACACTATGTTTCTCACTAAAAATTACGCCAGCTCCACAGATCAAAACACAAATAGTTATAGTGAAGGTGTTAGCAAAGAAGCAAAGAGCCAACTAAGCTTACAGCTTTTGGGCTTTGACTCTGCAGCGGCAATTTACATAATGGACAGCTATCAAAAAAGAATTATCTAATTGTTTAAGAAGCAATGCGTCTCAAAAAGCTCAAACCACTCTCTGCTGTCTTCACCCGTCGCAGCTTTGTGCATGTTCGCTGCAATGCATGTCAAACAAATCACCGTCTCCTGCAGCGTCTGGTATGGCTGGCACTGCATCTACTGATATCAACACCTTTCGTAATTAATCTCTCTCTTATTTATTTGTTTTGTTAGACTTAAGTTAAACATAAGCTCTTTTTTGTGTCTATTCATTAGTGTAATGTTTTTTTGCATCTTTAATTTTAAACTGTGTGCCACAGCAAGTAGCATGGTTAGGGTTCTGAGGAAATCCAAACAAGGCCTAACTATCAGGCACATTAATACATAGTCTTCTTGGGAAAATATTTGAGGGTAGACCTCTTTTTGTAAAGTCCGATGTCAATGTTGTCTGTGTGTCCGGAAGGTGGCTTAAACTTGAATTTAGTGACTTTCGTGTGATATTATGTTGTATTTCGGTCTCACCGTGAGACATGCAGGTGGAGTTGCTGTTTATGTCAACACAAAACTAAATTGTAGACTTTTGATGGAAGCACCCAAGGTCAAGTGCTTTAGAATACTTGTTTGTGGCATTCTCCAGCAAGAACACAGCTTCGAAAGCTTTTTGAGTTACCGACTAAATCCCAATATTGATTTCTAAGACTGACTTCTTTCTCTGACATAACAGTGACCGACGATTTTAATAGCGCCCTCCTATAGGAACACCACCATCTAGAGGTTTTTCAGTCTCTCATCCTGTTCGCAGTCACCCATTTTTCCAATACATGTGACACACTTCTTGACTTATTTTTTGTTAATGACGCTAATAAGGTTTTATTGTATGACAAGATTTAAACTCCAGCTTTCTCCCTACATTACCTTATCTTCTTAACTTTGCAAATGACCATTAAATATAATGACCACTTAATAGAATACGGAGATTTTCGAAATATTGATCACAATCAATTAGAATTAGAATATAATTTATGTGACTGAATTTACTGTTTACCGACTTTTGATTGCCAACGTTTAGTTTACATTTAACATCCAGTATCTCTACGACAAATGTGTCCAAGTCAAGACCAAGGTAATTAAGCCTATGCAACAGCCTTAGTGCAAGTATTAAAAGGCATATAAATTTACACAACGCTAGAACGAAGAGATATAAAACTGGCTATCTTCAAATATTTAAAATATTAGAAGACATGGTCAGATCGGCTAATTACCACTATTACTGATCTAATCTTAGCGGCTCCACGAAAAATGGGAATTCGCAAATATAAACAAGAATCAATTAAATATGAATTAAATATCCTAAATCAGCAGTTCGTGTAACAAGTACCTGACTATTTTACCGACCTATGTAATAGTTTTAATTTCATGTTTGTCAGTCCTTGTGATGCACTTGACAGTCTATTAACAGTAAAGTCCAATGCTGAAGAACAGGATCATATCAATCAAAAATTTTTTAAAAATTGTATGCTTTACCATATTACTGTTATTTCCAATAATGCTCTCAAGTCTATGGCAAATAGTAAAAATTAATCCGATTCCTAAAGGCAATGATGATTTCAGACCTTTTTCTTTTTTACCTTTTGTAACAAAAGTTGTTGAACAAGTGGTGGCAATACAAAAGCAATCAAGTTTTCGTATAAATAGAAGCTGCACCACAGCAATCATTAACATAACTGAGAACATCCGGCAACAAGTAGATAACGGTCGTTTGCCCACCTCGATTTGTCGAGGTTTTTGGGGTCGCAACATCGATAATATTGATACATCAGCGCACTTTTTCAAAATTAAACATTCTTTTTAAAAAGTAAAACGGAAAACGGTCGAACATTTGAATTTATAAAATTAATAATTTATAAAATTAAAATTAATATTAATTAATTTTCTTTTAGAAAATAAAGAAAATATAAATACAAATTAAAAAAAAGGAAATTCTGTTCCAGTCAGAATATCTTATATGTACTATATTATATATGTCCTTATCTGACTCAAGGTCAAAAAGAAAATAAAAAAAATATATATATATTGTGTATGTGTGTTTTGCGTTGGTCACTTTTCTTTACAATAAATGTAGTTAAACAATGTTTTTTTATTTGACCTTATATAGCTTCTCTTTTCGCTGACTATTAGTCCAGCTTTGCTGAACAGGCGCTCGCTTTCGGTGGAGGTTGCAGGCACACATGGATATTTTTGTACACATTTTTGCAAATGTTTTATTAATATCGCATCAAAGCCGGTATTGCAATGTAAAATTTTACCTTCCAGGTATGGGCTACAGTATATACAAAGGCTACAAGTCGATTTAGTAGCTCTTTGATCTAGTTGTCTAATTTCGATCAGAGCAGGTCAGCGAACGTGGGGGTCCTCAAATGTACCAGAATTTGATTTGATTTGGATAGAAAACAGAATAGTTATGTGACTAAGTGTTCATTCTGGAACAACCAGTTATATGGAAGCTATATAATATATATCCTCCCTCTGTCTTCCTTCACCATTCGTCTTGCTGATAAAGAACACAATACTCAATTTGCAACACGAAAAGAATATAGGAGGAACAATAAGGAAACTACAAAACGTAGTCATTGAATAATCCTCAGATGTTGTAAAGGCCGAGATGTTGAATACTCAGCATCGAGGCAAAACATGGCAAAACTTAAAAGCAAACTTGAAGCGTCAGATTCAGTGGGAGTCTACGTACCAAATTTGGTGACCCTAGCTCTTATAGAGTACGAGTAGAGTACGAGTATAAACAAATCTAAATATATACATTCAAAAATAATGATTGGAATGTAAAAGTTTGTATAAGCGATACGTAGATATATTCATTTGCTTTAGTAAAGATATTCGTAAAGATTTTCAAAATCAGAGTAATGATAAAAGCTGCTAGCTCACCTTTGAAAAAGTTTACAAAAAGTGATAGATTTTAAAAAGTCTTTAAAAAAAGTTTTACCATAGAACAATTTTTTGTTTTTTTTCTGATATGTTTCAGAAAAAGTAGGTTTGGTGAGCGATACTTAAAAGAAAATGCGTTTTGTTACCTAGTGTAATTTGCAATAATTTTGAAAAAATTGGGACTTGAAAATTATTGTATTTTGTTGAATGATTGTTACAAAATATTTGCATTTCATGTTATTTTTCGGACTGCGCGGTAATGATATATTTACCATGCGGATGGAAAATGTCACGCTCAAAGTTGTAGGATATATTTCCCATATACTATCCAAATTCGTGTATTGTTCATACACAAGTGAAACACATTAGCTAATGCATGTAATTTTAGATAGAATGCGCAGATTGTAATTGTATACTCTTACAATAATCTGCTGAAGCAATAGACTAACACCTACATTACTGAGAAGGTATTGTGGTCAGCCTGATTCATACATCCAGTACTATTACTACAATTCTTAGTTCACGTTGACTACCATTAAAAAATGTCTATGCTCTTAACGTTATTTATCACTTTCAACCGAAAACTACTTCCCCCGATATTGCTTTTTAAAAATAAGTGCAAAACAATAACAAAAATCAAGTAAGAACGCTATAGTCGATATTCCGACTAAAAGATACTCGTACTCAGCATTTATTCAATATTCGACACACTCAAAAGTATGAAAAAACCAATTTTTTTTTAATTTTGAGGGTTGGGGTTCTCATACAAAAAGTTTTTTTACGATTTTGTCTACAATTACTAACCGATTTTAACAAAACTCAGCAAAAATGCGTTCAGATTTGTGAAAGATATAACGATTGGCGGGTTTCGGGGCGGGAGGAGGCGTGTCAAAATTTAAAAACAAACTTGATCTGACGCCCCACAAGTCTACATACCAAATTGGGCCTCTCTAGCTCTTACAGTCTCCGAGATGTAGGTGTTCGTACAGACGGACAGACGAACATGGCTAGATCGACTCGTCTGTTGATGCTGATCAAGTATATATGCACTTTGTGGGGTCTTTTACATACATTTGCACGAATACAAAATACTCGTTTACTCTACTAGAGTACGAGTATAATTATTGTCTTTATGCCAAGACACTGTTACCTTTGTATGATTCATCATGCATATTTACCCAATAAAAACACATTTCCACAAATTAAAACTCGGTATGTATATGTAGTATAAGCATTTTCTCTACCGATGTCAAGTTCTACAACGGATAATATTTGTAGGCACAATCTCAAAAAATATTATGCATCAAAACCGAAACCCAAACAATATACAAATAAAGTGTGGCCTACTTTTGGGATGTCCACTTTTAAATACATATGGAATAAATGATGAGTACGAGTATCTTGTATACGAAATTTCGACTATAACGTTCTGACTCGGTTTTTATTAATTCCACCATTAAGTAAGAATTACCTTACATCATTATTGTTATTATTATTATTATTATGTAATAAACATAAGACAATATATACCTAATAACCGTCGATTGCCATAAAATTCTTACCTCCTTGCTCATCCAACATTACAATGCTTCGCATTCCAACTTCCGCGCTCTGAATAAAAATACATTTGCATTTGAAAAATTATTAGCATATTCGGCAAAAATGAAATGCGCTCTACATTATTAAACACGAAAATAATTCGTATCATCGGGCAACCGAAGATTTTATTCCCTAATAAAACAAGCTAACTTGTTTCTCAGTGCATTCGATGTACATAAATATATGTATAACAGCGTTTATTCTAAAAAAAAATTTAGATCTGAAACCGCCTTTATAAACTACTTATGATATTCATATTCAGAGCAATCTCAAAATCTGTAAAGAAATTGCTTATTACTAAAAGTCATATACTCATTAATGAATTAGCGCTATTAAAGCAGCTCTATTGCTTTTTTAATAGTTATTACAACACTCTTCTATGATTGCCAAGAAGTTATTAGTTTTTTTCGCCAAAGTTAAATTTTCATAAGATGAGTTTGATCGAGGTAATACCAGAAGGGTGTGGAAATTTGTTTGTTTTTTTTTTTTTCAACTTTTATTACTGCTAGTTGATTCGGTTCTGAAGTATGTTGAAGGTTGACCGCACCTACGTATTAGAGCAATGCACGATTGCAATTAAAACGATAAAGGAATCATTGATCAGAAAATATGTGGTCGCTCACAATACAATCACTCTAAATAAATGATTACTTGCACCAGTTATAGCCAAAGTATATTTACCACACTACAATGACTGCATTTCAAATATGTTGTGGAATGACTACAAATGGTCGGGGAGTGAAATTTTGTATTCTTTAGTCCCAGCACATAAACTATAACTGTTTTGGCGTCGCAACCCAGTACTTGTAACTGTTAGGACTCAATGGAGAGTTTATATTTGAGCTAATAGAGAGGCGAATGAATCAAGGAGCTCTGAAAGAAAGATTTTATTAGAAAAATACCTTGCTAAACTGATAGCAAGTGCACCAGAGAACCGCAAGGGTATCACTTTTTGCCAAACTGCTCTGAGCCATTGAAATATGTGCGCAGTGCCAACCAACACCTGCTTGCTCCCAGGCATTTTTAGGCAACGGGTGCCTGTATCACCCGTACTCAAAATAAAAATAGGAATAGGTGAAAGCAAAGGCAATTCCTAATAAATAGAAGTAAGCAAAATACATATGCATCACCCGGGTGTTTTGTACACACCATGGTGCCTATGTGTGCATGTCTGTTTTGTTTTTCACTGGATTGCTTATTAGCATTCCAGTTCAGTGCTTCTTTAATTTAACCAAGCTTTGCAAAAATGAACAGAAATAATTAAAAATAAAAATGATCGTGGTGTATATGCCATAGCTCCATAACACAAAGGAAAATTTGGACAATATTATGTGACATTGTACGAGAGAACTGTCCTAGAAGGCAGAGCTTTTTTTTTTTTTGAAACCAAACTTCAAATTTGTCACTTCACAACGCTACCTGTCCTTACCACAGCCAACGGAAGTAAAAGAAGTGATTAATGTTACTAAATTAATAAAAATAAATACAAGTTCTTAAGTTAAATATTATGTTTTCAGTTTGGAGAAATCGGTAAAAATCAAGTTAATTCTTCTGCAACAGCAGGTTCTAAACAAGCAACACAAGCGAAGGCGTGCACAAAAGAAACCCTAACACCAAAGACACTCCATACATTTTTGATCTCAATATTTGTGCTTCCCTTTTCATCCACCACGCTTTCGATACCGACGCGCCGATGTAACCCATACGCACTTATGCTAAAAACGACCAGCTCGTTTGTATTGCTTGTTTGCCCACACACTCATTCCTTATTCTAAAGCGAGCGATCATACTCAGTTGTCAGGTGGTTGAAAACACCAGGGTGTCAAAATCACCCTACACTAACCCTGTGCACCTTAAGTGCCGGTGGCTTGTTGCCGTTTAGTGAGCATAATAAAAACACAAGTGGTACCATGTGTTAAGTAAAAAAGATCACTTGCAGCGTTCTATTCTTCTTGTAGTGTTGCTGCAATGTGTTACAGTAATAATGACTACTAGATGTGTCAATGCACAAGAAGTTTTTGATCCTTACACATTTCGCGGTATATTTATAAAAAGTTATTGGTGATCATGATTGGTGCTTGCAGGCCCTAAAGTTGATGAGGTGTGGTTGGATCCTAAATATTTCAGTGGGCGAAGCGCTTTGAATTCCTATTGATTTCCAATGTTGAATAAGATACATTGCGCATCATGTTGAGCCGCTTCGAGATTATTTGGGAGTGATGCGTACATAATTGGTAGTAACTTGTCTCTTAAGTTGTTAATGTGTTGTCATGTGGCTGGGAACTGGAGTCGTAATGTTAATGTTACTAAGGCGAAGATAGGAAATCATCGATGTAGTCATCGTCGTACTGTATCCGGTAACGTTTAAAGATAGATTACGTAGGGTGCATTCTGGCATTAGTGTCAGCAATTCAACCATTTCAATTGTGATACTATTCATTGCGGTGTTGCATACTGCTGATAATTGCATTGGTATTTTGATGGAAAGTCACCTTGAATATTACAAGATTGATTATTTACAGTGCCTTCAGCTGGCATAAGTTTATACAATTGAAGTATATCATTGTTTGATATTGGTAGTGCTTGTCCTTCATGAAAATGTTTTTTTTTTTTTTGGTATTAATAACGAATGACTGGTATGTTTGTAAATACATTCGCAATTTTTGATCATACTGGTTGCAAACTTGATGCAATAGCGGAGAGTTGACCTCTCAATAGTTATACCATTGGAAATTCATCCTCCACTTTTTGGAAATGTTGATGCATGGCTGCAAATTCTGGTATTCTCGGACGGGGTGGTAGCGAGGTTATTTGTGAAGATATTTTTCCCACCTTTCATCACTCCTAGAGAAAACATTTTCTTGTCTTCCCAGTATGGTTCTAGGTCATAATAATGATTGTCTAGTCTGCACTGCAAGCCTCGTTGTGCCTATCTTTTTATAATAATAAAATTTATTGATATAATTGATTGTGAAAATGCTACTGATAGTGCAACGGACCACGTTGCGAGCCATTTGCTTTGGTCGTATTATGTGGTATTGTTACGCCGCTATGTTTCGGAAAGTTACAGGTGCACAATGCATGTTGTCTTTGTGTATTTTTCGAAGTAGTCTTTTTATATGGTACAAGGGTATATTATGTTTATGAAATGAATGTAACAGGCAGAAAGAAGCGTTTGCGACTAAATAAAGTATATATATTCTTGGTCAACACGACAAGCCGAGTCATCAAGCCATGTCCGTCCGGATGTATGAAAATCTAGATTTTGGAAACTATAAGAGATAGAGACTTGAAATATGGATTTTTATTTTCTATAAATATGTACCCAGTTTGCCATACCCACTTTTAGGGTGGCCTCCGCCACTTTAGTGCTTTTATTTCAAACAAAAAGTTTTTAATTTAGTGATTATGTGTACAAGAGGCATGTACGTCAACTATCTAAATTTGATCCGGAGCAGGCAACTATATTATATAGCCGCCATAGAAATGAACGCAAAATGTTTGTTTTTCTTCCAAATCACACTAGATTCGGTTTGTATTCGTCTTAAGAGGCCTAACGTATGTTGACAAAATATAGATCAGATAGAACAACAATATCATATGGCCGTCATAGAACGGATTTTTTCGGAATGAACACAAAATGTTTATTTTTAAATTTATATTTTTTGATCTATAATGTTCTAACTGTATAAGTTGGTGGTTGAAACTTGGGGCTTGAATTTACAGGCTGTTTCACGATGTTTTCGACGTTTTTTCGCTCACCCGCGACCTTGGGCCCTCTAACCCAAACATTCACAACATGTTTGTTTTTCATCTAAATCGAACCCCAATTTGGTTTGTATATATTATTAGTCATCTATTAATAGTCATCAAGTTATATTTGTTTTGTTCAAAGATACTCTTGAGTGTCTTTCCAGAAATTGAAAATTTCGGATGATTGGTTTTCTAGTTTTCCATGCACAATCGTTTTGTTTTGGATCTGCTTTTCTTGTAACAGAATCTAAGCATATACGTTACAATGCGTTTCAGCTTATAGAAAGAGTTTTTATGATTCATTGTGAAAATCTCTCCTCCTAACTGTGATGCGGTTGTTGCCATCACATTTAAGTGGTGCTGGCCATGCGATCGGTATTCCGCTTTGAACAGTGATCACAGATTTTTCCGAGCAGGTCTGGCATGATGCGTTAAACACCTTTTTTTTTTTGTTTTTATTTGGTGTCTACAAATGTGTAGCTTACTGCTACCCCAATGGGCAACTTATACCAACGGGATGTATTTCATTCTGGGACACGTCCTCTGGCTAAGTACTGCGTAATCTTCTGTGTCCTTCTGCGTGATGTCTCCCGCGTCTGCTCACCAGACTTCGAGCGAGATTGTTGGAGTGGTTGGGACGTGACTCCTGAACGTCAGCCGACTTCCAAGTATTTATGAGCAGTCTTGTGAGGAGCTCATAGTATAGAAAGAGCCCTGGACAGGATTCACGCTGAGGTACTGTATGGTGTCAGTAGAAAACCCTTGGCATGTACCTACTTCATGTGGCCTAGTTGTTCATAAGTAATGTTTTTTCTCAGTTCTCCCTCCCTTCATACTCAAGTAGTAAACCTTTCATCTCTTGAAAACCGTAGAATTATGCTTAATGTTATCTTTATACATATGCTGATTAGTGGTGAAATTGACTCTTCAACGTTAAAGAGCCGAATTAGTTTTTCTGTCCCTCGAAGAACTACTAGAAATTATGTTCCTATCTATCTTCACCACTTTAATTTAAATTATCTTCTGCATGAACCTTTTTGAGTTCTGTGTTCTAACTATAATAATCTATTTAGCTTTATCGCTATTAACAACTTCCTTACTCAAATAAAACATCTACATTAGCGCATCTAGCTAGTAGATTATGTAAATCGTTTATGGCTTTTAGTTTTTTACCTTTTATTGAAAGTGAGCGAGCGAGTCCGGGTGTTTTTCCGTCTTCACGATTCGCATCGCTCGTTATGCGGCTGCGCCCCTCGGCCGGCTTTTAGCCTGGGTTTCGTGAGTAACAAAAACCGCGTCTTGGTGTCGTGCGGGTTCACTTGAGTGTGCTGCGCTTTGTACGACAACGTCCCGACATAATATACTATGTCGCTCTTTCCACCTGAGGAATCGACGTAGGGCGACTTCTCGTGACTCCCCCACGGCTGAAGGATTGCCAGAGCAAGGTAATATTAATATGAACCTTCCATCAATCGCCAATTGTTGTTTTTGGTGTTTCCTATCACCAAGCCTCTATCGGGAGTAAAGGGAGGGCCTACCGAGCCCTTAACTTCGGTGCCATTGACTGGGCAGTGTCCAAGACTGTCCATTGAGGTCGGCCCTAAGTGGTGGCTGTGGTAGCCTAATATTGAGAGCAGAATCGTCATTCTAGCGGTTCGGCGTGGAGTTGCGTTCTCAACCGGGTTGTGTGGCCCACAAAACAATTGGGATTATCATACCGGCGACATGCAATCAATTTGTGACCAAAGGAGATACCTTCATTTGCAGCTATTTCTGGAGGGGCTCAGTGGGTTGTTCAGCTATAATGTCTGGTAGTACAAATGCTTCCACTCTTGTTGTATAGTTATTGTATTTAAATGTCATAAGTTAGCTTACTCTTTTTTCTTATTACTTATTTCTGTCTGTTTAGTAATTGGAAGTAATGATTTTTGATTTTTCCAACCCAGCTTTTTTATTAAACCTTCAGATATCCAGTTTATTTGAGATCCTCAGTCAATAATGGCTCTACAATTACCTTTTTGACTAGTATTATTTCTCGTTATTCAAACATACGCAGTTGCTAATGACGTGTACTACTTACGATTGTAATTTGTTTGGCCCACTGTTGAAGATGCGTTTGACGTTTTTGCTTGTGTTTCTAATAGTAACAAGATGTTATGGCATTTAAAACATTGCTTTTTTTCTGCATTCTTTTGACTTATGGTTATTTTGAAAACATTGGAAACACATGCTTTTAAGCTTTCGCTCAGTTCAATCGATCCAAGTCCCGTTTTGATTGGAATTTTTCTTATTGAAAAATGCGGTGTTGAAACTTGTGGCAAGAATCACATTTGTGTATGTGTTGGATTAACGGCTCATAAGTGTATATGTGAGCTTGTCTAATTTCCTTGACATAAGAAAAATTCGCACAGTATCCCATGAAGATAAATCGATGCATAAGTTTTTTAGAACTTGCAAGGTCTCACGAATTCTATCATGCAAATCATTTATTGACTTCGCGTCATTTATTGTGTTTGGAGAATCAAATAATGTTTCCATCTGTACTGAGACCAAGTCTCGAAGTCTGTGAAATGGTCTTTGAACTTGGAACATGCAGTAATATAATTGACTTCTGTCAGCTCCATATACCGAATTGATCGTCCAACATGTCCTGACAAGGTTGTTTTCAAATACCACATCTTTTGTATGGTAGGGATGGCAGAATCATGAATCCTTTTTAAAAAAATGTCATGAAATAGTTTCCATCAAATTCTGGGATGGATATTTTTGGTAACTGGGTCGGCGAATAACATTGTGATTTTAATTTCGTTTTGACGGCAAAGATGATTAACGATTCAATACAATTGAATATGAAAGCCAGTTGACCAGGAATTTAATGCGTGCTAGTTGAATAGGGATCACCTCGGGATCACCAAAATATTTCCTATTTTTTATTATTTAGTCCCAGCACGTAAACTGGGACTGGTTCATCGTCATAGCCAAGTGACTTGTAACTGGTTAACCTCGACGGAGTTTCTATGTGAGCTAATAGAGAACCTAATGAATCAAGGAGTTCTAAAACACTGATTTTATTACAAAAACAAGTATTCCGACTATAAGATACTCGTACTTAGCATTTATTTAATATTCGATAAACTCAAAAGTATGCAACACTCTTTGCTTTTTTTATACCCTCTACCTATAGTCCAAGGATATATTAAAAGGCAGAAAAAAGCGTTTTCGACAAAGAATAAATATTGATCAAGAATAAATATTGATCAGCACGACAAGCCGAATCGTTTAGCTATATCAGTCTGTCCGTCCGGATGTATGCTAATCTAGATCTTGGAAACTACAAGAGATAACAAGAACAAGAAACTAGAAATTACCATTTTTATTTGCCGTAAATACGCATCTAGATGAAGTTATTTTATGGTGGTCCCCAAATTTGGGAATTACGTGTATTAGAGGCATCTACAACTGACCAAATTTGATTCGGATCTGTCCACTATATCATATAGATCCCATAGACGTGATTTTTTCAGAATGAATAAAACATTTTTGTTTTTCATTCATATCCAACCAAATTCGTTTTCTATTTATTTTAAGATGCTATACGTCTGTGGACCAAGTTTTATTCAAATTAGGCATCATATAGCCCCCATCGAACAGATTTTTTCGAAATAAACATAAAATATTTTTTTTCCTCCAAATTGATGCAAATTTGGTTTGTATTCATTTTAGGAGACTCCACATTCACAGAAAAAACTTTATTCAGATCAAGCAACTATATCATATAGGCCCCTTTAAGCGGATATTTCTGAATGAAAACCAAATGTTTATTTTTCATCAATATCAAAACAAATTTGTTTTTATCTATTTTATGAGGCTCCATATTTACAGACAAAATTTTATGCAATTATATCATATTAAACTCATAGAACCAATTTCTTTTAAGGAGCCCCAAGTCTGTTAACAACATTTAATTGTGATTTGGACCCAAAAAACTATACATATTCTTAGTCGGAAACCCAGTTTGGCACGTGCCAGTTTTAAAGCGGCGCAAAGACCCATCATACGGAATCAAAGCAAACACCGAAACGTTCTCTATTTATACCCTTGTATACTCTTGCTCTGTTTCTTTCTCTCTCATTTACATGACTGATATTGCTTGGTGCTTTTCGTGCACAAGCAAGGACAAGGTTAAATCGAAAATTATGAGATAGGCTAGATAGGATAGGATAGATAGGACAACTATAGCGTTGTAAAGCGAAATTTCATTGCATAAATTGTGCGAGAGCGTAGCGCAATCTTTCATTATTTATCTATTTTTTTGAAAATGTTCCGATAATATTTAAATTTTCGGGTCAGTCTATGTCTGACCCTCCCTCACGCACGATACACGACTACCGATTGTGATTTTCCATCTTGTCATTTAGTTAGATTATTAATAGTGTTAAATAATTTTAATACGAGCTGGCGAGTGCTTTTTCGGAGCTTCCTGTTTCGGTGTTCGTGCTACGCGTGTGTCATTTAAGCTTTTGTCAGGAAGATATAATTGTAAAATCTTAATTACTTATAATACATATAATTACAATAATTTCAAGCAAAATATACCTGTGTACATATTTGGATTTTTATTAGCAGCATAAGTAACACATACAGTAACACTCAAAGAGTCCGAATTCCGACTATGTATAAGATGCTTGTATGTACTTCAATAAGTAGGCAAGCTTTTTATATAGGGTATTTCACTGCGAGCAAGCTCGACTGTAGCGTTCTTACTTGTTTTTTCTGAGGGTGGGATGCTTTCATACAAAATTTTGATTTCCGATTGTGTCTACAGTTATTATCCGTATTAGATATGCGGTTTTTATCGATTTGCTAGAGAGGGAGGGGGTGTCGCAAAATTTAAAAACACACTTGATCGCAACAAAAGTGGAGCCTACACGCCTACACTAGCTCTTATAGTCTCCCAAATCTAGGTGTTCATACGGATGAACAGACGGACATGGCAATATCGACTCGGCTGTTGCTCCAGACCAAGAATATATATACTTTATTCTGTCGAAAACGCGTTGCTTTTCCTGTTACATACATTTGCACGAATACAATATACTCGTTTACTCTACCAGAGTAAGAGTATAATTACTCTCCTTATATACAACGGTACAAGTGTCTATATCCTTATTGGTCCGTTTTTGTTGCAGTCTATGCAACCAGTTTGGAGCCGGGGAAGGTTATGCCTGTGGTTGCTGCAATTTGTTGCACTGATAATGACAACCAGATGTGTGTCAATGCACAAGTAACTGGCAATGTGTACACAACCAAATTATGGTATGTAGCCTTATATATATAAGAAGGCAATATAAACAGTACAGGCAATATAAACAGTATGCATGGGCTACTAGATTTGATAAGTAGCAAGTGATGCAATATCTATGGTTTTAAATATCGCAGCAATCATCAATCCAGTAGAGTGCACAAATGAACCTATAAAATCAATAGTTTACACATTCATTACTCCAAATCTTAAGAGATTTACATGATTTCCATCTCTTTCTTTTGCTCACACACACAAACTTGGAATCACATTTTGGTTTATCGAAATTCGTTAAAGCTAAGAGTGGCGGCAGATCAGTTAACGCCTCAGTTGCTAATCTAATCTTAAAGCCATACCAACGCAAAGTAGGGCCCTACTTTACCTTTTGCGGAAGGCCGGAGTCTGGTGCCAAACTCTTTCGAAAGCCTGCTCGACGTTCATGAAGAGGGCATTGCAATACTCTCATCGATCGAATACCTGCAGAATGTAGTTGATGACTCTATGGTGTTCAAGCGAACTCAACTTCCGGATTCAGGCCGCGTGACTCAGCAAAGAACTCTAGCCAAGCATAAAACTTTAAGATCGTAGAAAATCAGACTGATCGGCAAGCATGCAGCCGAACGGAAGACTGGCGGACGGACAGACTTGGCTATCTCGAATGCCCTCTTCATGGTTATCAATAATATATATACTTTAAAGAATCGGAAACGCTTCCTTCTGTGCATTGCAAACTTTATTAAAAAATAAATATACCATTTTGTGAATGGTAACCCCAACACTACCTACTGAGAGTGATATCTACAATTCGACCTGTACTAGTTGTAGCCAAAGAGACATATTAAAATCGAACCACAGTAGGACCGACTCCTAAGTACAAGCTTAAAGTCGCAAACCGCAAACTCACCAAGGCGCTCAACCTAGAGGAAGCAAATGCTTAGCACAAAGCATCGATCGTGAAGAGCCACAATGTCCCATTGGCAACTGGTTCCGAAGTGACAAAGAAAGAGCAAGTGCGTTTGCAAACCTTGCCAACAATTCATTTGTGCTCCCATCTTCATTCCACGACAACCTAGTAGGGCAATTAGAGCCGATCGAGTTTCGGCCGAGTAAAATTGTAAACGTCGTCGAAGATCAATGAAAGCCCGGAAAATCACCTGGTTTTGATTTAGTAACTTCGAAAATGATGATCAGATTACCTTAGTGCCTGGACTATACAGTACAACTCCGTGCTGAAACCTATCTCAACTTATGGTTCTCAGCTTATGGGTCCGAGCAATGCAATAAAAGCAACATTGATATTATACTCGTCAAAGAAGGGACATTAGAATCAAAAAAAAATTTTCTTGCAAGATCCCGAGTTTGCAGCCACGGCCGTTTGGGAAAAATAATATTACGACCATTTAACATAAATACAATTCTGTAATTGTAAATAATTTATAATTTAGCTTGATTAATTTTTGTAAGTACCTTAAGAAAAAGTGCAGATGCAATAAATAACAAAAAAAGTTTCAGTGGAGGGAGGAAAAATCTCGCCTGGTTAAGAGAAACACATGCTGTTCAAAAAACCCCTTACCAAAATCAAAGGCACTTAAACTTTTTTTGCGGCCGAGCGGAACGCTATGAATCAGCTTAAGAAGGTCCTGTCACAATGGTTCATCTGGTATTTTATCGGAACAAGAACACGATGTAAAATGTAGCACACCGATTGCCTTAGTCGATATCCACCAGATACATTAATTTAGATTCTGAGCTCTCTGCAAGCCTTAGTCTATAATAAAACTATGTGTGTTGGTAACAACAATTTATTGGTCGCATACAGGGAACACAAAATAATATCTGAATCAGAAATTGGCTGATCTACAAAAAAAAGCAGGCCACACAACAACAATACCCCACATTGAAGGACAAGTTGCAAATATACTCAACTATTTCATGATATGTTCAGTCGCTAACAAGAAACTATTAAAGCAGGAAGAAGTCAAACCATACAAATTTATTGTAACAGTGGTCTACGCATTTGTGTGGCTGTTTACTACAAAGACATCGTATAGCGACGAGGTGTATAGCTGCTAATGTTATTCAAATTATGTTATCTTTTAAATTCCCGTTTTGGTCTAAGCTAAAACCTACTAAAAGTTAATGGAAAAACGTTATGAAATGAGACTGTTAATACACAACTGTTACGCCACGAAACTGTTAATACACAACATTTATGCTTCGAGACTGTTAATATAAGACGGGTAATATACAACTGTTATGCAATGATATTAATACACAACTGTTGAATGGTACAACTGATAATATGCTAAAGTTAATCGACGATGTGGCTAAAATACAGAAAAAAAAACTACATAAACTACATAAATCATTAGTTCGCAGTTAAAAGATTTATAACTGACAAAACAACTGATACGCAAGAAGAACGTTAAACAGCAACCATTGATGATTTCGAGAAGATGACATATTAACTATGTAGTGGAGGATCTTGAGAAAGGTTACAAAACGAATTACGCCATTGTTTTATTAAAAAAGAAAACCGGAGACCTAAGATTGTGTATAGACTACAGACGACTAAACACAATAACATCTAAAAACAACTGTCCGGTACCCATCATCGATGATTTTTACTATACAGGTTAGTAGGTAAAAATGCTCCTTTGCTCCGAGAAACACACCGTCTGTGTCGTCTAAAGAAATAAATGAGCATGTAGACATTTTCAGAAAAGTCTTTAAAAGATTAGCACAAAAAAAAAACTAGAACTGCGACTACACAAATGCGAGTTTATACAGACTAGTGTAAAACATGTGGTATATAATGGAATTAGAGCTGATGAAAAGGATAAGAAGCTGTGAATAGTTTTCCGGTCCCAGGCAAGCAACAAAAAGTCCCCATATAGAAGCGGTAATCGTATGTAACTTGTAGACGCGATAAGCAGGTGCACAAACGTTAATATTAAAGATACTAAAACGTTCGAAGATAGCTTGTTAATTTATCAGTGTTGGTATAAAATATTCAGAAGATAAGAAAACGGTTAGAAAAGCGAGAACGTAAAATGTGTGATACGAAAAACAGCATATATACAGAAAATCAATCGAAAACAGAATATTACTAAGTACAGATGAAGCAATCCCGTAGTTAAAGGACTACTAAAGTAGACTAAAGTGTATAATGCGAACAGAAGTAACCGTTTCACATCACTTTATAAATTAAAACGTTTGCTGTTGTTTTCATCATCAAGATAGCAAATGGCTCTCCTCAAGCAGACAGTTATGTAGAAAAGATGAATAGCAGCTTAATAGCCACCATAGCAAAGTTGACCGATCCATACTGGCACTAAGCAATTGAAAAGTCCGAAAGAGTTGCCAAGTAAGACAGTATAAGCTTAAACCTAATAGAATAGAAGAAGTAACAAATCTTTACCATAAAAGAAATATCCGATATTCGAAAAGAAACAGAGAAAAGCCAAAAATAAGCATAATAATACAATGATTTATATGTAGATAAGAAAAAAAGGCAATTGAATACAATGTAGGAGATTAGTAGAAACAGAAATGGCTTCTCAAACACAAAGAACCCTATGTGATAATAAAAATATTTTTAAAAATTATAGATTTCACATAAAAAAATGTAGAAAATTTCCAAGCCTCACATTAATTCTCAAGGAACAAATTTTTACATCTAAAAAGAACATAGTGCTAAGTCTAAAAAGAAAACATTATTAAATCAAAAAAGAGAATAAAGCTAAATCTATAAATAGGAAATAGTAATAAATGAAAAGTTGTAATCGATAATTAAAGATCGTAGTCTCAAAATAGTTGTAATAATTACTAAAACTTTATGCACCGTATAAACAATGTGTGTAGCGTATACACGCATATACGTGCAGAACACAACTGTTTTCGTGTTCATCCTTAACTATCTCTCTCCTTTTCACGAAAGGCAACTAACTCTATCTATCTCCCTTACTCTTAAGTGTTGTTATGTTAGCTTTAAGTGCTGCCGACGTCAATAAAGCAAACATTATTTAATGCTTGAAAGCGGCGGGCGTGTTTTATTATTTGGTGGTTCTAAATTTATTTGCCTCATATATAGCAACTGCTTTGACATCGGAAGAGTACGTAGCGTAACTGAGATGGGATGGAGCATGTTCTTACATCAACCGAAGTCGCCCGGGGTAGTGTACAATAACGCTTGGTAACAGCGAAATTGTAAATTTCACCAGATCTACTACAAAAAAAGTAAATGTATATTAATTTTGTACCGTCGCAGCAATTTGGATTTCGAGAAAAACATGGAATGATCGAGCAGGTCAATCGCATCAAATTAGACTTTCGCACTAATTCAGCCGTATCTAACAAAAGACACTTCACGTCTTCCCCTAGTCACTATAAGCTTATTGCTTAATGAACTTATGTCTATTAAGCCTAACTTTTTTCCTGGTCCTGATGGCGTTCCGGGGTCTATTCTCAGATTCTGCGCTGATGCGCTTTGGAAGCCGATTCTGAAGCTTTTCGATCTATCTTTAAATTCTTCGTCTTTCCCTTCTCTCTGTAAGGAGTCGTTTATTATTCCTCTCCATAAAAAGGGAAATAAACAAAAAAACGACAGAGGCATATACAAACTGTCTGCTATTCCTTAACTTTTTGAAAAAATATTAACTTCACACTTACAAAACACTTTTGGTTCTATAATTTCATCTGCTCAGCATGGGTTTATGAAGCATAGGTCTACAACCACTAATTTACTAGAATTTGCTTCTTTTGCAATACAAGGATTTCGGAATAAAATGCAAACGTCATTTAGACTGACTTCAGCAAAGCATTTGACTGGGTAAATCACTGTTTGCTTATTCATAAGTTAGATACCTACCCATCCCATATTCTTAAGTGGATCTACGACTACCTTAATCTCAGAACTCACAAAGTTCTTTTTAATAAGTCTTACTCCAAGCCTCTTACGTTTACATCAGGGGTACCGCAGGGTAGCCACCTCAGCGCCCTGCTCTTCACCTTATTTATCAACGATTTGCCTCAGCCTTTATCCCACTCTCGTGTACTTATGGTCGCCGACGACGTTAAAATTTGTTTGTCCTTCAACGACTCTTCTTCCCACTTCAGGCTGCAAGATGACCTTGATTCTTTTCAATTGTGGTGTCAGGTCAACTTATTAAATCTCAACTGTTCTAAATGCAAAGTTATTTCGTTTTGTCGTAGCATACCGCTTCAGACATTGGTACCTTCTTAACGATATGGCGAATGATCGCATCGACGCTGTTGATGACTTGGGTGTTCTTTCAGACCTAAGCGATGGTCGAAGGTATTTGATGATCCTTATGTAACCAAACTACTCTATACTTCTCTTGTCCGACCTATTTTGGAGTACGCATCGTGAGCCTGGTGTCCACAATACAGGGATCACCAGGACCGCATTGAGTCTGTGTAAAAGAAATTTTTACTTTTTGCTCTCCGTGGGTTGAATTGGGACACCAATAACCATAACAATCGCTCCATATTCAAGTAGGCTCCTGCTAATACGCCTTCCATCTCTTGAAAATCGTAGAATTATGCTTAATGTTATCTTTATACATAACCTGATTAATGGTGATGTTGACTCGCAGTCTTCAATTAGCCAAATCAGTTTTTGTGTTCCTCGTAGAACTCCTAGAAACTATGTTCCTCTCTATCTTCAGCACTGTAACTTAAACTATCCCCCGCATGAACCTTTTCGTGTCCTTTGTTGTAACTATAATAATCTATTTAACTTTATCTCTAATAATAACTCCCTTTAGTCAAACAAAACAATTATACTAACGCATCTAGCTAGTAGATAATGTAAATGGTGTATGGCTTGTCGGTTTTTACTCTCATTGAAAGTGAGCGAGCGAGTCCGCGTTTTTTCCCCGTCTTCGCGATTCGTGTCGCTCTTTATGTGGCTGCGCCCCTCGGCCGGTTGAGCGGGAGGTGGGCGCTTTTAGTTTGGGCCTCGTGCGTAACAAGCCCCGTGGCTTGGTATCGTGTGGCCACTTGAACGTGCAGCGCATTGTACGTCAACGTCCCGATAAACAGATGTAACACAAATATCTCGCACCATCACATAAGCTGGAATGAACCATATTAATATACGGCGGACATCCTCCTTGTAGACTCCAAGCTAACAACCTACGTTTGCTGATGCCACACATATGCCCATTAGAGGTAATTGTGGAAGTAGCTCGCCACTAACTAACTAAGGCGCATATAACTAAACGAACACAAATACAAGCAAGCTTTGATCATGAACAACGCTCGCATCCCGTAAGTTTGCGAGGGAACATTCCTGGACGTTCGCCTGGACTTTCCTGTCGCTAGCACATAGAAGCCAAGAAGGCGCTGACACCTATCTGTACTTATACGATTTAAGAGCAACCAGAAGTAACATCGCTAGCAGTCCAAAATCTTAAAACCGGTCAAAGGGTTACCGAGATTAGAGCCATAGCCGACAACGGCACATCGATTATCCAGCCCAGCGACAAATCTTATTATCAGGTCTGCATATATGTATGCACATATATTTAAACAAGTAAGAACGCTACAGTCAATATTCCGACTATAAGGCACACGTACTCAGTATGTATTCAATTTTCGACACACTCAAAGTAAGTAACACTGTGAATTTTTGGTTTTTTTTTTCTGGGTGTGGAGTGCTCTCATACAAATTTTTTTTTTACGATTTTGTCTACAATTATTATCCGATCTTAATGAAATCGGTATATTATGTGGTAATACGTATACAAACCGAGTTTTAACTGAATCTGTTTAAAATTGTGGGCAATGTAAGGACTTTATCGATTTACGGGGCGGGAGGGAGTGTGGCAAAATTTTAAGACGATCTGACGCCTCACGAACTGAGTCTACACACCAAATTTGGAAACACTGGCTCTTATAGTGTCCGAGATCTAGATGTTCATAGGGATAGAAAGACGGACATGGCTGTTGCTCCTGATCAAGAATATATTTAGCTCCTGGGGTGAGTATAGGGGTCACTGCTGGGGTCACTAATTGTAAAATAAATTAGAATGAGATTTGATTAATTATTGTAAGTTGCTGTAGAAAAGTGAGGATGTAATATACATGAAAAAGCATCCCAAGCAGTTATTCGCTTACGAATGGAAGTTAGATGTTTGAAGAGTAACATCTCCTGAAGTTCCACAACTTCGGAGAATTTTAAGAGCGATTTAAAACTAACCGCTTCGGTAGTAATGTCCGTAACACACGTTTATCTTGTGTTCAATCGCTAAATGCCTGGTTAACTTTTTTCAAATATGTACTGCCCATCATAAAAGTAATTAAATTTGAATATTCAACAGTGTGGCATAAGGTTTGGATCTACGTATTTTAGCACTTTTATAAGTATACCATTGGAAGAGTTCATATATGTATTTGTATGTTATATAATGTCAAATATTGTTCTGTAAATTGTGGACTCACCTCCTTGATCATCAAGGGCTACAAGTGTACGTATTCCTGCTTCCTTGCTCTGTTGTGCAGCAAATTGGAATGTAAATAATTTGTAAAAGTGTATAAGTAAGTGTTAAAATTGTATAAGTATATAGTAACTAAAAATATTGTTTGTTTACGTATATAGATTGATTGAAAAATAAATAAGTAGAGTCGAACTTTAACAACGATAAGATATCCTTATTTCTGACTTCCATTTAATATGGCTATGAGTTTTTATTAACGGTTGTTATATATTAAAAGTATTTAATATTCAACAAGAAATTCAATTATTTCTATGCAGAATGTTAAAAAATATTATTTTACACAAATTATTAAGAGAGAGCGTGTGAGATTCACTTAGACTGCCTAGGCCAATCAGACGACTAAAGCACATTATAAGCGGATTGGATGAAATGGAGATGTTACAAGTAGAATCATTGCGTTATTGTGATTTTTTCCAGCGCAACTATCACAGTATGAACTTATTTTCTTGACAGCCTTAATTTCATCTCAAAAAGAGAAGGTATTTATCAATCGATGTGTGCAAATTCCATTGCATTCACTTGTGCCATCTTTTTTGCCCCATGAAAAACAATATCCATTTCTGGTCCCGTTTTCATACACTCAAAAACACTGTAATACGAATATTTTAATTTTTCTTTGTTTCATTTATTTAATTTCATGTCGCTTAAGTTATTTTTGCTGTCACTGAAAAATAAGTGTGTTACTTACATTGTGGTTGAAAGGGCATTATTTTGTAATATTTTGGTTGCATTATTATAGTGTTATTCATAACCCTAACAAGTAATCTATGGTACTATCTGTAACAATAACAACTACATATGTTTTGCTAGCGCTCCAACGCATAACCTATTACTGTATGAAGTATCACAAGTGCAGAGCAAGAGTCGTTTAGAAAGCTGGTTTTAGCTGTAGTCCACATCTATAAACCATTAAGTGAAACTAAACTTTGGCTCACAATAGTTTATTAGATTATAGAAATTATTAAAGACAATATAAATGCTTCTTGTAGAAAAACGACGCCATAATCTTCCTATATATGCGTATGTAAGCACAGCTTATTGTACAAAGATAGTGCAAGAGAATATCGTATCCATCTTCAATAACTTATTATATATCGATATCTTGCTTACTGCTGATATTGATTTAAACTTAACGCTTTATTTTAAAAGTTTCCCTTATTAATTTCAAATTAATACTGAATATATATGACAATTAAATGAAACGTTATTCCTTAAAACTATAAATAAAAAAATATGTCCCATTTGCTTGCAGAGGACTTGAAGGTGGCTCCTCGACGGTGGCTTGGCTGTGGCCATCACATCGTTGAGCTTCTAGCATTCCCTCTGTTACTTTTTCTCTGATAGAGAAATGCTTGCTCATAATGGGCTTGCTCGGTCGATGAAACTCAGGATTCTGAGCGTCTGAATTATCCCATTGTAGTATTAGTATCTCTTTTAGCTTATTGATTCCCTGGAACAGATTTGTTAGCCAAATACCCTTCGGTTGCTTCGTTGTCTGTCACATACTCTGCTTCGGCTCTTGATGTGAATACTATTCATTGATTGAATCCTAGTTATTTAGCCTCCAGTATTTTTAACTATAATGCCTGAGGTCGATCTGCCAGTCTATAAACAGCCTGATAAGTCTGAATCGCTGTAAGATTCAAGAATATTTTTGTTATTACCAAGGTAATCAAGATTATAGGTAACAAATGGTGCCTTTTGTTCCAGCGACATGTCTAAGTGTTGTCAACTGTACAATATTCTCCTAGGTTAGATTCGAGACTTCTTGAAAGATTTCAAACGGCAAATGCTATTCCATATCGTTGACGATATGGAAACGGCTTTTGCTGTATCCTCTTTCAATGTTTCTGAAGATTTGGTGACTATTGTTGATACTTGCACTCAGCATATAAAAACTGGTTTAAAGCCTCCGTAGCCTTTCAAGTCCTGCGAGTCTTTTGCAGTGACCAAACCATCATCCACGTAGATTACAAGAATTATCTTCGTGCCTTTCTTCTCTGTATATGTATAGGCATGAATCTACTTCACTACTGTAAGTCACAGCTGTACCACAAAAGCTCTAAAACGTTTATTCCAGTATCTTGGTCCTTGTTTTAATTCGTATATACTCTTCCTTAGTTGACAAACTTTGCTTGATCCATCTACGAATAATCTGGTTGGGTCAAGTGAATGGTTTCTTCTAACTCACCTTAAGAAAATGCGGTCGAAACATCGAATTCCTTCGATTGCTGCGTTGCTTAAAACTGATCAAATCGTACCCATTTTTGCAACTGGTCTGATTGTAGTTTATGACGGGTCTTTGTGCAAATCCTTTCATAATACGTCTAGCCTTATACTTGTCGATGCTTCCGTCAGGATTCTCTTTTCTGCGAAATATCCAACTGCAGGGCAAAAGACTTTTCACGTGGTGGTTCTTGTAAGGGTTGCAATTTGCTTCTCATTGCCTTTCGCCATTCATGGTTCTCCTTGCCGTTGACCGCTTCTTGAAATGACTCTGGTTGAATTTCGGTGATGAATCCCTGTGCTTCCATGACATAGTCATTAATTTACCTGCGTTGGTTTTCTTAGCTTCGATGTATATCTCCATTTTCTTTTTCGGTCTCCTAGTCTTAGTTGTCTTTATCTATCTAATGGCATCTTTTCATCGTCCTCTTCTTCTTGTCTATATTTTGCCATATCATTGAGAAACAATCTGATCTTTTGTTCACAATTACCAAACTTTTCAACAACTGTAACATCTCTAGAAAACACTATCTAGTTTTCTTCTGTTAAGTAGATCCTTTATCGCTTGTAACCATCGTATCCAGCTATATAACCTTTAACTGCTTTTTAGTAAACGCTTCTCAGCTGCAACGTGTGAATAACAGGTTGATAATATGACGCTGCAAACCAATTTCAAACCAATATCTCTTCAAAGCATATATAGCCTTTTATAATATGTGTGTGTGAATCTAAGCTGATATTCACAAGTGCCGAGTGCAAGACTCCTTTTGAAAGTGGATCTTAGCTGAAGTCCACATCTATAAACCATAAAGTGACAGTAAACATTGATTCACAATGGTTGATTAGATTATAGAAATTATAAAACACAATTTAAATGCTTCTTGCAGAAAAACTTATTGTAGAAGATATCGTCCGTAATGATAATATCGTACAAGATATGGATCATCAATAACTTATTGTATATCGGTATCTTGTTTACAGTTGATATTAACTTAAACATAACACTTTACTTTTTGGTTTGTTTTAGCGACCTTAGATGTTTTCATTTTAGCAAGGTCGAGGTCAAGTAAGTGATGAGCCACCGATATAGTTAAATTGGTTAAAGCTGCTCACTATGTAACAGCAATCGACAAATAGTAAGATGCGAAAATATGCCAGTTTAAGTTCAATTAAGCAAAATAAGAGGCGTTTGTAATTCAAAAGTCCTTTTTCTACGTATTGGCATAAAAATAAAGGCTTTTAAGATGCAGTGTTCAGTTGTCATATAAGAATAACTGTTAACATGAGCTTAAAAGGTTACTGATGAGAGAAATCGGCTTTTTCAAAACGAAGCCTCTAAGCAGAAAAAAGCCTATCGTTTAAAGAATTCATCAATTCTGTTAGTTACTACTTGTCGATTGCCGTTACATAGTGAGAAGTTTCGTTGTCCGTTGGACTTCAACATAAAAATTGAGCTTTAGCCGATTTACCTATATCGGCGTTTTCTCAATCACTTTACCTCGAGCTTGCTAAAAAATAAAAACATTAGCTTAACACTTTTCTTTATCAATTTTGCGGTCAGGGCTCAATATAGTTGAAACTTCGTCGACTTAAAAGTTACGATAATTCAGCCGATTCATTTTAAAAGCGCTGACAAGATTTGATTTAGAATGGACAACTCTATTACATAGCTATCATAGAAATAAGTGCTTCAGAAGGAACATTAACCAAGAACATTGTTTACTTCCTTCCAAATTTTATCACAAACAAAATTCGGATTGTATCCATATAACTAGGCCAAATAGATCCAGATTGAACAGGTAAATCATATAGCCTCCATATAAAAGACTTTTTCAGAATGAAAACTTGGTGGAAAAACTTTTTTATTTTACATCCAATTTAAAACAAATTCGTACTACACTTGAGGAGGAGCAATATCCGCTGAAAAAATTTGAACCGCACCGGATAATTATACAATGTACCTGTAGCTATATTTACAATGTGATCAAATTTGCTGCAGATCCATTGGAAAACCAAATTTTTGATTTCTGTGTCCTAAAGGCAGTTACTTCAACTGAGCAAATTTGATTCAGATCGGACAACTATATCATAAAGCCCCCATAGAACCGATGTTTTGGAAATAAAAACATGTTTGTTTTTCAACCAAATCGACTCAGTTTTTGTTTGTATCTATTTCATGAGCCCTTATTTTCACTGACATAATTTTATTCAAAGCGGATAACTATATCATATAGCCCCCATTGAACCGATTTTCTCAGAATGAACGCTAAGTAAGAGAACTTCCTTGCTTTTCGTTGAAATCAATACACGCTGGTTTCCGGGTTTCCCAAGTCCATTGATCGTATTTGATCAAGATCAGTCCGCTATATTTCGTTTTTTTATTTATTCAATGTTGAATACTAGCGCTAAAAGTTGTACTTCTAATTTTAGGACGCTAGGGACTATATCATGTTGTACATTTCTAATTCATTACTATTCTAGTTAAATTTTGAATTCCACATCCTTTACTTATAGCTCAGTAAGGATTTTACGGATAGATTATATTTTTCCAGAATATATTATTGGTGCGTCTAGAGGCAGTAAAACTTTTTTTTTAAACTGATAGGTCGGTTTAGCTTCGCTTATTATTTTTTAGAGAAGTATTAGTGCTCTGAGGTCAACCCAGCTATCTAGACTAATATCGAACATTTTTTGAGCATGTACCGAAATGTGATCTCTCCTTCTTAATTTAAAAATATATCTGGCTATATTGATGTATGCAACATTTAATTTTTGTCTAGAACACTAATCGAAGTTTCAAAAATAGATTTCAAAACCAAATCCAAAAATTTCGACTCCACCAAAAAGCGTAAGTATTATGTGTTCTGAGTATTCCATATGTTTTTTCCACCACTTTCCTTATGTGGTCATTCCATGATAGTGTTTTATTGAATACAAATCCCATGTTAGTTGCTTTTATAACATATTCAACTACAGTTCTGTTTAGCTTCATCTATTCACCACGTATGTTTGACAAAAAGGACGAGACAACACATTTACTATCAACGGACTGGCGTTTATTAGTCAGGTATAGCCGTATGCGGGTAACTGCAGTTAACCAAAGTTAAGCAGTTGAAATAGCTTGCTACAAAGTATGCCATGATTTACACTATCGAATGCCTTTCTGCAATCAATCAGTGTCAAGAAAGTCGTGTCCTTTATCAGTGCTCATACTAATGTTATCGGTTACTTTTATATTTGCGGTTGTGCCGCTTGATTTTGTTTTTATTTTTTTTTTCCAGACTGCTTTTCTCTCGAAAGCTTGCCTATGGCCATATAATTACCAACGTGCTTGAAGATACGACGCTCAATGAATAAGAATAATAACTCAATACTCTGAGTTATTATTCTGAAGAATTGTGAGTGAAGTTCTTCGAGGTCTACTACATTAGATCTTAAACTTAACGCAGATTCATGAACATCACATTGGCACACACATAAAGATAAAACTACTATCACAATTAAAGCTACTATTGTCACAGAATAATATGGCATTTGTCGTTACTTCAGGTTCGATTGCACAAAATTTCTATTCATTTGATTTAGGTCCACGTCCTCATTGAGCAATTAGGACTTCTGATTTCCAACTCCTACCTTCCATTTTTCCTTGTTTGAAAGAGCGCCGTTAAATATGGCACAGTAATAATTACTCTTTTACATAGTGATATTGTTTTTTTTTTGGTCATCGCTTCTGAGTTTCTGGTGAAATTTATAATGATGATCAGTCTTATACCTCTTCCATTTCAAAAAGCCCCATTACGGCTTATTATTAACTGTTTTATCGATTCAGAGAACCACAGAATATATCTGGGCCTTGTAACTCTAGTTTTAATTGGTACGCACATACATTCTACATTGGACTCTCTCAATGAGAATTGTGCATCCAGCATAGGGGTGTCAAATATTACATTCCAATTGAGCATACAAAACTGTGCACTTAGTACGGCATAGTCAATATTTCTAAATCTCGGTAAGATATCCGTTCTATATATCATATGAAAAAAAGAAGATAATATTTAGAGAAGACAGGCACAGAAACTTACATACAGGAGTGATAAATCACGATTACTAACAAAAACTACATTATACAAAAAATACAATACAAAAACTATATTTAGAAGAGTGTTGCTATTGTTGGAAAAGGAGAGGTGGCGTTTACGGGATGTAAGCCAAATGACGTGATGTTGGCAGCGAGCATATTACTTTTCAAGTCCGCAGTAAACATGATGTTATTTTAATTTAGAGACTTGAAATCTATATGACATCTGAAAAATTGACATTATGGTGAGGTCTGGTCTGTAAATGCAGGCAGATCACGATCAGATGGCCTTCACGATCAGAACGAAAAACATTATATCCGTCACACGTAACAATTTCGTCACATGTATTAGACAGAATCAGACAAACAAATATTGAAGCTCCTCCATCTTCTTGGGTAAGCTTTGTGTGTTAAGTCCAGTATGTTGCGTACCTTAGATGCACACTTTTCCAATATATCAGTGCAAACCTTAACAACTTCATAATAATTCTCTTAAGACTATCATAACCTAGGTAAAGAGAACTTATTAATAAGTACTTCACCACTTGGTCTCGAATGCCTTCCTTGAACGCGAACAATTTTTTTGACCCTTGGGTTAGGGGTGATGTCAATTGAAAATCACAGTTTATTGAAAAGTGTCTTAGAATGTTCACCCTCAAAATAGGGCACCCCGTGTACTCGAAGAGCAGCAAGTATAGCGTCGTTAGCCTGGGCAGCTAGGTTTGCCTCCAAGTCGATTTTCCAGAGTCTGCAACCTTATTTGGAGTGCCTGGACCTCGCCCTTCTCTTCGCAGCACCCGTTGTGCCAGCTGCTGCAATTTGTGACCCATACAGTCGATTCGTTCAGTTAGCTCTTTAATGATTTTCTACTCACTGGCTTTTATGAGTTTTGCCTGCTTCAGGAACTCTTGATTTAATAACTACAAGAGTTGGGGCGCTAGAACATCGAAAATGCGCTCCATAGGTTTCCCGCTGTCCGTTCGCGCACACTTTGTTAGAGTAGCCTCTGGAATTGTTGTTGTATGCGTATTTATATTGTATTTACATATGTGCGCTCGACTGTTGATTTTGACTGGTTTTGATCTGTTACAGTATATTCTTGCAATTTTGTAAACATCCCATATAATGTATTCACTTCTGCAACATGTTTTGCAATACTTGGTTACTATAAGACTTATTGTCACCAAATTTGGTATATAAAAACAGTTTGTCTTAAATAGAAAAATGTAAAATTAAATGATGTTGAAATCGGTTTGTTTGATCATGCAGTTGCAAATTAATACCATTGTACAAGATCATATTTAGTAAGCTGCCCTGTGAGACAGCGCAGCTGTAAAGTAATTCAGACGTAATTGTTTTTTATTGTTATACTGCTATTTAAAAGCTCTTAATTTGTAAACATATATTTATCGCTATTGTCTTTGCTTGTCCACCAACTATCTGCCAATTTCTTAAGCACACTTGTCGCTTCTAGATTATCATCACATAGATCAATAGCCCCGCTGTTGCTGAGTCAGTTATTCTCAATAATCATTGCTTAACAGATGCTATTGCTCAATAAATACATATATTTATATATAATATTAACAGACATTATTCGACGCGTAAATTATTGTAAATTATAATCACAGTAAACAGTAACAACTCAGTGACTCAACACAGTTAAGAAACGTCAGAATAAGCATTAATATTTTCTGTTTCAATCTCCCTCCCACTTACACCCAAGTGGCTGCTCAAATCCAAATCATAACATCACCCTTTCTGACCTTGGTGATTGAACTTTTTGAAGTTGCTGGCAGTATTTGTTTGAAATCCCAAGTATCATTATTAAATTTAAAACCGAACAGCAGGAGTGCGTTAGTGACATCAAGCTCTGGGTCAATAGGTGGAATATAAGATTTAACACGAGGACGAGCTACAATGTATTCTTCACTCTTTGCCGGCAGCAATCCAGCGAAGCTCTGAGTGGTTGGAACTATTTAGCAGGATTTGCAATGTTCGTGATTTTACATTTTCTCGCCTGGTAATTAAACCAAACCACGATTGGAAGTTCATGGCTTTTGTGATGCCAGCATTAAAGCATATGGAGTCTAGGTCTATCCAAGGGTCAGCAGCCTAGCAGCCAGCTTGTGTTCAAGATCTCGAAATCGTCCATACCTTTCTAGCACATTTAAAGAGTGGAATAGCACAATTGGATATATTTGAAGTTCAAGTATATTGCTATAGTGATTCTGCAGTTGTACTGTCAAGGATCAGAGTTGAACCTTCCAAGTTGAATTTCTTTATTGCTTAAGCCTTCAAATTTATTCACGTAATTTCCGCATCAGACATGCATCAAGGCACATGCTTCGACTTAGTCAAAGAGGACACCTGTGAGATGACATCAAAGATCTGCAAACTAAAAATATATTAAATCATCCAGTTCACTTATGTCTCTTTGCAAAGTTTTTGGACCAAAATGGACTCCTACGTGTTGCCGGACGTTTATCAATGTTGTGGTTGAGAGTTTTGCTAATGTGCCATCCTGGAACACGTTTGCGATCATTCGGTGAGGAGTTGACATCTTCAGCCATCCAGGTGGCCGCACTGCGCTCGCTAGTATTAAGGTGGGCGACCAACTGCCGGGACGCAGATCGTCGTGAGCTGCTAGGAGAATAGTCTGCTGGAATGCCGACCTGAACTCTGAGCACCAAGAGGTTAAAAGAGTGAGGCGCCGGCTCCTGAATGCAACGATTCGTTATACATCATCATCCCGGACAAGAGGGAAGTCTTTGTCGCCATCAGGCGCTCTACCATGGACGGCATCACTGGTCTGATTTGCAAGGCGCTGTGGTGTACTATCCTCCAGCACCTCACAGCGTTGTGCCAGTGCACAAAAGGATTGATAAGGGCAGAAGAATCCAGCTTTTATCGAGGTACCTGCCTGTTGCCAGTGTTTGGTGTGGTGCTCGAGGGAATAATGGTGAAAAGGATGTACTGCCGGATTTCTGTAGATGACAATTGTAGATGCCCACCAGACTGCCGTTGTGAGCACTGTTGACGCCATTCCGGCGAAATATGTTCTCTGAATCTTCGTGGACTTCTTGAGAGCGTATGCAGAAATTCTCGCACGCACTGGTGGAAAAAACGAAGAACTGATGTTCATTGTGTGATCTTGGGGAGTGGAAGCGTTGCCTTTTTCACCGGACAGACGGCTGTCACTCTGCTCAAAGGCAGACTCGCAAGATCTAGACCATCATCGGTCCGGATTGATCGGGTCTGTTTGCAATACATTGACAAGTATTGGTGATTGACAAGAGCGACGGCAAGCGGATGAGTTCCTCTCCGCATTTAGCATCTAATCGGCTGACTGGAGTTGTAGGTGCATTGACACGCGTACGGAGGGTTGAATACGGATTAGTCGCTGCGATAAGTGCATCATGTACACCGGACTATTGGGTGCTTCGGTGTATCATGATGTGGCTATTAGCCTGATGCAGGTGGTCGCCGGGAGGTACCTCATGAATTCCTAGAGGTATATCTTTCTTAGACGGCCAAAACTGGTGAAGGGGTCCCGTACTTATTTATAACAAAAACTGGCAACTTTGTTTCTCCATCATCAAGAGTTTATCTAGATTAAAGGGAGGGCATAGCGAGCCATTAATGTCGATGCCACGGTTATACAAATTCGGTCGAATATTTAGTACGTGATGCTTATATAGATGCGCGGCTGCTTACATATTCATTCTGACTCTGACACTTTATTATGTATGGAAAGGTTAGCTACTGTTGGGTAGTGAACTGACCCATAATAGTTGCAGTTCGCATTCCATTTGGATTTGTAACAAGGTTATAAGCTGTTAGTAAGGTTATAAACTGTTAGTATTAAGTAATGAACATCCTGAAGTGTTGGTTCACACACATAACTGTAATCATATTTGCTTTGCTAAGAGTGGCAATGCCGCTGCTGAGAACAATAAATCAATTGTTATATAACACTTACATGACGCGGTTCTAATTTGCATCGTCAGATGGTCGGTCAAGTTTTGGTAAACCCACACCCCATATAGGATTAGCAATTTTGTCCCTAAAAATACTAAATAGTGTTTCTAATATATCGGTTGATTAGAAGGTAATTGATATTAGGATATTTCGATAATGTAAACCTTAAACATTTTTTTTTGTTGTACAATCTGTTTCGTTCACCTGTTATTATATCTTCTGCCTTAGAATCTACGCATTCGAAGAACTATATATTGTGACGCATATAACCTCGTGAAAATATTATTCAATTCCTACCCCCTCCCCACCAGCCACTAAAGGATCTTAGAGAAGACGGCGCATTTGATAATTACAGAAAGACAATCACTCAGGTATTCAGTTTTTTTTCTGTAGTTGACATACTTAAACAGCGCTATAAATAGAGCACTCCAAGGCATGGTTTAGATTCCAACGCCATTGTTCTTGTCGAGCATGAGAGTTCGTTTAATTCCTGGAAATGATGGTACCACCAGAGTAACTGTTTTGAGGAAGGCAAGAAGCACGACAAGAAAAATCTAGAAAATATGGATAGACACTTCAAATTGACATTTTTATCAAGTTTATTTCAATTTTTTTCCACACCCACTTTATAGGGTGACCCCTATACAAGCCCACCGCCCATGTTTTGTTTTTTTTTATTTTATAGCTAGTTTAATTTTTGAAAGGACAGCTACGAGGAAAAAAAACAGTAAAGTGGGATTACCAATATAAATTTAAAAAAACTACAAATACAGGCATCTGCACTACGTATCGGATAACTTATAAGGAACACAGAACATACAATCAAGCAGCTGAAGAAGAACTATGGAAAGATACGGCAGCAAAGACAGCTTACGCCATTACATGACAATAGAAGAAGTAGAGGACACCCGTTTCCAACACAAGTTTAGAATCGTTGGACGAGTACCGGCACCTTGCTATGAATCAATGTCGAAAACAACATATAACATATCTGTCATCAACCAGCGCGGTTGCTAAGGAAAAATATTTAGCTAGTATGAAGCAAATTTGGGATAGCTATGCCACAACTAAAGGTGCCACTACAGAGACAAACAAGTCAGTTACGACCGCACAATCAACAGGCATACAGAGTGAAGTACAAGACACTCGGAATGGCTAGCACATTACACCTAAATGGGCAGTGTCTACAAGTAAAAAGCCTGCTTCTGGGTCGCTGGAAATTTTCAGGAAAAATTTTGAAGTCAACAACAAGCGCAAAAACGAAGTTTTATTGCGCGCTATCTAGAAGAACTCAAATAAGCATTCAAACATGAACATGCTATACAATAATGAACTAGATGAACGATCTAGATGAACTAGATGAATGATCAACTCAACCTCAGATTTTTAATGAAATCATAGAAGATATGACACTTGAGGAAGAGGCTGAAGAGACTGCTGCAGCACCAGCTACTGTTGACGATAATGGCGCATATGTGCAAGCCTTTTTCAACAACGCCAAGATCTCAAGACCACCAACTATAACAATCACGAAGGTTACTGAAATCAGCTCACTGTTTTGTTTCATAAGTGTCATTTTTTAGTTTTGGAAATTACTCTACGAAGACTGGAAGTTTCGATTCTCTCAGAATTAAATGCGACACTAGTGATGCAAACAGGAAATTGATAAGGGCATTAGGCGACAGTAATATCGATTAACACACCTATCAACTAAAAGAAGCAAAGACCTATAAAATTGTTATTAGAACAACTGTACGGTTTGTCAAAGCCATTGTGAACAAGTAGAAGACGTTTGTGGACCTCTTCTTTGTAGAACTTGAGCCAAAAGAAAATAACCAGGAGACCTTTCAAAGAGAATACGCCCTCAAAATATTAAAAAAGATGTACCTCATGTGGTACCTCAAGTGATATTGTGCAGTGTCGCAGAAGTCAAAAGCACGGGCATACAAAAATTACTGCCGAAGAGGCTTTAAATGTGTGAAATGTGGCCAATATCATCCATCGACCTGTAGAAAGGCAGAACAAGCCTCGCCGAAGTACGCAAACTGTCACTTTAGCCAAACCACTAATTAAAAGGGTTAATTGTGTACAAGGAGCTCCTCAAAAAGAAGGTCCAAGAAGCTCGCTTCAATTAATAAATCTCAGCAACATCAAACTCATCAGCAGCAACTTACACAGAAGTATTCAATAATTGCAAATGGACAGCAGTAACAGCAGCAACATCGAGAAGTACAAAAACAATTTCTCCAAAAGTAGCAAGAGCACCAACGTCAATTTAAAAAAAGCATCAAACATCACACTCAAATACCCAGAACTTAATCCAAGTTGCAAATGCAACTTATCAATTAACAAAGAAGTATTTATTGCAGCCATCTACTGTCCTCCCACTCAATCTTGTGCTGCTGCAAGATTTGACTTCCTGCTCACGGAAGTTGCTTCGTGTTACATCATCGCTGGTGAGACATGTCCAAGAGAAAGAATACTTGCGGATCTGATCTATAACTCTGATTTTTTGCCAACATATTTCCCAAATGACTTCAGAAGGATACCGTCTGATATAGACTATGCAATCTATCGATTAATTCGGCATGACCTCCTGAAGATCTCAGCATTATAATAGAGATTGGTGAGCAACCACAAAAGATCAAATCCAAGAGGAAGCCGCTGTCGAGTCGAAATTGTGTGCCGAATTTTAGAGCTACTCTTAGTCAACTAATCGACACCAACATCGAGCTCAACTCTTCATAGGTTGATGAATGTCAGCAAATGTCGTCTAAGAGAGAGAGTCATTAAGCTTCTATATGATATCGTAGCCCAATAGTCAAGGAATGGTGCAATGGAGTAACTAACAAACTGAAGAAAGTTCTGAGCCATGAGAAACAGGCCCGTTTTCATGAGATGCTGGAGAGCGTTGAAGCAAATGGTGCCGGGATTCATTGCTTATGGAGTCTTACAAAGATAGCAAAAAGGCAACCAATTAGGATGCTGCCTGTTATAGAAGAAAATGGCGAGTGGGTCAAATGTCACTTGGACAGGGCAGAAGTATTTGCTGAGCGCCTTAAGCGACGCTTTACTACGCAAATAACTACCTTACCAGAAGAACTACAGATAATAAGCAGAAAAATAGCGTATCCGCCTCAAGCTGCTTAAGAGGTGAGACCTATTCAAGTAGAGGAGGTGCAGTCCCAAGTCAAAAAGCACAACTCGAGCACGACTACTGGCCTTGATATTATTGATAATGCATGTATAAAAGCCCTTCCAAGAAACGCGGTGATACTGCTGACTGTCATTTTGAATGCCACTTTTGATCCCTAAACCTGGCAAAGACTTCATACAGAATCATAAGCCTACTCTCTGGGATCTCAAAGATCTTTAAGTTAATCCTCCCGGAAAGGATGTTCGAGATTTACCAGCGCAATACCGTCCCTTCTGTTTGGGCTTAGAAAAAGCCACGGCACTCTTAGCAGCTCCACAGAGTGTTGCGCTTTATCCTCAAAGCATTTGAGATAAAGGACATATAAGACATATAAGCGAATTTTTCCTGAATGAACGCTAAATGTTCGTTTTTCATCCAAATCGGCTAAATTTAGTTTGTATCTATTTTAGGAGCCCAAAAGTTTGAATTTGTCAGAAGTTGATCAGAAGCGGCTTGCTGCACTTTAAAGTGGCTTATTAAGTACAGGGTATATAACTGTTTTCATTGCAATACTGCTACTTTAACGCTCTTAATTTTTCAATATATACCAATACGAGCTTATCGCTTTGTCTTTGCTTGCACTCTGCATATCTTCATTTCTCACTCTCACTATAGTTGTCGCTATTCATTACATATATCAGCAGGCCTTGGATATGCTCTAGATGATTTTATTTTTTTTTTTTTAGTTTTAAGTATTACTGTACTTGCAATATATTTATATATAAACAATCAGCAAATTGTGGGGGGATAAAACATCAGTATTCGCTCGCTCACTTTCAATGAAAGTAAAAAAAAAAAAAACAATAAACAATTTACATTATCTTCTAGCTAGATGCGTTAGTATAGATGTTTGAGTTAAGAGAGTTATTATTAAAGGTAAAGTTAAAGAGATTATTGTAGTTACAACAAAGGACACTAAAAGGTTCAGTTTAAATTTCAGTGCTGAAGATAGATAGGAACATAATTTCTAGTAGTTCTACGATTAGCACAAAAACTAAATTTGAAAACTAAATCAGCTTATACACTGCCCGACATCCGATTAGCACACCCTCTAACCTATCTGTTTAAAGGCAAATAAATGTAATCTTTGAATATTTGTCATACCCTTTTTTTTCTTTTTTATTCTTCATCATTTTTACTCATTCTGAGAGTAACTTTGAGTTCCGGGGTTTGCACCGTTATCTTGCTTTGGTATTTTCTTGGAAGTGCGACAAAAATGCATGCATTTTTATTGCGCCAGCCAATTAGCATCAATTATCAATAAAATAAAGAAGTAATGGGAAAAGCAAAACCGTCGTATGAGTTTGAAAAAGGCGAAAGGGAGTGCGATCACTCGATACTTCAAATATAAATACCGCATACTTAAACAATGAGGAAACCTATGGGAAAATCATGAAAGGTCGGCCCTCGTCAGTAATAACACCAACCGCCAAGCGAATTATATTGAGGCACGCATCTAATTCTCAAGAGTCAGACGCTAAAATAAAAGAAAAACTGGTGTTAAGGCATGGGTTTGGACTGTACAAAGACTTATTTCGAATGCTGAACATAGGAAACGGCTAAAATTAAAAAAAAAAAACCTCCTCTAAACCAACTTCGAAAGATGCAACGGCTTGATTTCTGTCGATCAAATATGACCTGGACCAAGGAATGGGAGTGTGTAGTCTTTTCGGATGAGAAAAAGTTCAATTTGGGGGATCCTGATGGCTATGCCTACTACTTTCATGATTTCAGAAAGGAAGACCATACTCTTGATCGATTGCACAGCCGTGCCGGCGGTGTCATGGTGTGGGGAGCTATTTCTTACTTTGGCACCATAGAACTGCAATTTCTCACCGGCCGCATGAATGCAGTTGCGTACAAAGAAGTACTGAAAACGGCTTTTTCTGCAATCAAGGATATATTTGGAGCCTTGGAATGGAATTTCCAGCAGGATAAAGCACCAATTCACACAGCCAGGATCGTAAAGTTCTGGATTGGGGGTCAGAACGTTGAATTGCTGACTTGGCCGCCTTACTCACCCGACCTGAACATTATAGAAAATGTTTGGGGTTGGTTAGCACGCAAAGTGTACGAGTACGGCAGACAATATTCAACTGAAGCTCAACTCATTGAAGGAATAAAGAGGTCCTGCGAGGCTATTTCACTCAATTGCATAAAAAAATTATATGACTCCTTACCCAAGCGGATGTACGAAGTCATACTTAACCATGGAGGCTCAACACATTATTAAATTTTGTTAAAAAAAAAAAAAAAACGAAAATATTGAAATTAATGTTAAAAATAGTTTTAATAAAATTTGAATCCAAAAAAATGCATCTAATAAAGACGCTCCTAAGACGCGGAGCATATATAAAGATAACATTAAGCATAATTCTAAGATTATCAAGAGGTGGACGGTTTATTAGCAGGAGCCTACTTTAATATGAAGGGAGGGGTTTATTGGGGTCCCAATTCACCCCACGGAGAGCAAAAAGTAAAAATTAAAAAGGTTTTAAAAAGAACTCTCTGAGTTCTGAGATTAAGGTAGATCCACTTAAGAAGATGGGATGGGAAGCCAAGAAGATCTAACTTATGAATAAGTAAACAGTGGTTTACCGAGTCAAATGCTTTGCTGAAGTCAGTGTAAATGACGTCAGTTTGCATTTTATTCTTAAATCTTTGTATTGCAAAAGAATGCATGCTGAGCAGATGAAACTATAGAACCACAAGAGTGCTGTAAGTGTGAAGTTAATATCTGGCAGTGTATCTGGCACACCAGTATGCCACACTCTGTCGAAGGCTTGCTTGACATGCAGAAATACAGCAAAACAGTACATTTTCTCTTCAAACGTTTCCAGACACCTTTCTACGAGTCTATTACATTGTTCAGGCGTGCCATGGCGTTCTCTAAAGCCAAACTGGTGATCGGGGAACGAAGCACCAGTATTGGCCTCACTCTACGCAGAAGTAGTCTCTCGACTACTTTGGAGTAAACTGCCAATAAACTTATCGGATGATAAGGGGCTAGATTGGCAGCAGGTTTCCCAGGTTTCAGTAGGAGGATGAATTTGGCATATTTACACTGGGTGGGAAAATGGCCTAGGAGGAAGCCTTTGTTGCTTATGTTTCGGAGAAGCAGTATACCATTCTGGGGCAGAGATTTGATGGTAGGGACGCCTATACCATCATAGCCAGGAGATTTTGTGTATTTTAGTTTCCCAATTTCAGATAACAACACATCCGTCTCGACTGCGGGAATGGGGGAGCCATTTGGCAGGGTGCATCTAGGACGTTGTGAGTTATAGCGGCGTCGGCTTGCGAACATCTGTCGAAGGGAGTGAAGGCCTCGTGGGGTCGTTCGGCGAAAGCTGTGGCTCGTGCAGCGTCTGAGCGACACCATGTTCCATTGATATTCTTAAACGGCTCCGTTCTTTAAAAGGGTCTTTTGACACCTTTGGTAAGCTGAGGGTCACCTGGCTCGATTTCGTCAAGCTACTGTTCCAGTGATTCTTTACGGAGACTGTACAGGAATTCCTTAAGATTCTTCGCATCTCTATTGAATGCCGTCTTGTCCGTTGGTGAATGCGGTTAGAGATCCTGTTGGAAGGTGTAGGGCAAGCTGCGGCATTGTGGATATGCACATTCAGGTGCTCCACCATGTCATCGGCGTCTTCTTCAGTGGTAAGCATAGCGGAGGGATTCAAATTGCTCTGAAGGAAGATTTGGTACTTCTCAACGTTCGCGTTGCGAATAAACAACCTTCTGCGTTCTGTCTTCTTGGTCACTGGTACATTGACCAGCAGTTGCACTACACAGTGACCTGAGCACAACTCAAGGACATTACTGGTGGTGATTTTGTGCCTTTCGATACTTTTGGAAATATCTTTATCCAGGGCGTCCGGTATTTTATTCACATCGATGGGTTAGAATGTTGGCTCTCCAGAGCTGTGACAATCAATCCTGTTGTTTACGATACATCTGAATAGAGCTCTGCAATTGGGACTGATTAGGCGTGATCCGCACCAGGTATGCTTGGCGTTGAAGTCGCCTGTAGATGCTTGATGCAGTTGTTTTAGGTGGCCAACTATTTTGCTAATAAATACCCATATATTTTGAGCATATTATCTATTTGATGCCTGTTAATTATTCAAAATTTATCAACAAAGGAATTCAGTGAGTGGCTTATGTTGCCCGTCGTATTTAGAATGTTGTCACTTAGCAATCCATGCATTGTCATTCAAACAACGTGTATGCAAAATTCATCTCAATGGGCCGGGGATAACTATCCTTAAATTCAGTTGCAAGTTTTGCCTCATACAAACGTACACAAGGCTGTAGCCAGTGGGTGAGGGGGTCCATGTCCTTTCCTACAATTCGCTGTATTGGGTACGAGGGATACAAAAACCGAAAAGTTATGCTTGTGCATTCCGGAGCAATCGGATATATGGTAGCTATATGATATAGTTGTCTGATTTGGATCAGATCTAGTCAGTGGACGTAAGGCCTGCTCAAATGAATAAAACCCAAATATTTCTTTGATTTTGATAAAAAAAAAAATAGAAAAGTGATGCTAATAATAGTGCATTCCAGAGGAATCGGTTATTTGAGAGGTATCTGATATATCCGTCCGATCTTGACCAAATACGGTCAGAGGCCCCACCTTCTCAAATGTATACAAACCGAATTTGGTTTGATTTGCGGTTTTTTCACTTTTTTTAAATCTTGCAAGACGGCTTTCTTTAAAACTTTAAATGTAAAATAATAATAGATGAGTTTATAGGTTGCCTTATTGCGAATTCCACTTTTTTTGGCGCTTACTTTATTTTTGACATCGGTCTTGTAGGCAGTTTGGGAAGTGTCCATTACGTTAAATAATTTATATATAATTTAATTCTCGTAGTTATTTGTATATGTTCTGTTCATAATTTGAAACAGCTTATTCTTTCTTATATTCTTTCGATTTATAAATAGCAGTTTTTTTTAGCGGTCGTCATCTCTTTTTTTATTAATACTTCTTCAAATTATATTTAAATTATATTTATAGATATCTTAATACATCGATATACTTGTATCGATAACTCACAATATTAGTGTACATATAATGATAAATCTATATATCGATATAAATATATCGGTAACTTCATATGTATATATATAAATATTGTAGGTAATTGAAATTTCATGACAATAGGCCCAGGTGCAGAGATATGACGACTTATTATTATTTCCTATATGAGGGGGCAGTGCCGGTGCCACGTCCATTTATCCAACATGATATATAGCCCTTGACCTTTCGTAGCTCGTTTTAATATACAGTTCACACCGATCGGTCCAAGAGTCTAGGCGCCTACAAAAGTAATATCAGACAAACAGACAGACATTCTTTTTATACTAGTACTCTAGTTGAGTAAACGAGTATATTGTGTTCATGCAAATGTATGTAACAGGAAGCTTCTCTGACCCCATAAAGTATATATATTCTTGATCAGCATCAACCGAGATCAGCCGAGTAGATCTAGCCATGTCCGTCTGTCCGTCCGTATGAACACCTAGATCTCGGAGACTATAAGAGCTAGAGCGACCCAATTTGGTGTGTAGACTCCCCTTGTGGGGTGTCAGATCAAGTTTGTTTTAAAATTTTGCCAAACCCGCTCCCGCCCCCGCAAACGACAAAACTTTATATTTTTCACAAATCTTAACGCGTTTAGTTTAAACTAAAATTAAATAAGCACATAATCTACCGATTTGCCGAGTTTTGTTAAGATCAGATAATAAATGCAAACAAATTCGTAAAAAAAATATTTTGCGTAAAAACAACCCATCCCAAAAAAAAAAACATTGTTTTTTATATTTTTGAATGTGTCGAATATTGAATAAATGCAGAGTACGAGTATCTTTTAGTCGGAATATCGGCTATAGCGTTCTTACTTGTTAATATTTAATTTAATCACATCACAAATTAATATCTAATTTAGAGCCGGTAGTGTTGGCAGCTAGTGCTCCATAAATATGTTGTAGGCTAATCATTTTATTGTAAGATTTCGCATTGATAAAATAAAACAAGCTAGAACGCCATAGTCGATATTCCGACTAAAAGATTCTCGTACCGAGCAACCAGCGCGATATATACTTATTTACTTAATAATTACCCTTTCTTATAATCCAACGCATTTATTTATAAATGTAAATGCAAATTTCTTTGCATAAATTTCACAAATTTTCAAGTTGGAATTTTCATATTTTTTCACATAAAGTACAGCAAAATGTATACTAATTTGCAGAGGGAGTATTATAGGCATCTCGGACCACATAAAGTGTATATAATATTGATCAGCATGACAAGCCGAGTCGATATAGCCATGTCCTTCTGTCCGAAAGCTTCTATATGAACTAGTCGCTCAATTTTAGAACTATCGAGTTGAAATTTGTATATAGACTTCTTTCCGCTGCTTATATGTGAAAGTCGTCTAGATCATACCCTTCTTTCATATAGCTCCCATATAAACGACCGATTCGGAATAAACTCTTAGAAGACCACAATTAGTGGTTTTCTTTCCAAATTGAACAAAATTTTGTAATTGTCAGTTTTAGACAACAGTTGATCAGGATCGGACCACTATATTATACGGGTCCCATATAACCGACCAATTCGGATTTAGTCCCGAATTCGTCTTGTATCTATTTAAAGCAGCCCCACATCCGCTGACATGATCTAGTCAAGATCAGACAACAATATCATATATCATGAAGGTGTTCCGATCTTTAGATTTTAACATATTATCATTGTTGTGTCAAATAAGACTTTAATATTTTTCAATTCCACAGCAAAATCACAAAAGCACACCTCAGCCATTTGTTGCGATTTTCGTTATATTTAATAATTCACAGGGCAGCATTTCTGGCTTAACAGATCTATAACAGAGCGCAGTCACAGTTACTGTAGCTACTACAGAGCATTATTTACGTATGCTTATATGTATAACATAAGAGAACAGATCAGTTATCTGCATATACTAAAGCATAGGTTTTCAAAATACAATGTACAGTTATCCTATTCAAATTCATGGTTTATATAAATTAAAAGCAAGCTCTTAACCTAAATATGAAGGCATAGGTTTATATAAATTTAAAGTAAGCCCTTTATCTAAATTTGAGGTTACAGGTGCCAATTTGTGAATGGCGGGGTTGAATATTCCAGTTTTGGTTCGCACAACTGCGACAAGTTCTTCACCATCTGCGGTTTCCCTAACTTTCCCAGCATCCATGTCTGGGGTGGAGCGTTATCTTCGTGGATGATCACCACTGCCCCCATTACCAGATCCTTTGATGTCGTTGTCCACTTGTTGCGTTGCTTCAGGCTGAGAAAGTAGTCTCTCGACCAATCTACCCAGAATAGTTTTGATACTGTATACTAGCTGCGATTTTCGCAAATACGTCAGCTGGCTGTTTTTTGTAGGCGACGCTGACGCGAATGGCAGCGTTGTCCCTACGAGCTTTTGTAGCCACCTCGACCTAAACGGTTTTAAACTCGTAATGATGTAGCAAAGCGCTGCCCATGGCCTTAATTAGTTGCGTTTTTGCCGACTTGACCGCCGCCTCCGAGAGGCCATCGAAATGCGGGGCTCGAGGCGGTATGAATGTGAAGGTTATGCCCTTGGCCGCGGAAAAATATTTTATGCAGCCCTTGTCGGTGTAGAAATGCTACTTGAGATCCTCCAGCATGCGCGCAGCACCCACAAAATCGGTGGCATTGTTGCAATCAGTGGTCTTCACTAATCCACGTCGGATAGACACATTATGAATGATTTACAAGTTAGATCTGTAACATGTTTTAAATGAGTTGTCTTGGATGTGCAGCTTACAAGCACTGCGATATAAATTTTCACTGGGGATTTGCCTTGAACTCCCAAGGTAACTGCAATTGGACCACAAAGGCCACTCCGCTTATCCCGAAAGGTCAATTTGCGATTAGTCGGTCAGCGGATGTTTCCCATTATCTGGAAGGCTAATACAGGCTTATATATAAAACAAAGAACGCATATTTAAACTACAGCACTGCATTGTCTGCGAGGGTTTACAATCCATATACTGAAGACACAATGTTATGAATCGACAGTCCTTTTGTATGAGCAACGGAAAATTCGCATTATGTGGCAAAGACGCATTTAGCAAATGGCCACCCAGTCGTAGCAACCACCACACTCTGTTGCCATTTAGATGTAAGTAAAAACTTCAACTTTTGAATAGGCAGTTGCAACACAGGCTGTTTTCGAACCCTTTCGATTTCGGCCCGATATGATTTGTACTATATGGACGATTGCTGTAAGTGCCTGTTAACTTTTCGGCATTGATCTTCCGTAAAGTGTATCTTCCATTGAGTCGTTTGATAAACCTAAACATCAAGGAATGGAGACCTGCATCAGTTGCGATCATAAATGTGGCAGATTTTTGCTTACATAACACATCTTGCTTCTCAGACATATCAAAATGAGGATTTATGGGCCACAGACTTCCATCATCTAGTAGAAACGTTAGACCACAATGATCTTCCAAGATCCATCGCTGAGCAACCTCGTAAGCCCAGATCTTCTGGCTTGTCCTTTGTTGGAACATGACGTCACGGATTCCACATCTTTGTGCAGATTACTAAATATTGGTTCCTCCCAATCCAATTTATAAGCCAAATTTTTTGAATTAGACTTTTTGCTCGAGCAATTATTGGATATAACAGTCAGAGAGGATCGTTCAGGCAGCTACAATCGACACGATGGAATGTTTAGTGGGTAGTCCTTCTACCGAGAGCCTCTTAATCGAATATTTAAATTTGTGAATACTTGTATTCAGAATGAAAACTATCCTTTTAGTTTCGTTGTGATGGTTATGGTTGCTTCGACTCCTTCCAGAGGCTATCTAATCGATCCCTCGATCAAAAAGGCATCTGCTCCTAATAATTTATTTATGCTCTGAAGTGTATGGAAGAGCTGATCGGCTAGTTCATTTTCATCAAGAACTCAAGATTTTCGATACGCCTTTCAGATTGATTAGATGATATTGTTTTCAAAATACCAAATTCGGTCATCATTGCGAATGAATTAATACGTGAAGCAACCGAATTTTGACTAAAAGGTGTCTTTCCGATTCCTTTTTAACCGCAAATGCTTTGCTAAATCTTCCGCCATAAAATTGGCTTGTGATCATGAGTCTAAAAGAGTAGAGCTACCAATATATTGATTCTTCACTCGTACTACAGACGTTGCTAATATGACTTGATCAGACACACTTCTAGCGTGATGAGTTGATGCTGTTAGCTGTTGAGAATGCGGATCATATTGAAGTACTAAAGCCTATCTACTAGTTGTAACTGGAGGTAATGGAGGTTGGCTGTTAGCTTCAATTGAAGGCGATTTAGTATACCGACGTAACAGGGTATGATGTGGCTTTGAACAAATTTAAGAAGCCCTGGCTTTATAAATTGGACTTCCGTGCCCTCTCGTCAAACATTTGATACAAAGCTGGTAACTTTTGGCTAAAGCAAATATCTAATTGCATGGAGTTGCTTCGAATCAAGAACATTTTTGTATGTAATGCTCCTCCGATTTGCAGTGAGCATTTTGGGACGTGAACATTGCTAGGTTGGGGTACTACCAGCGATGTCTTGCTATATTTTATACTACTGTGTATTCAGATAATGATATCGCTTATTTAGCATGGCTTCACATACGTCATAAAGGAGAATTTTGTTATAATTCCTCCATTTTCGAACTAGTAGATGGGTCTCCTTTTCAAATAACGAATGAAAGGATTTCCCATTTCCCATTTATTGTACAAAAAATATCCATATAATGCTCTCCCATTGTCAATAACTCCACGCAGAAATGACTCAGTTGGATCTTGTATTTTGGGAAGATCAAACAATGTGGATATATAGAATTGACAACGATTAGACAACTTTTGTCATAAACTGATTTGAATAATTGGCATCTGTCACTTGATACGCCTCGACAGGCCCAAAGCCTCACCTTCTACACATGATAGTAGAGTATGAGCTAGATTTTCGAAAATCCCGATGAAATTCTTATATTCTGAGTAACTTCCGCTAGAATAGCTCTAATAATCGTTGATATCCTCACAGACATTTTCATAACATTATATCTGACAACCAAATTGTCTGACTGGGACTCATCAATAGATTTATTGAAAGACAGACAGTACGAAAGTTTGACAAGCGAATAGCAAGGGTGATGTATGGGAGATGGTTCAAGAATATAGGCGCTAATCCAAAATCCCGCTCACGGACGAATGCTTCTGCATACTAGCAGCATGCTGGCCTCAATACGAACTTTTTTTTGTGAGGACTGGCGTTTTTTCTTTAAATCATATTATCTGTTTGTGTAGCAAACTGTGAATATGTGATTTGATTCTCTTTATGAGTAAAAATGAGTATTCAAGAAGAGATTGATGAAGGTCAATTAAATTTGACATCAATATTGTCCTTCGGGTGCCGCCGCTTCAGCCTTCTTCTCCTCAAGGGATAGAAAACAGTTCAAGCAAATAGATTAGGGTGCTCCTTAAGCCTGTCAAAGAGTTTTGTAGTTATCTCCCTTTTGTCGGACACCCGTCTTTATGAAGAGTGCTGTTGCTCACATACCACGGGGCGCCAAAAACTTAACGGAGTGTCTTATTTTGGAGAGCCTGTAATCTTCTAAGCTGGGTTTTGGGACAGGAACCATCTGCTTGTTTTTTAGAGCAAATTTGCTCCGCTCGTTTAAAAGCCAGCTAAGCTTCTTTATTTGGTCCTTTATCTTGAAACTAATCGCTGTCACATTCTGCCTATAAGTGAGTTTCTTGTCAAGGTGGACTCCAACGTAGTAGTATGAGTCCTTGAATGTGATAGGAGTGCCTAATATGGTTGGGTTGGTTGGTTCTGCATATTTTCTTGCAGAGTGTATGTGCTATTGCAGCAGTAGCGTAATTGTCGTATCATCAAAGTAAGTAGCCATCATCATCTCATCCGGCTCCGTATTCAAGCTCTCATGAATATACTGTGTAGACACACTATACTTACGAAATCTTGCGTGCATCCAAATAGGGGGACACACACGTACATAAATAAGCTACGTTTTGGATGATGATATATATATTATATTTACCCATACCATGGTCAGCGTATCCTAATACTACGTATAATCTATAGCACTGCGTAGATAAGTATTGCCGGATAAAATTAATAAAGACTCTATTCCACATAAAAAAAAAAAAAAAAAAAAACCAATTAGAGAAACTTACCTCTTCACAGAGAGCAAGCATTCGCCGAGTACTTTCCAAGGACTGAAAAAAAGAAGTAAAATTTAGTACATTAAGCATAAAAAATTGTTTACTTTAGTGAAACTCCACACTATTTTATGCAGGAGGAAAAAAATATTTTACAGAAGAAACTAAAACTTAGCGACCTCTATTTTGTAATATTGGCTCCAAGTCGAGTGAAGCAAAAAAGTAATGTTTTTGATGTCCCAGAATGTTTCTAAGGAATATACCGAAAAAAAACTGGACTGAACTTCGAATTTCATACAGGACAACTTTAAATATAGTATTTTTTCAGTATAAACAATGAAAGTATTCAGCAGCTATGATAAATTGTATTATATCTAAAAATTATCATAATGGATAATTCCTTAAGTGTAATTAAACTCTTCAATAAACCGATAACACAACACTTGTTTCGGTATTTTTACCTTTTAATATATATGGCCACACATCGAAATTTTATTGGTGGGATTTTAATAATTTCGATAAGGGGTAGGGGTAGGCTGAGTCCGCCAATTCACTTGTTCGTAAATGGCAGGACTCCCTATTATTGTTGCATTTTAATGGCACTGTGATGTTTCCGTGATAAGTACGCCTGATCCTTTTTAGGCTATTTAGGTAACTTAATTTCGAAGACATCGATATAATTAATGCAGTCATTGTTGCTATTCGTGAAGGGTGCAGCTTCTCCAGATGATCCGATACGGAGGAGCGTAACTAAATGCAACTAAAGTGGCATTTGGGGTCGAAAGATTTACAATAGAAAACAGGGCTTCTAGCGGATAGGGTTAACAAGCATGTTGCTTTGACTCTGTAGGAGGCAGCATATGCAGAAATCGACTGTCATCGAAATTTGGCAGGCCACTCTTTATCCAATTTATAGATTTTTGCACAAAAAAAATGTTACCTCTATGTAGTTAAACTTTCCATAAAATCTTATTTTTATATTATATACCATAGATGCCTTCCAACTCATAATGGGCCACATCATCATGGCATCATTGCCGAAGCTTATATTAATACGATTCACATTGTAAATATATAACCGATTTAGATCAAATCTGGGTGTAGGGCTACAGTAGATACAAGGGATATGACGAATTTTTTAATTTTGGATGGAAACAATAAAAGTTATGCTCTAAGTGTTCATTCCGGAACAACCGGTTATACGGTAGCTATATGATATAGTTGTCCGATTTTGAACAGATCAGACCAGCGGACGTGGGTTCTTCTCAGATACATACCGAATTTGATTTGGAAGAAAAACAGAAAAGTTATGTTCCTAAGTGTTCCTTCTGGAACAATCGGTTATATGTGATATAGTTGTCCGATCTGGATAAAACTCGAAAGTAATCAGCGTGCAGACAACAGAAGCAAAGAAGCATCTGGTAATTTCAGCTCTGTAACTTCAGACTTCTGGGTTCTTGTATTGAAGCAGACGGGCGGACAGAAGTCCCGAAGGAATCGGTTATATGAGGGCTATATGATACAGTGTCCGATATGAATTAAATTTGGTCAGTTGATGTATATATATGCCTCTAGGACATATAGTCCCCAAATTTGTTTTGAATTCCAATAAAAGACAAAAAGCTATGAAACAAAAATACTAAAATTGGCGATAGTTTGCGTGGGGCCCATCCTATAAAATGGGAAATCAACCTGAATAAATTTGATCTGGGAATATATTTAAAATGCTAATTTCAAGCTTTTAGCTCTTGTAGTTTCCCTGATCTAAATTTTCATACATCCGGACGGACAGACGGACATGACTAGATCGACTCGGCTTTTCGTGCTGATCAAGAATATAGATACTTTATGTGGTCGATAACGTTTCTTTTTGCCTGTTACATACATATCCACAAGCTTAATATACTCTTGTACAATAGGTGCAGGGTATAACACCAAAAAACACCAGAAAAATGCCAATAAGCATCTGAACAATAGAAAATGTTGAAAGAGAAAGCTGCCTGATCGCTTGCGTCCTAATGTTGTGAAGTGCATTATAATGGACGAGCAAACTTTATATTGGACTCAAGAAAGTTATCAGGTCTCCAATTTTATTTTCAATTGAAAGGTGGTACAAACAATGATTTAGGAACTCAATTGGCAAGCTATTTGTTGATGTGGTCTTTTAAACACACGATTTTATCGCAAAAGCACTGTTCAATCCGATATTTACCACAAGTTATATCTATAACTGTGTATAATGGAAACAATGGACATTTCAGTAATAAACATTGAGTTGAATATAATAATTTATAATTTTAACAGAAACGTCGCTAAGACAACCCTAAATATATAAACCTCGTCATTAAAATCTGCCAATTTAGTTGCTTTATTAGAATCAATTTTTCGGAGCTGTGAATACGAGTAGCAGTCAACAATATTAAATTGCAATAATCGAGGAGTAATTAAAAAAATGCTATGCTAATTTTTTTTCAGATCAGAAGACAATGTCAAATTGGCAGCGCTGTCTGGCTTTTTGAATGAGTATAAGCAGAAGACGCGTAAACAGCTTGTTAAAATATAAGTAAAAGAACATTAAAATATGTTTTTGGTTAATTTTCAATTTGTATGCATTTTAAGGGGAACGCATCGACCGGGAATCAATGCTGCTCGCGTCTATGGAGAAGCATCCAGGTATGGCAGGGACTACATGATTCGCTAGGCAATAGCACCATTTTTTGCCAATAAAACGTACTATCATAATATTTAAACTAAAGTGACGTTTACGGCTAAAATATTTATTTGCGCTGTCAGACGGCCGCAACACAATTAAATGTTGCTTAGATCTCTGAAGTCTGTCAGCCGTTTGTTCAAAACGAATAAATCGAGAATACCGCTTCCATTCTTGTAATGGAATGATTTCCGACAATATTTTACACCAATGACCCTCTGAAAGGAACCCACCCCCAGGAAACGCATCGTAGTAGAGAGTTTCAAAATTGTTAGAAGGGATGAGCTGGATATATCTGATTCAAGGATATGTTTTATAATTTCGAAGGCGGCCTTTTCCATTCAATAGTTGTACCTAATACTAGTTTTTGGGAACATGTTTTAGCCTATGCCAAATCAGTGTATATGTAAGCGATTCTTTTAAAAATAATCATGGTTTGAAACTTACATGCGAGTTGTGTCGACCTGCTGAAGCCGAGTTGCGTTCGTTCTTACGGAACGGAAAGGAAGGCTCTAATGCTCTCCACATCGACTTTAATATGGAGTCTCTTAAGTGCAAGAAAGTAAATGATCTGGGTAGATCTGGTCTGGATAAAGATTCTATCTGTCGATGTCGATGTAGTGCCAAAAACCTATGAGCCAACTACTCCATATTCTTTCATTCGAGCTAATAGTCCGCTTGATAGTTACAGTCCCCAGCCCGTACAGCGGCTGCCTAATGTGGACGCTTTAATCGGAATAGGCTCTCCGGCCAATCTAGAGAATGTGGATAGTACAGAAATTGAGGGCTCTTCATCCGCCCAAAGGTAAAAAATTGCTCCTTCTGTCAAATTTTCCAGTGTCGTGCCCTCGGTATCGTTGAGATTACCCGACAGCAGCATACCTACTGCTGTGGTTGAACTGCCTATACCTGCCTCGGCGTTCCGAGGCCGAAGATGGTGTTTATTTTTAAACTAGCCGTAGATTCTAAATCAGAAGATGTTTCCGCCTATGTCCAGGCCAAAACTAGTTTACATAGTTCGAGGATTAAGGTATAAAAGCTTAGGTTCAATGTTACGCTCAATGTGGTTTCCTTCAAGATATTTTGATGACTACTGGATGACTATTTTGATACAATCTGCCAAAAAGGTTTCTAGCCCGAGCGCCTAGTCGTGAAGGGGTTCAAAGCCAGAGCTTGAAATCGGATACCGATTAGACTCCCTGCTGCCGTACAATCCGTACCCTCTAATATAGTTCTAAGAAACTAATTTCGTGTTATTTTCTTGCCTACCAAAATGTAAGAGGCCGCAAATCTAAACTCCATAAGCTTTACACTAATAGAATATCTTTTGATTTTCATATTTAAATATTTACTGAAACATGGTTAAAGCCTGATATCTTAGACTCTGCAATCTCTGCTAATATTTATACCGCATATACATTTGATCGTCCCTCCTGCCAGGGTGGGATTCATAAATAGTAAGGTATTAATTAAACGTTTTTCTGTCTTTATCACTGCCTCTTACATTCCTCCCCGTTCCGATATTTCTGTTTACTTGGATCATCTAAATGCTATTCAATCGATCGCGTCTATGCTTTCTGATACTGATCAATTGTTGCTTTTTGGTGATTTCAACATGAGTGACGTCTCGTGCTCCTCTGTGATCGAGTTAGCCGGTTTGACACCTTCAAGACAACACGAATTTGTTAACGACCTAGCTGAATTGTCCTTATCTCAAGTTAATGTTATAACAAACTCATTAAATTTCCAACTTGATTCGATATTTGCTTCTGACCCTTCCATTTCCGTAGTCCTGTTATGCTTAATAAGCGTTCTTGGTTTACTTTACAGTTACTTAATTTAAAAATATCAAATCTAGACTCTTTAAGAAGTTCAAGATCTCGGTAAGGTTCTTTGGCTATTAAAGTTATAATTTCGAGTGCTGTGAAGTATAACTTTGTTAATTCAAAGCGAAAAACATCTGTACTACCATCTTCATTATTTTATATACACTTAACAGTAAAGCAAATATAGAACAGGGCATTGCCAATTTGTTTGCAGCTTATTCCTCTCTTAAGTATCGGTCCGATCAGATATATCTTTATAGCTTTATAGCACAAGTCTAATAATATCCCACGTTTCCTAATTACTGAGAGCTTATTGCTTAATGAACTTAAGTCTATTAAGCCTAACTTTTTTCCTGGTCCTGATGGCGTTCCGGGGTGTATTCTCAGATTCTGCGCTGATGCGCTTTGTAAGCCGACTTGGAAGCTTTTTGATCTATCTTTGAATTCTTTTTCAACAAGACTGATGCCCAAAACTACAGGTGCATATCAAAACTATCTGATATTCCTAAGCTTTTTGAAAAAATATTAACTTCACTGTTAAGCATTGTTTTGGTTCTATAATTTCATCTTGTCCATGAAGCGTAGGGGCACCACCACTAATTTACTAGCATTTTTTTCTTTTGTAATACAAATATTTAAGAATCAAATGCAAACTGACCTCATTCACACTGACTTCGGCAAAGCATTTTTCTCGGCAAATCACTGTTTACTTATAAGTTGGATGTCCTTGGTTTCCCATCCTTTCTTCTTAAGTGGATTTCCGACTAAATTAATTTAAGAACTCAGAAAGATCTCCTTAAAAACTCATTCTCTAAACCAGTTAGTGTTACATCAGGCGTACCACCTCGGTTCTTCGATTTTCTAAGCGACCATGACATTTTTTCCTCACCGAAACTCATCTAAAAGAGGCGCTGACCAGCGTAAAATACAAATTTAAAGAACTCGTATGAACTCCCGCAATACGCACTGCAAGACTCTGAAGAACTAGCGGAGGGACAGTATATGGAATAAGAAAATTGCTAAAGAATGCACTTCAGAAGTTTTTCTATGGTACGATTTTCTTTAAGAATTTTAAAAATAAAAATATGCATACACATCTTAGTCACATAAGATGATGATTTATATACTTATACTCAACTGTTAATAAATCGACAACTGCGACTTATTTTCTCGTCCGAAAAAAAACACAATTCCATATCCAATTACACATATATTTTACATCACTCATATACATATTTACAAACCTCAATATATATTATTATCAAAAATAAATGCAAAAGTATATTGATTTTGTCATGAAGATGGCATTGCTTAGAGAGAGGTGTTTATATAACTATATATATTCTTTAAACCCGTTAAGCAGAAGTCTTGAAAGCTAGAAAGAATTTTGAACTACAAATTCTCTTCCCTGCCTTTATCCAATCATCTGGCTTCTGCGCATTCTTTAAGCGATGTACTACCCTTTCCATCATTATAAAAAAACATCTGTCCCTCTCAAGGTCACTAGCACATCTCTTTCGCTATCTCTATTTTCTTATCTATCTGTATCTCTTCTACGAATGTTATCGCAACTATTGATTTGAGGTCTGTTTTGATTTCCAACTTTATCCCCTTTTTCATCTTGATTTTCCTCTATCTCGATTTTTGTGTTGATCTTCCTTTTTTATCTCTATCTTCATCTTGATTTTTTTTTTATATTCATCTTTATCTAGAATCTTATACTGATTTTCGTCTTGATCTTCTAGCTTACACAGTTCCAAACTTACTGGATGTTGCAGCAATGATATGAAATTCTACTTGTATTTCAATCTCATCATCTTTTACTGGTATTAAAAGCTTCCAAAAGCTTCCACTTGTATATCACCAGTACCTGTTAAACATTTCTCGGTGCCAGTTAGTTTAGCGTTTATGAGTTTCAAGAATACATTTTTTTAATTAAACACAAATCTGCTGCAGTGTCAACTTCATCTTTAAAAACGAATTGTCCCGAAAAAGCGGATGTGCCTAACGGCTTAACCACAACCTCATTGTCGTATTCACTCTCTGTTCTAGCCTTGCTGCACCCTTGGCCTTACAATCTGCCCTGATTGTCCACATTTAAAATAATTAAAGCTTTTCTTGGTATAATATTTCATCAAAAGCGATTTATCTGCACATGTGAAATATTTCTTAGAATCATCTGCTGTCTCTTTCCCTGAATCACTTTTGCTACCCTGTGACCAATTCTTGTTTGTTGGCGTAAAGGTTTCTGGTAAACTCATATCTGAAATATAAGCTTCATACAACATAGCTTTATTCGCCCTAGTGTCTGGAATACCTAGAACGAAATATTAGAGTCATCTAACTTAATTGGCTGGGCTATCTCCATTAAAAGTAAGTTTAGATTTTGCTGGCCCAGCATTGGGTCACACTACCCTCTACGTAGTTTAGCGAAAACCATGATATTTGTTCTACTTGATTCGTGCTGCCACCGAGTACTAACGTTGTCACTCTTGATCCATCATTCTTGTCGTCAACTCCGTTATCGCCTCTGTTGACCTCTCTGTGTCGTCAACACTCACCTCGCCTAATGTTGTAATAATGATGACTTTACGTCTGTTAACGCTTGTCTATACGCTGAACTTACCTCAGCAATATCCCGATCTTATCTCTCATTGCTGATACCGCTGTCCTATTTTTGCCCTTGTCCTTTTGACGAGCAATGCTCAATACACGGGGCTTGTTATGCGCGTAGCCCAGGCTAAAATCAGCGCTGCCGTATAACGCATAGACGAGCACTCGCATAGACGAGCACTTTCAGTCCGTCCGTTTCAACCCCAACATCTGAGAAGTCTTGAGAGCTACAGAGCTGAAATTTACCAGATGGTTCTTTTGTCTGCACGTAGGTATGTTTGAGATTCGTCCAGATCGGACAACTATATCATAGCTTCCATATAACCGATTTTTCTGGAATGAACACTTAGTAACATAACTTTTCTGGTTTTTATTCAAATCAACCTTAAAAACAAACATTTTGTGTTATGGTGGTTGCAAGATCTGAAAAAAATTTGGTGAACAAACGCGGAACCTCCCAAATGAATACAAACCGAATTCGGTTCGATTTGGATGAATACAACCCGAATTTAGTTCAATTTGGGCAAAAAACCAACATTTTGCCTGTTAATTCCTATAGTTGTTCGATTTGAATCAAATTTGATCAACAGATATAAGGCATTCTAAAATGAATACAAACCAAATTCGCATCGATTTGAAAAAAAAAAAACAAAAATGTTTTATTCACTCCGGAAAATATCAATTCTATGGGGCTATACATGATATAGACTCCCTATTTGGATGAAATTGGATCAGTTGATGCATCCAGGACACATTTTTGTTGGGGATTAAATTTGGTTTCCTTTCAATCGAAAACAAAAACTATGAAATAATGGAGGTTTGTGGAGGGTCCACCTTAAAAGGTGGTCGTGGCAACCAAAAATAAAATAGCCAAAAATAATAAAAAAGTAAGTTTGAAGTCTCTGTCTCTTAAAGTTTCCTATATCTAGATTTTCATACATTCGGACAGACGGACATGGCTAGAATGACTCGGCTTGTAAGCTAATCAAGAATGTATATACTTTCTGTGGTCGGGCCTACTCTTATGTCGCACGTTCAAGTGGACACACGATACCAAGCCACGGGGCTTGTTAAGCCCAGGCTAAAAGCTACCACCTCCCACCCAACCGGCCGAGGGGCACAGCCCCATAACGAGCGACACGAATTGTGAAGGCGGAAAACAAACGCCCGCTCACTTTCAATGAATGTAAAAAACAACAAACCATAAACAATTTACATTATCTACTAGCTAGATGCGTTAGTATAGATGTTTTGTTTGAGTTTAGGGAGTAATTATTAGGGATAAAGATAAATAGATTATTATAGTTGCAACAAAGGACACGAAAAGGTTCATGCAGGAGATAGTTTAAATTACAGTGCTGAAGATAGATAGGAACATAATTTCTAGTAGTTCTACGAGGAACACAAAAACTAATTTGGCTAATTAAAGACGGTGAGTCAATATCACCATTAATCAGCTTACGTATAAAGATAACATTAAGCATAATTCTACGATTTTCAAGAGAGGTATATTAGCAGAAGCCTACTTGAATATCAAGGGGGGAGGTTATTGGTGTATCCATTCAATCCACGGAGAGCAAAAAAGTATACAGTAGTTTAGTTATATAAGGATCATCAAATTCCTTCGACCATCGCTTGATAAAACCCAGAACACCCACAGCCTTATTAACAGTAATTGAAATTTGTAAGTCGAATTTTAATTTAGAGTCCAAAAGCACACCCAAGTCAACAACACCGTCGATACGATCGTTAAGAAGGTACGATATCTGAAGCGGTATGCTACGAAAAACCGACATAAATTTACGTTTAGAGCAGTTGAGATTTATTAAGTTGACCTAACACCACAATTAGAAAGAATCATGGTCGTCTTGCAGACTGAAGTGGGAGGCAGAGTCGTTGAAGGACAAGCAAAATTTATCGTCGTCGACGAACATAAGTACATGAGAATGGGATAGTACCGGAGGCAGTTCGTTGATAAATAAGGTTTAGAGCAAGCGACCGAGGGGGCTACCCCTCAGTAGCCCTGATGTAACCACAAGGGTCTTAGAGAAAGAGCCATTATAAGGAACTTTCTGAGTTCTGATATTAAGGAAGTCGGAGATCCACTTTACTAGATGGTATGGGAAGCCAAGCAGATCTAACTTATGAATTTGTAAACAGTGATTTACCGATTCGAAGGCTTTGCTGAAGGCAGTGTAAATGACGTCAGTTTGCATTTTATTCATAAGTCCTTGTATTACAAAAGAAGAAAATTCTAGTAAATTAGTGGTGGTAGATCGACGCTTCACAAACCCATGCTGAGCAAATGAAATTATAAAACCACAAGAGTGTTGTAACTGTGCAGTTAATATTTTTTCAAAAATCTTCCGACTTTTTCCCCTTTTTATGGAGAACAATAATGAACGACAGGGAGAAGGGAAAGATGAAGAACTTAAAGATTGAGCAAATAGCTTCAAAATCGGCTTAAAAAGCGCAGAATCCGAGACACCCCGAGACCAGGAAAAAAGTTAGGTTTAATAGACTTAAGTACATTACGCAATAAGCTTTTAGTGACTAGGGTAGGTGGGATGTTATTAGACCTGTGTAAGCTATTAGGGCATATCTGATCAGACCGATACTTACGAGAGGAATAAGTTGCTTGAAAGAACTCTGCAAATAAGCTGGCAATGCCTTGATCTGTATTTCCTTTAGTATTTATATAAAACAATGAAGAAGGTAGAACAGATGCTTAACGTTTTGAATTAAAAAAATTATAAAATTGTTTTGGGTCCTGAGAAAATCTTACCCTACAGCGATGCAAATATGCTTTATAGCACTCGGAATTAATGACAATGAACCTTGAACGAGCAGCAATATAGCGCGAATAGTCAGAGGACATTCCCGAGACTTTGAACTTCTTAAAGAGTCTAGACTTGATATTTTTTAAATAAGACAAGTGTGGAGTAAGCCAAGGGGGCTTATTAAGTCTAACAGGGCTACTGACGGAACCAAATCCTTAAAAATGGAATAAAGAATTTTGTAAAAGAAGTCAACTGCACTGTCCATATCTGTACAATTGTTCAAGTATGGCCATTCTGTTTGAAAGATGCCATTGTTTAGGCCTTTCGAAATCAGCCTTTCTAAATGAATATATTCCAGCTGACAAGAATGATGCAGGTACAGCAGGAATAGGAATATCCATAGTAACGTGTAATGATGGGTGAAACGGGTCTTCTTTGAAGCATTGACGTCATCGAATGAATAGCATTAAAATTATCCAAGTAAACAAAAATATCATAACGTGAAGGAATGTAAGAGACAGTGGCAAAGACAAAAAAACGTTTGAGAGACACTTAAGTACATATAAATTCGATTACGTTCGGAAAATCATGCAGAATTCGTTCCGACAGGCCTTAATCATCCCGGTCAAAGCGTCCACATAAGGCAGCCGCTGTACGGGCTGTAACTATCGAGTGGACTAGGAGTCCGAAAGATAGAATATCTAGAAGCTGGCTCAGGGGTTTTCAGCTCTGTAACGACAGGGTCGATAAAGTCCTTATCCACATCTGATCTAACCAGATCATTTACTTTCTTTCGCCTAAAAGACTCCATATTTAAAGATGTGAAATTTGCTGCGAGCTTCGAGAATGACATATTTAATTACTTAAAGCCAACGTGGAGAGCATTAAAGCCTTCCTTTGCGTTCCGGAAGAACGAACGCAGCTCGGCTTCAGCAGGTCGACACAACTCGCATATACATTTCAAACCATGAGTATTTGTAAAATAATCGCTTATACGATCAGTGATTTTGGCCCATTTGAAATGAGAGAACAATGGGAATTGAAAGAACAATGGGAATGATAAAAATTTTAAATTTCTCCTGGGTAGCTGTTAGCAGTAAACGGACGACACAACATCAAGTAAACGATAAGATTTGTGACTGGGTGGGCAGCTGGCAGCAATGTAACGGCAGCAATCAAACGGTTTACAAACGAACAACGCAAACGCAAATTCAAAACAATTACAAAATGTGACTAGCAAGACTGAGAGTCTAAAAATAGCAAAAAGCTTACAGGCTGAGCAGAAGCAAAAGCAAAAACAACAATTCAGACAACACTGTTTTGCTTATGCTTATAGCTCAGCTTTTGGTTTAATTTGCACAATAATGAAAAGAAATAAAAAGAAGCAGATTAATCAAGTGCACATAAAGGCTACGTCAAAACGGAAACCGAAATTAAGCACAATAAAAGTAAACTTGGACACAACTTAAAAATTGGATATACGAACGCAAAAAATTAGCGCAAAGCGGCAACCGTCTTGAGCGAAAGTCGCAGTACCATATTCATGCCGTGGCAGCTGGCAAGCCAAATCAACCCAGCAATTGATTTGCCATCTATTCTGCCTAGGATTTCGAAATGATTCGAAAATTTTGTTTTACTAAATAATATAGTAGTGTTTGTTTTACATTAAAGTAACAAATATATCAATAACTTGGACTTTTTGAAGTTAATTAAATGCGTTTTAATTTGGTTTTTTTTCGCAAGTATTTTGCAAGCAATTCAGGAAAGTAAGTTGGCAGGTCATCAACGTTAATGCCTGTGTATTATGTATACATATGTGCAAGTGTGTGCCCCGCTTGACACAGTAGAGTTGCCGAATCTTTCGAGTCGTGTGTCAGACATTTCAAAAAAAAATAAAACAAGCTGTTATTTGTTTATTTACAACATCAACAATGCCATCTGCAAAATTATTTTGCTTGCAACTTAATAACATGTATTCCATGTCACAAAAAAAAAAAAAAATAAATAAAGATATACACGGGACGTTAACGTACAATGCGCAGTACGTTCAAGTGGCCCTGCAACGGCACCAGGACACGGTGCTTGTTACGTGCGAAGCCCAGAAGCTAACACCACCCGCCCAACCGGAAGAGGGGCGCTGTCGCATAATGTGCGACACGAATCGCAAAGACGCTCGCTCACTTTCAATGAAAGGAAAAATAAACTGGTTATATTATCTACAAGCTAGGTACGTTAGAATAGATGTTTTATTTGAGTTAAGAGAGTTATGAATGGAGATAAAGTAAAAGAGATTATTGCAGTTACAACACAGGACACGAAAAGAAACCTGCAAGAGATTGTTTAAGTTACAGTGCTGAAGATAGATAGGAACATAGTTTCTAGTAGTTCTCCGAAGTACAGAAAAATTAATTTGGCTCCTCATTGTCAGAGAATCTATTTTAGTCTAATGGGATAGTAGCTTGATAATCAAGGTCAAGAAAGGACAAGAATTTTTAAAATTAACTTTCTGATTTCTAAGATTTAAGTATTCGGAAATTTACTTAAGAAGATAGGAAAGGAAGAAGGAGATCCAACTTATGTATACGTCAAATGCTTTTCTGAATTCACTATAAATGACGTCAGTCTGCATTCTTTTCTTAAATCCCTGTATGACAAAAACAGAAAATTCCTTTAAATTAGTGGTGGTAGAACCACGCGTCATAAGCCAATGCTGAGAATAGGAAATTATAGAACCAAAACAATGTTGTAACTGTGAAGCTAAGAAGAAGAAGAGAATTCAAAGATAGATCAAAAAGCTTTCAAAACCATATCGCATCAACGCAGAATCTGAGAATACACCCAAGAACGCCATCAGGTATTCGGAAAAAATTGGCGTTAATATACGTAAGTTCATTAAGCAATGCATTTTCAATAATTATGGGTGAGGGATGTTATTAGACCTGTGTAAGGATATATCTGATCGGTTTCATACTTAAGACAGAAATGAGTTATCTGAAAAAGCTCTGCAAGCAAATCTAAATTTTTTTTTGGTGCTTATATAAAATATAGAATTGCTTTGGGTCCTGAGAAAATTGGACTCTATAGAAATGCAAATAGACTTTATAGCAGTCAGAATTAAGCACAGTGAACCTTGAACTAACAACTCTATTACAGAATTCTTGAACTTCCTAAGGAGTTGGAAAACTGTAAAGTCAACTTGGTGGCTCTTTGAGCTTAGCGGGACTACTGAGCTGAACAAAATTTTAAAAAAAAAGAAAAAGAGTTTTTTAATAGAAGTCTAACCCCCTGTCCACATCCGTATAAGCGTACAAATATGAACAGTCGGCTTGAACTTAGTTAAGGCTAACGAAATCAGCCATTTTAAAATAACATGTAACGAAAGAACCAAAAGTGGACAGGGACAACTTTAACGGAAGGGTCAGAAGCAAATATCAAATCTAGCAGACGATTCAATGTGCTTGTTACAAAACTAACTAGCGATAAGAACAATTCAAGTATTCCGTCAATAAGCCGAAATATAGGAACGTGGAAGAGTGTAAAAGACGGTGATAAAGACAGAAAGCATTTATGAGATACTTTAATATTTATAAATTCAATTTCGGTAGAAAAATTAAGCAGAATTGGTTTCGACGAAAGGCCGGAGTCAACGCGAATCAGTACGCCACCACCCTTGCAGGTGGGACGATCACATCTATATGCATTATATCCTTAAGGAAAAATTGCCGAGTCTATAATATCAGGCTATCACCAAATGTCAGTATGTGAAAAACAAAAGATAGGCTATCAGCATAAAATTTAGAAACTTAAGATTTGAGATTTCATATGAAATTAATTTTTGTTTAACTGTAATAGGAGTCTAATCGGTATCCGATTTCTAGTTCTAGATTTAAAATACTACACGACTATTTGCTCAGACACTTTTTTAACAAACTGTGTCTTAAAAAAAATCGTCAAGAACACCTGTCTGGAAGAAAGCTATATTACTCGTAATATTAAACTAAACTAATTTTTGGCCTGGACATAGGCGTAAATATCTTCTGATGTAAAATTTACGGCCAGTCTAGGATAAAAAACCATTTTCAGCTTTGGAATGCCGATAAGAGCTATAGGTAGTGCGACCACAGCAGTAAAAACGGTGCTGTCGGAATAAGTCACCGATCCAGAAGGCGCGGCTCTTCAAGGGTTGACAGGGGAGAACTTATCGGTCCCTGCAGAGACGAAAAATCATTAATTTATTTGGCATCAACTTCCTCTTGATTGAACGGAGGGAATATCCCCATTACATCGCCCGCACTAGAAAGCAGCAGATGTTTTGACTGGGGATTATGATATAAATAGAAAATTGGGTTGTTGGCTCAGGAGTTGTGGATTCTGTATTGACAGGGTCACTAGCGTGTATATCCAGTAGAGACCTACACAAACCAGTACGCTGTAGAGACTAAATATAAAAAGATTTGAAATTGGAAGCGAGCATCAAGAATGTTGTCGTGGAAACGCGCGAAACTCAAGCTAAAAGCTCCCACCTCCCACCCAACCGGCCGAGGGGCGCATCCGCAAAACGTGCGACACAAATCGCGAAGACTGCAAAAAAAAATCGGACTCACTCGCTCACTTTCAATGAAAGGAAAAATAAGTACGAGCATAAACGATTTACATTATCTACTAGCTAGATTCTTTAGTATAGTTGGTTTATTTGAGTTAAGGGAACTAATAGAGATAAAGTTAAACAGATTATTGTAGTTACCAAAAAGGACACGAAAAGGTTTATGCAGGTTTATGATCGATCCGATCAAGGGGCACATCGTTAAGAAGGTACGATTTTAGAATCGGTGTGCTACGACAAGTCGACATAACTTTCCATAGAGGTCATATTGCAGCCTAAAGAGGGAGGAAAAGTCGTTGAAGGACAAGCAATGCTTAACGTCGCCGGCGTACATTAGTAAACGAGAATGGGATAGAACCTGAGGCAGCCATTGACAAATATGGTGAAGAGAAGGGACCGAGATGGCTACCCTGCGGTATTATTGATGTAACGCTAAAGGGCTTACAATTTTTAAAATAAACTTACTGATTCCTAATAGGAAAATAGGATGGGAAGCCAAGGGGTACCAACTTTTGTATAAGTAGACAGGGATATAATGAGTCAAACGCTTTGCTGAAGTCGGTGTAAATTATGTCAGTTTGCATTTTATTCTTAAATTCATGTATGACAAAAGAAGAAAATTTTAGTAATATAGTGGTGGTAGCCCTACGCTTCACAAACCCATGGTGAGAAGATGAAATTATAGAACTATTATTAGAAATTTCGGACAGTTTTGATATGCTAGTATAGCTTTGGGATTCTGTCTTACTGTCTTTTTATGGAGAGGAATCATAAACGACGCCTTTCAGAATGGTGGCAATGATGAACAATTTAAAGATTGATAAAAAAAAAACTTTAATTTCGGCATTAGCGCAGCGAATACATCCAGAAACACCATTAGCACCTGGGAAAAGGATTGGCTTAATGGACTTTAGCTTATTAGAAACGAGTAAGTTATATGGGTATATCTGATATACCGACACTTAAGAGACGAATAAGTTACTTGAAAAACTCTGGAAACAAATGGGCAATGCCTTGATCTGTATTTGCTGTAGTGTTTATATAAGATAAAGAAGCGTTTCGTTTAGTGGACGAAAGCCAGCGGGTGGGTCACTTTAAAGTGTAAACACATAGAATTGTGCAACAGTTACAACGCAAACACGGAGGAACAGATAAGCAAGACTTGCACAAAACAGCAACAAGACGAAGGCCAGACAGACGCACGGAAATTGCAATTCGGAATGCAAAAAGCACAAGCAATAGAAGCACTCAAAAAAGTAACAACAACAGTACTTTGTTGTTTTGGCGGCGTCAACAATGCGTATCATCGCAAAACCAAAGCATAGAGCTTTTTTAGCCGGCAACGTACCACGTTGAAACAAAAACAAAATACACAAGTTGAGCTTTCATGGAGAATTTCTTAATAAATTACTTGACTGTTTTTCCTTTTTCTTATGCGATACATTGTTGCTTGATAAAAATACGCCTGTATTCTACTTTGAAGCATTGAATTATCCTTGATCTAAAGGCTGTAATACGGCAGTAGTATTTGGTAGCATAAAATGGATATCAATGCTGTCACAACTTTCTACTGTTCTTTTTCAAACCGCATAGTCATCAAATAGCGCTATTTTACGGTTTTGCCTTATAATTTCGCCGTTCAGCAATAAAATGATTTTTCACATATTTGACCTGTCATCCAGACTTTCTTATTCGAGTAGTATGTCGCATTTTTTAAAAATCTCCTTGCCTTTGATTTTATAATGAGTAAGTGCCTGGAGCGTTAGTAATAAAAAACACCGTCCTACTTTTTGGCTTGTCCACTAGGTTGTGCTTGGCATGTTTTTATAATAGAGACCGCTTTTCCTAATTTTGTTTGCTGCGGCCGTATAACTCCCTCGATTATATCAAGTTTTTATCGCTTAGTCATAGTCTTTTTTCTGCTGTAAGCTTCTCATATATCAAAATCGTCCAGATCGGAACACTGTATCATATAGCTCACATAAGACCGGCCGATTCGGAATGAACTCTGAGTTCATTAAAATTGGTTGTTTTCTATCCGAATTAAACGAACATTTTTTGCAAGTCAGTTTTAGAGTCCATCCCGTCTGCAGACTAAATTTGATTGGATTGTATCACTATATTATAAAGCTCACATATAAATGACCAATTCGGAATGAACTCTTAGTACACCAAAATGAATTGTCTTTTATCCGAATCTAACCAAATTCTGTACTTGCCAGTTTTAAGAGCCTCTACATCTGCTGACCAAAGGTGATCCGGATTGGACCACTATATCATACAGATTCAGCTCAAAAGACAAAGCATTTTCAGCAGACAATTTGAAATTTATTCCTTAGCCTAGGAGTCTATTGAATGTCCGCTTTGCGTTTTTTTTTTTTTTTAATTCTTTATGCGAATGCTAAAGATTTGGGAAGAGCAATAATATAATATTACCTCATCAGCCACCCCTTGAGCTTTGATCTGTAGCTCCTCCAGTTCTGTTTTTGGCACCTGAGGGCCAGCTGTTTCTTCTGAGGGATCCGCAGGCATTCTGAAAAAAATTGAATTAATAAAAATGTGTTATTCAACATAAGAAGCAGTTTTCTGTTTTTTTTTTCACACCATTAAAATGGGCTTGAATTTGAATTTATTTATGGATTTATCTTAGCGCTACAAACACTAAATGCTTATATATTAAAGCGTCCGTCACATGCAAATTATTAATTATTTAACATTGTAGTTTATAATTATAAACTAATATTACTTATAATATAAAGGATAATTATAATTAGTATTAATATTATCAATTATTATTTATTGTTATTAAGCTTAAAAATTATATTTTTATTGATCTTAAACATTTTTACATTATCGTTTCTAGATCGTTTTTAAGATTACAACTGAACTGAGTGCCTTCTCTAATGTAAAAACTTTTGCTAAATAAAAAAGAGTGGGAATCAAACACGTCTTCGCAATGAGCATTTTTAGGTGCAAAGGCAAAAAAATTTGCGAAGCAGATAGCTGCCTCAGCAACCTATAAGTTTTCACAGTTGTCTCCAAGTCAGAGTGTTGTTGAACGTAAGCTTGAGATTTACAGATTGATTTACAAATCTAATTGGCGTAATATTTATATGTACACTAGCTATTCGACTCGCGTAACATATTTTTTTGTGGATAATTACACACTTTGATTTGAGAAAACATCGATGCTATATCGATGCAAACATCGATTTTTTTTTTCCGATGTTCGATGTTTCTTATCAGATGATTTAGCATCACTGACAGACAAAAAAACGGCAGAAAAAAACCCATAAGGTGAGATAAATGGAATAAATTTTAAGTAAGTAAATGAAAATATATTGATGTTTCAGGAAGATATGGGTGATGACAGTGAGTGGAAATGGAGAAGTTTTTGAGCGATTGTGATTAGAGGTGGTAAACTATCTATAGTTGGAACCATCGATGACATCCGATAGTTTTCCCAAAACCATCGATAGTGGACGATAGTAACCTCGATAGTGCCTCGATAGTACCCAATATAAAAACTGTAGTTAAGAATTTAAAAACTTGGCCTACTCGATGTTTTAAACAATTAAAACTCTTCAAAATCGGTTATTATAAAATGCCTTTACAACATAGCTTTTGGGAAGTAGTTATTTATTTTGTAAATATTTATTATTCTTCAGAATACGCAAAGTGAATATAAACTTAAACAAATCATATCAAGATAAATTCAAGGTAAAATAAAAATTAAAAAATAGCAAATAAAAGTATTCATACTTCAATTGACAACTTGCTTGTGCTTTTTAGGTTTTTGTTTGTTGTTGTAAGTTGAACGAATTAATTCAAAGATTTTGATTGAGAAAAAGAAATACGCTGACATTCTCCTCTTTCAAACGAGACTATTTGTCCTGCCTTGCTAAAGACTCGCTCTGACTCCACAGATGTTGCCGGAATGCACAAATATTTGAGCATTAGTGTTTTAATTGAAGGAAAATCCGTCTTGTTAAGTCAAGCGACGCCGCAAATAAAGACAAACGCGCAATTTATTTCAATGATGTGTAAACCTCTAATTGTGATGGCAAAAGTAATTATATTGTTGCAGCCAGTCCTAGTTGAGTATGATATGTACGTGGGTATATTTTCATCATTTATTTTTGATCGCCGGGATAAAGGCAATATAGTTGCAGTACGAGAAGCATAATGTGGCACGAGTGTCTACTTTACTGGATTCGTGGTTCAAAAAGGAAGGTTTCTCCATTATAATTGTCAAAGAGGCTAAGAAATTTGTAAAAAGTGAGCTCTCATCAGTCAACTTATATTGTGGGTTGCCTAAATCTTCTACTGCCACATGCATGTTAACACCAACCACAACCAACTGCCATGGATTCACTTTATAATCTTTTGGAAAGCAACAGAAGAGTGGACTCAATATTTGCCCTCCGGCAATATTTTAACGCGAACAACTTGGAAGCCAGCTTGAGCTCATTAGATTACTGGAAGGTAAAATTTTACATGGCAATACCGGCTTTGATGCGATATTAATAAAACATTTGCAAAAATGTGTACAAAAATATCCATGTGTGCCTGCAACCTCCACCGAAAGCGAGCGCATGTTCAGCAAAGCTGGACTAATAGTCAGCGAAAAGAGAAGCTATATAAGGTCAAATAAAAAAACATTGTTTAACTACATTTATTGTAAAGAAAAGTGACCAACGCAAAACACACATACACAATATATATATTTTTTTTTATTTTCTTTTTGACCTTGAGTCAGATAAGGACATATATAATATAGTACATATAAGATATTCTGACTGGAACAGAATTTCCTTTTTTTAATTTGTATTTATATTTTCTTTATTTTCTAAAAGAAAATTAATTAATATTAATTTTAATTTTAATTTTAATTTTATAAATTATTAATTTTATAAATTCAAATGTTCGACCGTTTTCCGTTTTACTTTTTAAAAAGAATGTTTAATTTTGAAAAAGTGCGCTGATGTATCAATATTATCGATGTTGCGACCCCAAAAACCTCGACAAATCGAGGTGGGCAAACGACCGTTATCTACTTGTTGCCGGATGTTCTCAGTTATGTTAAAGATTGCTGTGGTGCAGCTTCTATTTATACGAAAACTTGATTGCTTTTGCCTCATCATTGCCTTTAGGAATCGGATTAATTTTTACTATTTGCCATAGACTTGAGAGCATTATTGAAAATAACAGTAATATGGTAAAGCATACAATTTTTAAAAAATTTTTGATTGATATGATCCTGTTCTTCAGCATTGGACTTTACTGTTAATAGACTGTCAAGTGCATCACAAGGACTGACAAACATGAAATTAAAACTATTACATAGGTCGGTAAAATAGTCAGGTACTTGTTACACGAACTGCTGATTTAGGATATTTAATTCATATTTAATTGATTCTTGTTTATATTTGCGAATTCCCATTTTTCGTGGAGCCGCTAAGATTAGATCAGTAATAGTGGTAATTAGCCGATCTGATCATTCGGGTCCCATTGTCTTCTAATATTTTTAATATTTGAAGATCGCCAGTTTTATTTCTCTTCGATCTAACACCATTCGGTGTTGTGTGCAGGTAAAGTGTCGAGTGTTCTTTTATTTTTGAGTCCTTTGTAGTTATTTAAATTAATTACATAGCATAAACCTTGCACAAGTGCACTGGAGTTGATATTCCAATTATAAGACTATAATTATAACTATAAGACATTTATTTCACGAAAACATGAAAAATCCTAAGAGTAGGCTATAAGCCCAGAGCAGACTTTTATAATCAACAAATCATAAACACACCAATTCCAAGAGTTAAAATACAGTCAACAAGACCTAACGAAGTTAGAACGCAATCAAATATTAGCATACCAAAGTCTAGGAGAACATAGTGACCAGAATATAGAGAAAAAGTTAGAAAGTTAATAACGAATAAGCTAGATATAGAATTTGAGAATGACTGGTTTGCTAACCTGACCGAGGTATATTTTCCAAAAGAGTGCCGTGGCTCCTATGACTAGGAACAAAGTTTGGACTACCCACTAACAACGACCTTTATCCCCAATACATATTGTAGCAGACATGGAACAAGGAACTCAAACAATCAACAAACAATCAAAGACGATAAGCAACGAGACACAACAAGAGGCAAGCAAGCATCCAGAATCAACAACTTTAGACACACAATAAGGGCAAGCCAGATTTACAAATTTATACTACACCTTGCTAGGAATACAGAAAAGGTAACCATATAACACAGTGACAAAGTCATAATTACACAAGCTGTCAAAGGAAACAAGATGGTGGTAATGTATAAGAAAGACAATAATGACAAAATTAAAAAATTACTACAGGACAAAGCTACATACAAAGCAATGAGAAAAGATCCCACACAACAACTAATTAAGAAAAATAATAGTATAATCAATGACTTGCATAAGCAGAATTACATAGACTGGAAATTAAAAACAAAATTATATTGGTCAGGATTCTATGCATGAACTACCCACAATCCATAAAGACCAATTAAGACCAATGCGTCATCAACTAATGTTCCATGTTATCAGATTTCAAAACACATACGGGTAATCCAAAAAAAACATCACCTCTGACAAATATAACATGCTTTTGCAAAAAGTAGACAATGGAGAAATTTTCGCCTCGTTCGATGTAATGTCCCTGTTTACAAATATACCTATTAACTTAGCCATCCAGACCATTACAGACAGATGGGGGACATATACCAACACAAAAACATTTCGAGACAAAAATTAAAAACAATACTGTACTTTATAATTAATGACAAAACTACCTATCTTATGATACACTCTGTAATCAAATATTCGGAATGCCAATGGGCAATCCTCTCTCACCGACTTGTACTGTTAAATGACAAAATACTAGACAATGCAATAACAACACTGACAACAAAAGACATACACACAAAACATATGTCAAAATATGTTGACATATTCTGCATATTAAAAGCTAGAGACGCACAAGAAATATTAGATACCCCAAACAAACAACACAAACGGATACAATTTACCATCAAAACGGAAAAAGACTATAAAACAGCATATCGTGATGTAGAATTGGAGAGAGATAGACAACCATAAGATTTAAATAGTACACTAAAGACTGCATCTGGACGAATTATTAATTTCTTATAAAACCAACCAAAGAATCAAAGATAAATACAGCGAAAAATATCATAAAAAAATCATATATAAAACAATGCTAAGAAAAAACAACTGCCCAGAAAAACTGATGGACAGTCTGATAACAGAAGCCACGAAAATTGAAAACAATCCAGACCCACAAACGAAAGACGCTGATGGCGAAAAACAAAACATTTGGCATAGAAGACATAGAAAATTTGCCATAGAAAATTATGCCAGAGGAAAGTTGAAAACATAATAACACACAAAAATTGTTTACAAACACGAAAGGCAAAATATGTTTTGATTGAACATTTGATTTGAACAAAATTTGAGCAAATTTGATCCGGATGGGACAGCAATATCATATAGCCAACATAAAACCGATTTTTCGTAGCAAATCTTCTTTATTTTCATTGAAATGAATCCAGACTAGGATTTTATCTATTTTGGGATCCGAATCGGATAGGTGTGTACAAAAAGTAAGGAGACTTTAAGTTTCGCGGGCAATGTACGATTCGATTATCGATTTTTTGTTGTATTGGTACACATGACCCGAACATATGCTCACAGTTTCAGGTACATAGTATTCTTAGTTTGTTTTTTGACAGATAAAAAGGTTCGGCGTATTTTGTTTTGCTCGGCTCTGCTTCCGTTTCCTCATAACTCGGAGCCATAAGTCCAGATGGGCTTTAGCACGGAATTATACAGGAGGACTTTATAATCCAAGCTAACGGGAGAGCGAGCGGCGCTGCTGTGTTTCTCAAGAGAAAATTTGCTAGCATTGGTGTTCGATAACATGTAAGCTCCAATCTTCAAGCCCTTATTTTAGTTACTAGATAGCGATCTAAATGCGTAGTTGCCCTTGCTGGGCATATGGAACGAATAATAATCGTAATGTTAGAAATCGTACAGGTTAGCTCGTTGATTGTCGGGATATTCGCCGTGAACAGGACAAGATTGGGGGCCTTTGGGGACTCCAGCTTCAATTATAGGATGGTGTGTGCTGCTTGTATTACATTTCACTGCGAATACTATTTAGCAGCAAGCTGCATGTTTTGGACAACAGCAGTCAATAAATGTTGACGAGTAATATTCTCATAGTTTAGGTAGCGCATTTTTAAAAAAGAACTGTAGTCACTATGATCGAGTTCCGCCGTTTCTGAGGGAACTTTGATACAGTTTTGTGAATGTATTTAGGAGCTGACAGATGCGGAAAGTGCTCAAATACGAAGCTCAGAGATAATTTCCGGATATACTAAATTAAAGAAAGGTGATTTTCAAAAAGGAAGGTTTCTCCATTATAATTGTCAAAAAGGATAAGAAATTTTTAAAAAGTGAGCTCTCATCAGTGAACTTAAATTTTGGGTTGCCAAAATCTTCTACTGCCACATGCATGTTAACACCAACCACAACTGCCATGGATTCACTTTATAATCTTTTGGAAAGCAACAGAAGAGCCTTGAGTCAGATAAGGACATATATAATATAGTACATATAAGATATTCTGACTGGAACAGAATTTCCTTTTTTTTTAATTTGTATTTATATTTTCTTTATTTTCTAAAAAAAAAATTAATTAATAAGACCCTTATTAATTTTATAAATTCAAATTTTCGACCGTTTCCGTTTTACTTTTTAAAAAGAATGTTTAATTTTGAAAAAGTGCCCTGATATATCAATATTATCGATGTTGCGACCCCAAAAACCTCGACAAATCGAGGTGGGCAAACGACCGTTATCTACTTGTTGCCGGATGTTCTCAGTTATGTTAATGATTGCTTTTGTATTGCCACCACTTGTTCAACAACTTTTGTTACAAAAGGTAAAAAAGAAAAAGGTCTGAAATCACCATAGACTTGAGAGCATTATTGGAAATAACAGTAATATGGTAAAGCATACAATTTTTAAAAAATTTTTGATTGATATGATCCTGTTCTTCAGCATTGGACTTTACTGTTAATAGACTGTCAAGTGCATCACAAGGACTGACAAACATGAAATTAAAACTATTACATAGGTCGGTAAAATAGTCAGGTACTTGTTACACGAACTGCTGATTTAGGATATTTAATTCATATTTAATTGATTCTTATTTATATTTGCGAATTCCCATTTTTCGTGGAGCCGCTAAGATTAGATCAGTAATAGTGGTAATTAGCCGATCTGATCATTCGGGTCCCATTGTCTTCTAATATTTTAAATATTTGAAGATCGCCAGTTTTATATCTCTTCGATCCAGCGTAGCGTAAATTTATAAGCCATTTAATACTTGCACTAAGACTGTTGCATAAGCTTAATTACCTTGGTCTTGACTTGGACACATTTGTCGTAGAGATACTGGATGTTAAATGTAAACTAAACGTTGGCAATCAAAAGTCGGTAAACAGTAAATTCAGTCACATAAATTATATTCTAATTCTAATTGATTGTGATCAATATTTCGAAAATCTCCGTATTCTATTAAGTGGTCATTATATTTAATGGTCATTTGCAAAGTTAAGAAGATAAGGTAATGTAGGGAGAAAGCTGGAGTTTAAATCTTGTCATACAATAAAACCTTATTAGCGTCATTAACAAAAAATAAGTCAAGAAGTGTGTCACATGTATTGGAAAAATGGGTGACTGCAAACAGGATGAGAGACTGAAAAACCTCTAGATGGTGGTGTTCCTATAGGAGGGCGCTATTAAAATCGTCGGTCACTGTTATGTCAGAGAAAGAAGTCAGTAACGACGCCCAATAGATCTTAGAAATCAATATTGGGATTTAGTTGGTAACTCAAAAAGCTTTCGAAGCTGTGTTCTTGCTGGAGAATGCCACAAACAAGTATTCTAAAGCACTTGACTTTTTGGTGTTGATATCAGTAGATGTAGTGCCAGCCATACCAGACGCTGCAGGAGACGGTGATTTGTTTGACATGCATTTGCAGCGAACATGCACAAAGCTGCGACGGGTGAAGACAGCAGAGAGTGGTTTGAGCTTTTTGAGACGCATTGCTTCTTAAACAATTAGATAATTCTTTTTTGATAGCTGTCCATTATGTAAATTGCCGCTGCAGAGTCAAATCCCAAAAGCTGTAAGCTTAGTTGGCTCTTTACTTCTTTGCTAACACCTTCACTATAACTATTTGTGTTTTGATCTGTGGAGCTGGCGTAATTTTTAGTGAGAAACATAGTGTGCTAAGTAAATTTTTTAGCTTCTCCCTCCTGATTTTCCAATGCATTTTCGGCGTTTTGCTGCTCTGCAATATTCGCCTCAATCCCCTCACTGTTTGAAGCGTGAAGCTCACCAACCTCAAGTTCCTGATGTTGAAGTCTCGGTAGATTCTTCACCTCTCCAGCCATAGCATCGAGCAGTTTAAACAGCTGATCCAGAAAAATATTTTCAGCCTTCTTCATGTTGGCCGAAATAAATTTCCTGCTCCTCAAAGCGTAAGGTCATGGCTCGCATGATTTCGCTGGATGTCGGCAAGACAGCTGAAGATCATTCCCTCTTCTAATCACCTATAGTATTTTCACGTGCACGTTTATTAAGAGAGTCATTCGGTGTTTGTGCAGGTAAAGTGTCGAGTGTTCTTTTATTTTTGAGTTCTTTGTAGTTATTTATATTAATTACATAGCATAAACCTTGCACAAGTGCACTAGAGTTGATATTCCAATTATAAGACTATAATTATAACTAAGACATTTATTTCACGAAACCATGAAAAATCCTAAGAGTAGGCTATAAGCCCAGAGCAGACTTTTATAATCAACAAATCATAAACACACCAATTTCAAGAGTTAAAAAAGACAGTCAACAAGACCTAACGAAGTTAGTACGAAATCAAATATTAGCATACCAAAGTCTAGGAGAACATAGTGACCAGAATATAGAGAAAAAGTTAGAAAGTTAATAACGAATAAGCTAGATATAGAATTTGAGAATGACTGGTTTGCTAACCTGACCGAGGTAAATTTTCCAAAAGAGTGCCGTTTCTCCTATGACTAGGAACAATGTTTGGACTACCCACTAACAACGACCTTTATCCTCAATACATATTGTAGCAGACATGGAACAAGGAACTCAAACAATCAACAAACAATCAAAGACGATAAGCAACGAGACACAACAAGTGGCAAGCTAGCATCCAGAATCAACAACTTTAGACACACAACAAGGACAAGCCAGATTTACAAATTTATATTAAACCTTGCTAGGAATACAGAAAAGGTAACCATATAACACAGTGACAAAGTCATAATTACACAAGCTAACAAAGGAAACAAGATGGTGGTAATGTATAAGAAAGACAATAATGACAAAATGCAAAAATTACTACAGGACAAAGCTACATACAAAACAATGAGAAAAGATCCCACACAACAACTAATTAAGAAAAATAATAGTATAATCAATGACTTGCATAAGCAGAATTACATAGACTGGAAATTAAAAACAAAATTATATTGGTCAGAATTCTATGCATGAACTACCCACAATCCATAAAGACCAATTAAGACCAATGCGTCATCAACTAATGTTCCATGTTATCAGATTTCAAAACACATACGGGTAATCCAAAAAAAAAAACATCACCTCTGAAATAGAACATGCTTTTGCAAAAAGTAGACAATGGAGAAATTTTCGACTCGTTCGATGTAATGTCCCTGTTTACAAATATACCTATTAACTTAGCCATCCAGACCCTTATAGACAGATGGGGGACATATACCAACACAAAAACATTTCGAGACAAAAATTCAAAAAAATACTGTACTTTATAATTAATGACAAAACTACCTATCTTATGATACACTCTGTAATCAAATATTCGGAATGCCAATGGGCAATCCTCTCTCACCGACTTGTACTGTTAAATGACAAAATACTAGACAATGCAATAACAACACTGACAACAAAAGACATACACACAAAACATATGTCAAAATATGTTGACATATTCTGCATATTAAAAGCTAGAGACGCACAAGAAATATTAGATACCCCAAACAAACAACACAAACGGATACAATTTACCATCAAAACGGAAAAAGACTATAAAACAGCATATCGTGATGTAGAATTGGAGAGAGATAGACAAGCCATAAGATTTAAATGGTACACTAAAGACATTGCATCTGGACGAATTATTAATTTCTTATAAAACCAATCAAAGAATCAAAGATAAATACAGCGAAAAATATCATAAAGAAATCATATATAAAACAATGCTAAGAAAAAACAACTGCCCAGAAAAACTGATCGACAGTCTGATAACAGAAGCCACGAAAATTGAAAACAATCCAGACCAACAAACGAAAAACGCTGATGACGAAAAACGATACATTTGGCATAGAAGACATAGAAAATTTGCCATAGAAAATTATGCCAGAGGAAAATGCAAAACATTAAAGAACATATAATAACACACAAAAACTGTTTACAAACACGAAAGACGAAATATGTTTTGATTGAACATTTGATTTGAACAAAATTTGAGCAAATTTGATCCGGATGGGAGAGCAATATCATATAGCCAACATAAAACCGATTTTTCGTAGCAAATCTTCTTTATTTTCATTGAAATGAATCCAGACTAGGATTTTATCTATTTTGGGATCAGAATCAGTCGGATAGGTGTGTACAAAAAGTAAGGAGACTTTAAGTTTCGCGGGCAATGTACGATTCGATTTTCGATTTTTTGTTGTATTGGTACACATGACCCGAACATATGCTCACAGTTTCAGGTACATAGTATTCTTAGTTTGTTTTTTGACAGATAAAAAGGTTCGGCGTATTTTGTTCTGCTCGGCTCTGCTTCCGTTTCCTCATAACTCGGAGCCATAAGTCCAGATGGGCTTTAGCACGGAATTATACAGGAGGACTTTATAATCCAAGCTAACGGGAGAGCGAGCGGCGCTGCTGTGTTTCTCAAGAGAAAACTTCCTAGCATTGGTGTTCGATAACATGTAAGCTCCAATCTTCAAGCCCTTATTTTAGTTACTAGATAGCGATCTAAATGCGTAGTTGCCCTTGCTGGGCATATGGAACGAATAATAATCGTAATGTTAGAAATCGTACAGGTTAGCTCGTTGATTGTCGGGATATTCGCCGTGAACAGGACAAGATTGGGGGCCTTTGGGGACTCCAGCTTCAATTATAGGATGGTGTGTGCTGCTTGTATTATATTTCACTGCGAATACTATTTAGCAGCAAGCTGCATGTTTTGGACAACAGCAGTCAATAAATGTTGACGAGTAATATTCTCATAGTTTAGGTAGCGCATTTTTAAAAAAGAACTGTAATCACTATGATCGAGTTCCTCCGTTTCTGAGGGAAGTATCAAAGTTTTGTGAATGTATTTAGGAGCTGACAGATGCGTAAAGTGCTCAAATACGAAGCTCAGAGATAATTTCCGGATATACTAAATTAAACAAAGGTGATTTTCCGGGCTTTAATTGCTGTTTTACAATCTCTACAAAGTTCTAATAAATTTTCACTTGATAAAGATGTGTTGGTGGCACTGTTTTTTTGCTTTGTGCTGTTGGGAGAGAGTTTCTCGATGTATTGACGTTGCGAATTTGCATACTCTTTTTGATGAGTTGTTTCCATTTGGGGTTAAAAGCTCCCCAATGCATGAGCTTAGCAGTGTAGTGCAAGTTCCGGTAAATCGATTATCTAGCGAGTTAAAAAATTACCTTAAATTGGTTTTGTGGAATTTACAAGAATTTAAATCAAAATATTTTGCTTTCGCATGAGTTATTGCATTGTGACTTGCATGAATGTCATGAAGCATATAATGGTGCCTGCTGCTCGTATTAGCATATATTCGAAAGTGTTTGCTCTGCGCGCTCTATTCACCGAAGCGGGAGCTTTCATTCCTCACCTTAGAGTGCTTGCGAAGGAAATTCCAGAAGTCTTATGGATTCTGAAGATGGAGCCAGTGCAAAGTAGTGAAGAAGTTCGTGGTGGTACGAAGCCGAGTTAAGTTAGGGTTTTTGCTTATGGTTTTTCAGCTCCTTATAAACAAAACGGCCTTGTCAGCTTGCAATGTATTTTCCGCCACTATTGTCATAGTTTTTCATAAACAACGCTGTTAGACCCCAAATTGCAGTAGATTGTGTTGCTGCTGTATTCTTGACAATTGGTGCACTGCACTGGATTTTTATTCCACCCTTCGAGAATGATCCTCCCAGTGCAACTGAAACTGTACGCCATAGAAAGTTCAAAAACTTTTCTACCACAGTCACTCGTTGCCTCATGACAAGTGCTCGTTTTTAACATTACTTTAAGTGAGATGCCACCAACATGATACCGTTAGAAATCTAATCAATTACGGGACAAGAAAAACATATTAAATAAATACATAATAAATGCATTTGTCTATGGACTCACTAAAATCTGGAGTAAGAAACGTTGTTGAAATTTTTGAAATACTTGCTTACTAACTAGAGAAGCGGAGCGGCAGATCACAAAAATTATTTTTAATGTCTTCGGAAATACTTTTTGACTAATATGTTGATCATTCATTCTGCTTCTGCATCTCAAGTTTGAGCTTCGAAGAGAAGAACCAGGGGACAAAACAGCGTTCTCAGAAACATGATTAAGTTAAATAGCAGGACCAAGTGAATGGGATCCAAGTAGGCCATAGCAAGATACTTTAGCAAGCAAGGCCAGAAACGGGCAGACCAACACGATGCAAAAGTTCCCCATAGGGATTCATCCAGAGCCCATGCACTATGAAAAATATCGCCAGTTATTTCAAATTAATTAGTAATTCACATTTGTTTATTATCCTATTATCCACATATAGGATATGAAAGGTCTTTTGAGAAAGTGGGCATGGCACCAGAGATAACCAGAGATATTTATATTTAATGGCGGGTTCGGGGTTTAAGTTGTACCTTTGGAATTTGTGTTCAACCACCCAAAACATAAAAAAAAAAACAGTTGAGCTTGCCCGACAGTAAAATACCCACCTATTGCTGCACCTATTAAAAAGCAATAAAATAAAGCAAAACGTTCTTGATCAACTTCGGACAAATTTGAATTAAATAAATACAAACCAAATTTGGTACGATTTGGATGGAAAAATATGTTGCGTTCATTCGGTTCTATGGGGGCTATATGATATAGAATAAAAATTAGTCAACAGACGTGAGACCTCCTAAAATAAATACAAACCGAATTTAGTTCAATTTGGGTGAAAACAAACATTTTGTAAATTATGGGCTATATAATATCGTTGTTCGATTTGAATTAAATTTGGTCAACAGACATAAGGCATACTTAAATGAATACAAACCAATTTCGGATCGATTTGAATAAAAACAAAAATGTTTCATTCATTCCGAAAAAAATCAATTCTATGGGGCTATTTATGGTATAGTTTCCCGATCGGGATCAAATTTTTTCAGTTGATGTAGATGCCTCTAATACACAGAATCCTCAAATTTGGTTCAATTCCAATGAAAAATAAAAAAGCTATGAAATAAGCTATGTATGGGGTCACACTAAAAAGTAGTCGTGGTAAAAAATAAAATAAACTTGATCTGGGTACATATTTATGAAAATAAAAATGTAAATTTTAAGTCTCTATCTAGATCTACTCGGCTTGCCGTGCTGATCGAGAATATATATATTGTTAATAGGGTTGAAAATGCTTCTCTTTGCCTGTTCCATAAGTGCAAAGTATTATTAATGGTGTCTGTTTGTCTGTCTGCCTGTTTGTGTGTCTGTCTGTCCTTTATAGGCGATTAGTATGAAAATTTCACTCTATGGTAATACAGACCAGGGGAAGCTCAAGAGGTGTATATCGTTTTGAAAAAATTTGCGTGGCACCGCACAGTCATAAAGGCGATAATAAAAACTCGCCATATCTTTGCATCTATTGGACCGAATGCAATATAATTTGTTCAGTATTGGACCGATTGTCTTCAAAGGTCTAGCTATATATCGGTTTGTAATATCGATATACTATATTTTCGACATATGTCTATCGATATATCGAGTAATCGATATATTTCTATCGATATATTATGCTAGCGACGCATGTCTATCAATATATGTATGTCGATACACATTAAATAATCGAGATATGCATATCGATATAAATTATCTATTTATAAATATCGATATATATTAATGTACATCGATATATTATCGACATATGTACATCGATATATTCAGGTTTCGATATGTGTAAATCGATATATTGAGTTATAGATATATGTATATCGATATATTGAGTTATCGATTGAGTTATCTTTGGTATATCTTTCTATCTACATAAAGATATCGATAGACGAATATATATTGAGATCGGAATATAACGATTTATCTTATCGACGTTACACCGCCATTCTAAAAAAAACTTCTAGAGCATCACAGAAACTTCTGATAGATTGCTGGGTAGCACTCTCGTTGACGCCACGAACAAAGTGGCCATTATTCGGCTTTTAAATCCCAGCGCAAAAGAGCTAACGTTACTAGCTTATACGACACCGGGACCCCTGGAGCCAGAGGAAAAAGTTTAATAGGCCCCCGAAACCGACTCCCGACTCACCCGAGATGCCATCATCTGGGAGGACCAGCAGCTGCCTATAGCGAAGAAAAAGTACACGACCGCCTGCGGCAGTTGTTGAAAAGCTCGTCCAGAATAATGGCGAGATAGAGCGCTCCAATGTGAACCTATATGTCATCAACACGGACCAAGCTCGGCCTATTAAATATCCCCGACGCCGGATAGCACTTTTGGATAAAGCCGAATTCAATCTATTACTTGAGGATATGCAGAAGCGAGAAGTGGTGCGGTGGTGGTGGTCAATGCGTTTTTGTGTGGAGTATAAGCATATCAACCTCGTCACTGTTCGCAATTCCTATTCACTGCCACGGATGGATAATATCCCCAGTACCTTACACGTCTAGAACCCGTTTTCCACACTGGGCTTGCAGAGACAGCGTTCCCTTGTGATGCCGGGCTTTTTGAATTCAACGTCATGAGTTTTGGCCTCACGAATGTACCGGCCGCTTTTGAGAGACTTATGGATGGTATGTTCAACGGAGCGACCTATAAGTCGGCGTTGGTTTACCTCGATGATAACGAAAATTCGAATGGACTCCGACAGCACAAATTGCATTTAATCAGCTGAAAAGCAAACGACCGGAATGCATCGCCCTCGCAAGTCAAACAGCTGGAACGGTGGCCCAAGCACTAACCGAGGAAGTTTTCTGCCGTTTTGGGGTCGCCTTCATATTGCATTCAGATCAGGATCGACGATATCCAGTAAGACGGTATGGAGGAGCGATTCAACCGAACTCCACTTTACTAACTGGCTAAATTCGTCGCCACTGACCAACGGGACAGGGACCAGCTCTATACCTTTGTTCTATGGACCTATCGTTCGGCACCACACGAAGCCATAGGGGTCTCACCTGCTCAGCTTATGTTTGGCCGCAACCTACGAGCACCATCTTGGTGTCTGTCAAACGTTCACAGCATGTCGAAAATGATCGAGGTGCACTGCAGCGCTTGCCCGCGTCGCCACAGATCGGAGCCTTCGCTGCCATTCCAGTTGACGTGTTGCCACCATGTGCTGTGCGGCAATTGCTTTGCAAACGCCGTTAATCAGCATCTGCACAATGCCGTTGCATGGCCTGCCCATTACATCCAGCATGCCCAGCGTGGTGGCCAGCTACTTTGAAGATCCAGAGCATTATCTCTTGCTGTACACGAAGCAAAAGCAAAAGCGTCAGCTGGAGGGCAAGCTGAAGATGGAGACTGGTCTGCGCCAGCAGATCATCTCTGAGAAGGAGCGTCTACACCAGTTGAATAAATTTATTGAGTATGTCCACCGCTGTCAGGATCGGCAGAACAATACTGGCGGCGAAAGCTTCCTAAGCAGCTCAAAGGTGTTGTTGGCCCGCTAAGCCCAAACCCAAACCCAGTTCAAGCGATATAAGACGCCCACGCGACAGCGGCACTGGCGCCAGCCTGCACGAAGGCTTTGGGCACTTTGTAGTGCGGGAACTGAAGCAACAGGCACAGCTGAAATGCAGCTTGGACACTCTATTCAACCCGGTCACGCAGGTTATCAGCATTAAGCGACTCAACCACCGTTTTAGTTAAGCTCCACTGTACCAAGTATATAGACGTGCTTATATTAAATGTATATACATATTTCATATAGATGTAGATATATCTATATAGAAGACGACGAACTTTCACCTCGATTTTTAATTTCGTACGAACTTTGACGTCGATTTTAACCATTTACAGTCGAAATTGGGCTTCTAAGTGTGCGCCTTTGCCATAAACTGAATTTTGTCTGAAATTTTCAGCCTCCTAGCTATTGTCGTTTGACCTGTGCGTTGATGGTCAATCAGAGATTTATATATATATAGATATCATAAGCGATTTTGTTTTTGTTTGCAATGAATCATCAACGATTCTTATCCATCAGGGGACCGCTTTGGGCAACATTTCATACTTCATGCACATCCTCAACCGTCTTCAGGGCAATATATTTAACACGTCAGAAGTGAGGGTCTAAAAGAAAAGCCAAGTCATCTACAGTATCGACCCGATCATGGGGCCTAAGGAGATACGATGTCTGTAGCAATATGCTACGATACATCGTTGAAGTAAAAGCAAAGTTTAACGTCATCGTTGTATCTTAGTGCACGAGAATGAGATAGTACCTGGGACAGATCTTTGATAAGGTGAAGAGAAGAAGGCTAAGGTGAGTGTCCAGTGGTACCCCTAATGTAAAGCTCAGCGGCTTAGAGTCATGAGATTTAGGTAGTCGGACACCCACTTAAAAAGAGTTTTAAGGATGTATCTATAAGTTGTTTGAAAAAAACCTGCAAACAAATCGGCGATGTATTGATCTGTATTTGCTTTAGTGTTTATATAATGTTAATGAAAACGGTAGGACAAGAGGTTTTTGTTTTAAATCAACAAACTTATAAAATTACGATGCTAATATGCTTAATAGCTTTCAGAGTTAAGCACAGTGAATCTTAAACAAGCAGCTATATAAAGAGAGAAGTCAGAGGACCTTCCTGAGTGCTTTAACTTCCTTAAGAGTCCTTAGTTGTTTAAGTAAAACCTGGGGTTCGCGCGGTATAAGCCCCGTGCCTTAAAGTCGTGTGGGACCACTTAAACAACGTCCCACGACAACGTCCCAATACAAAAAAATTATCTTTGGCCGATAGTTTTTTTAGATGTTATTGATTTGTTTTTTGTAGCAATTTGTTCTAATTGATAAGTCGGATTAGTGTAACGCCTAAAATTAATACAAACCGAGTTTGGATTGACTCGAATAAAATACAAAAAAAAAGTTTTCCTACTGTTCATTCTTAGAAAATGGGTTCTATGGAAGCTATATTATATACTATATAATTAAACAAGTAAGAACGCTTAGTCGATATTCCGACTATAAGATACTCGTGCTCAGCAATTATTTAATACTATACACACTCAAAAGTATGCAACACTTTTTGATTTTTTTTATACTCGTACTCTAGTAGAGTAAGCGAGTATATTGTATTCGTGCAAATGTATGTAACAGGCAGAAGGACGCGTCTAAGACCCCATAAAGTATATATATTCTTGATCACCAATTGTGGAGCGTCAGATCAAGTTTGTTTTTAAATTTTGCCACGCCCCTACCGCCACTGCAAGCCGCAAAACTTTTTATCTCCCACAAATTGTGACGCATTTACATAGTTGAAACTCGGTTTGTATAAGCACATAATATGCCGATTTGCCGAGTTTTGCTTAGCCACGCCCCTCCCGCCCACGCAAACCTAAGGTTCGGTTTCTTCGGTTCGGTATCTTCTACAAATCTAAATCTAAAAATCTAACAAATCTACGTTCTTACACAGATAACGTTATCTACCGATTTGCCGAGTTTTGTTAAGATGAGAGAATAATTGTAGACAAAATCATAAAACAAAAACATATTGTATGAGAACACCCCAAACCAGAAAGAAAAATATTTTTTCATTTTGTCGAATATTGAATAAATGCTGAGTACGAATATCTTATAGTCGGAATATCGCTATAGCGTTCTTATACAGCATGTTCTATTTACGATTTTGACTACAACTGTTATCCGATCGAAATTAAATTTGTCAAATCAGTAGATTGTGTGCTTATACACATACACATGTGCTTATACACTTATAGACCGAGTTTAAATTAAATGTGTCTAAAATTGTGAGATACATTTCGATTTGTGGGGGCGTTTACTCTAGGGGAGTACTAACCGAATTTTCTGAGTCTAGCTCTTATAGTCTTCGAAGTCTAGGTGTTCATACGAACGGACAGACGGACACGGCTGTTGATGCTGATCAAGATTATATATACTTTATAGGGTAGGAAATGATTCTTTTTGCCTACTACATACATTTGCATGAGTACAAACACTCGTACTCCTAACAGTAGGCGGTGGGTTTGCATGGGACAATTCTAAAGAGTGGGAGTGGCAAAATAAAAATGATCTTGATCTAAAGAAAATAAAAATCCAAATTCGAAGTCTCTATATCTTATAGTTGTCATGGCTAGATCGACTGGGTTGATCATGCTGATCAAAACAACAAACGAAGGCTAGCTTCAGCTTACCGAAGCTTATATATCATTCACATTCCATTGTTAATCGACGAGGGGGCATTTTCTTTTAACAAATTTTTTCTTCTTTACTTCTTGAACAAGTGCTTATTCTCGAGCCTGTTAGCGGGCCATTGTATCCTGTTCCCGTTCCACACCATGATATGAAGGTCTCATTCGGCGGGCAGAGTGGTCAGCAGTATTTCGCAACTGTTTACCTCTCCCACAAGCAGGTCCTCTTTAGTTACTGTATTATGACTGGCGACTCTGGGTTTAGTTTCTTGCATTAAGATCATGTTGTTTCTTTGCTATTCCAGTGCTTTCACGCGTTTAGGCTATGGGATGCACAATTCTCTCACTTGAGTGGCGTGTTGGATATGGTAAGCATGGTTGTAAAGGGGTGTTGGACGGTTCAATAAGCTTACAATTTTGTTTTCATATATATTTTTGATTTATTTCAACTGTGTAGCTCTTAAGAATTCTGAGATCTCGGGATTCAAACAAACTAGCGGACATACCGTCAAAAGGACAGATGATCTGCCGGGCAGAAGGACGGACATAGCTAAATCAAATCGCCTTGGCATGCTATTCAAGAATATATATACTTTATATGGTGTGAAACACTTTCTTCTGCGAGTTCTATACATTGCTATTATTTTAATATACCTTTTTTTAAATATATCCTGAGTACGGATATCCTGTGTTCGGAATATTGATTAGCGCACTCACTTGTTTATGCTTAGCCTATGCACGTGGATTTCTAATTTGATTCTGCGCATTATCGTAAGTTAAAATCAATAAACAAGAATAAACAAATACAGACAAACAGTTAATTCATGGAAATGTATGAGCTGCTAAAAATTTCAGCTATATATTTAACTGATATATTAATTTAGTGTTCGCACTTAGATCTACATATGTGGATATGCACTTATATGCAAGTTTTTCTTAAACTGTTTCTAAGAAAATTTTACATACTTGATTTAAAATGTTGCACCACTTTAGATACTTATTTTATACTTATTTTTCAAGACGATTTTTAATCGTATAGTATAATTAATTTATTGCGTTTAACAAAATATTTAATTATTTCTTATTTTGAGTGAGAGCTCTTAACGCGATAGTAAGACTAAGAAAATCCAATAAAATTTGTGCTCTGGTCAAATAATTCGTAGGAAGACTTCTGCGCGCGCACAAGTAAATTTAGGAATAGATACGTGTGTCTAAAAGTTGAGCGCCGAAATAAAGACTTTTAAAGAAAATACCGAAATATATCGCTTCGCTTTCCCAATATACCGTAAGAATTTTTGACAGACTCACAAATGTATGTAACACTTTTTCTCTTTTTTCATATATTCGTACTCTATTAAGAGTATACGAATATATTCTATTCATGCAAATGTATGTAACATGCAAAAAGAAGCGTTTCCGACCAGATAAAGTATATATATTCTTGATCAGCATCAACAGCCGAGTCGATCTAGGCTGTGCGTCCATATGAACACCTAGATCCCGGAGACTATAAAAGCTAAAATCACCAAATTTTGGATGTAGACTCCTCTCGTTGTGCGTCAGATCAAGTTTGTTTTAAAATTTTGCCCGACCATTCACACTCACGCAAATCGAAAAAAAAACGTTATCCACAAAAACACCTAGATCTCGGAGACAATAAAAGCTTGGGTCACCAAATTTGGTACGTGGACTCCCGAAATATTGATAAAAACCTTATATATCCCACAAATCGTAGCGCACTTTGTTGAAACTAGGTTTGTATATAGTCTTATAGTCTCCGAGATCTAGGTGTTCATACGGACAGACGGTCATGGCTAGATCGACTCCGCTGTTGATGCTAATCAGGAATATATACTTTATGGGGTCGGAAACGCTTCCTTTTGCCCGTTTCATACATTTGCATTAATACAATATACTCGGTTACTCTACTAATGTACGAGTATAATAAATCTGAAAAGGGATATTATCACAAGACTGCTAGAGGGCGATATTTTTCCAATATGGTGGCGCGAGCGGCAAATATACAAGGTGGCAAAGTTGAAATTCGGAAGGATTACATCGAAATTTGTAAAATTACCCATTTTCAATTATCCCAGAAAACTTTCCAGGTTAAACTACCAAATGATCGTATTATAATGCAAGCGACTGAAATAAGTAAAAGTTAGCGTATGCAAGTATGTATGTCAACGAAAAATAGAGGTATATTCATATGCTTCACATAGTAGTGCTTAGCCCATAAGACCAAACTAGTAGAATAGAAGGTCAAAAAATAATTCGCGATGTTGAATTTAATAAACACATGTAGTCTGCATGTTCTATATTGTTCTAATGTTACTAAAATTGCAGATGTAAGTCGCCAGACCATAAAGCAATGTAGCTTTACAGAGGCAGCGCAGTTTCTGTTTGCCCAACACATTAGATATTAAATGGGATACTGACAAGAAACTGCAAGGAACATATCGTCGCAAACAGAATTGTAGCAAAAGCGGCGCTGTGGCAGACGTTTCTTTGGAACCTAACTCTGGCTAGCTCTGGCTTTATGGCCAGACTAGCTGTTTATTTGGCTATCATACTTTTGACGCAAAATGTAACCAAAATAGTACGAAATACTATTATGAGTTTGTCGCAGCAATTGTCTGTATTAAGCCCTGACTTCGGGGGTATGCCTTTTTGCAGAAGGAAAATGGAATTGGAACACATGCATGCCTAGCCATGGCAATCTACACGAAGTATACCCTAGCCGTAATAGTATTTAAGTTTGGGTCATGCATGCGGACGGTAGCTAAACAATGAAAACAAAAGATTTATGAAAAATAATAATAATGAGAAAAATATGCTAAATTCGGGTAATCGAAGCTTACATAGTCTTGCAGATTCGGTTGAAATTCGGTTAGCATACAATTATTAACAAGAGATAACTCTATACTCGATATTCCGACTATAAGATACTCGTACTCAGCATTCATTTATTATTCGATTCACTCGAAAGTATGCAGCTCTCTTTTTTTTTTTGTAAATGTTTTTGTCTACAATTATGGCGGGTCGGTAGATTATGAGCTTATGCATATATAAAGCGAGATATTTTCAAACAAACTTGATCTGACGCCCTACAAAGGGAATCTACATACCAAATTTGGTGGCCCTAGCTCTTATAGTCTCTAGATCTAGGGGTTTTTGTGGATGTTTCTATCGATTTGCGTGGGTGCGAGGGGGCGTGGCAAAATCTTAAAACAAACTTGATCTGACGCCCCACGAGGGGGCCATAGCATACTCGGCTATTTATGCTGATCAAGAATGAATATATGGAGACGCTTCTTTTTGCCTGTTACATATATACATTTGCACAAATACAATATACTCGTTCACTCTACTATAGGACGAGTATAATTAGTACTCGTCGATTTCGATAGAACTTTCGATTGCTCCTCTTCGTTTGCTTTATTGCTGCAAGTAGGTTAAATTAATTTTCAAAACCTAAGTTTCCCGTGAACTTAACTTACCACTTTCAAATTAACAAAGGCTACCATTTTTATAGTCAGTAACTATTTGTTTTTATCACGGTTTTAAAATAATTTATTAGACTTTGTGCATGTCATTTTGCTTTGTAACGGTGCTTGCAATTTTGCATTCTATAAATTGTTGTTGATTGGAATAATTTCCAGCCCATTACAATTTGCGTGTGAGACTTTATTTTGAAGAGATATACAACAATCCGCTCAATTCGCTCGCGAGTAATTACATTATCTTAAAACACTTTTCGGTTTCAAATTAATTTATTTTTTATTTGTATTCGCAATTTATACTACGGCAATCTGCTGCTACGAGCGCTGTACTCACAAAAATAAAATTACTTCTCGCCAAACATCGACTTATTGTTGTCTGTTTATCAACATAGCTCATACATCCTGCGCTGGATTTTGCCAAAGTGTGGGTCGCGTGTGTGAAGGCAAATATTGGCCTGAAGTGAACATGCTGGATCTGGAGAATTGTTGTTATGGACATGAGCACTTTTATGAGACAGACTGATCTATTCTTTCAATCTGTAGCTGCGAGGTTTAAAGCCCTCCAAGCTAAGTTTCATGAAACCGATGGTCAATTTAGATCACTTAAAGTTTTAGATAACCTGCCGGATTTATCTAATGCTCACCAGAAACTCTTAACTAATAATAAAATCAACGTTTCAGATTCCCATGATGATGCGGCGCCGACATTGTCCCCATATGCGTCTGTTGTAGCTACTGAAGGGGCCACCATATCTCCGGATGTTAGTGAAAATATCGCCGCTGTTACTGCCGATGCTGCCGCTACTGAGAGTACTGCCCCTACTGGTGATGCCATCGCTATTGCTGCCGTTGTTGTTGGGATAACATGTTAAAAGAGAGATGAACACAATTTAAAAAAATAGAGGGCGACGTTTATGTAACCACGTCCAAGCCGAGGAAGTTAGCTGCCTCGTCTGAATTGGTCGACAGGGCTTCCGGTGTGAGGTGAGTCGGGAGGAGAGGACACTTAAAGAGGTGCGCCGTAGTGTGGGGTTCGCTCAGGTATAGGGGGCAGAAGGCCGCAGCATCGGGGTTTAATCTGACTAGGTAAACCTAGAGTATCCCGATCTCAGCTGGCTGCCTCCGAGCACGATAATGGCTCCTGGTCTGCGGACTGCCTCTGCCAAGGAATCTGTCTTTACAGATCTTAAGCCAGATCTGATATTCTCAGAAGTGGCTGATGAACCCCACCATTATCCTGAGGTCAGGTCTGACTGGTTTGGCCCTTGCCGACATTAGTGGTCTATTGCTGCCTTCTAATATTTTACTTGACTGTTGCTCCTGCTGCACTTAATCGCACATCTGACCCTGTTGTGCTATCGGCCGTTCCTCTCAGGAAATCTATAATTGTGTGCCGCCTACCTTCAAGTATAACCAAAGACATGGTTAGATCGCGGACTTTGAATCACGTAACGCCGAATGATGTTGGCGTATATAAATTAAAGTAAATAAATTCAGTCATCAGTTTCAAAGAACTAATTGACTCGCTAACAATTACCTATCAGAATGCTCGAAGTCTCCTTGGACATACTAAGCTTTGTAGACTATATGCTGGTAGCATTACATTTGACGTAGATATTATAGTAAGAGAACGTAGCAGCTCAGATATTTATAAGTTATATCATGTTTTTGACTGTTTTTTGTGACTTGTACATTAATTCATAAGTTTCTAAGCTTGTAGTACTAGGATAACGCTAACAAATAAATTTATTTATTTATTTATATACAGTTAACTTATAATATTAAATTATAACTATTAACTTAATTATAGAGTACTGGCTGCTGAGGCCTTCGACTCTTTGATATGTCTAGATTTTATTTATAATACTTGTTTCTCTGAGATACTTTAAAATAATTGTAACATTTTTTGGTGTGGGTTGGGATAACAGTTGTGTGGGGTCTTTATTTTTAAATATTTGAGCATACGATGTTTTGAAAGATGGACATTCTTTTAGGATATGGGTAATAGATACTATTGCGCTTCTGCAGAATGGACATATATTGTCTGATAACGGGTTGAGGTAGTGTTGGTGTGTCAGGTTGGTATGGCCAAGTCTGAGCCTTGTGATTTTAATTTGGTCGTATCTTGACATTTTGTTATTGAGATCTAAGTTTGAGGTGTTGGTCTTATTTACATGCATCGATTGATACCAATCGGATGTTTTGTGTAGAGTATTTTTTGTTTCTGTATTGAGAGTGTTTTTTAGGTATTTTTTAATGTCTTGGAAGTTGTAGTTTGGGGTAAGGATGAGTGGGGATGCCTACATGGCCGGGAATCCAAATGATTTTGAATTTTGGGTGGTGTTTGGTGAGGGTGTTTCGGATGATGGATGGGTAGTAGTCGGAGTTGGTATTTTTTATAGCGTCTATAGTTGAAAGTGAGTCAGTATATATGGCGAATTTGCCAGGTTTGTTTTTGAAAATATTGAGGGCTTCTGTAATTGCAATGGCTTCAGCTGAGAAAACAGTTGAGAAGAAGGGTATTATGCCTGTCGTAATTATATTGTGATCGTCGGTTATTGCATATGCTGTAATGTTGTTTATTTGTGAGCCATCTGTGAAGATATTTTTGAATTTTTTGTTCTTGTCGAGGATTTCTAGAAACAGTTTTCTGTATGTAGGAGGTTGGGTTGAGGTTTTTGGGTACTCACTGAGGGAGGAGTCGATTGAGGTTTTGTGTAGGTGCCATGGGGGGTATGTATTATGGGGTTTCGGGGATACTGAGTGTGCGGAATACCGAGGTTTTTTGCAGTGCTGATGATTCTGTCTATTGTAGATTCGTATTTTAATTTCTTTCGAGTCTTGTAGTTTTTAATTATGTTAAAGATAGGTGAGTTGTGTGAATTTACTATTGATTTGCAGAGTTTAGCTGTTGCGATTTGGTTTCTTATATGTATATGAGGTATTTGTGTCTCATATAGCATGTTATTGACTGGAGTGGTTCTGAAAGCACCGAGTGCTAGTCTTATTGCGGAATTCGTAATTGAGTTGAGGGTTCGGGTGGTACTCTGGGGCGCTGAGCCAAACAAGGGGAGGCAGTAATCGATCTTTGAGATTATAATAGCATTGGTGACGTTTATTAAAGAAGATGTGTGGCAATTGAATTTGGAGTTGGAAAGGCATTTTATAATGTTAAGTTTTTTGTCTAGTGAAGTTCTTAAGTATTTTACGTGATCCTTCCAGTTATATCTGTTGTTAAAAATGATACCAAGGAGTTTTATGCTGCTAACGTTTGTTAGCTGGAGGTTGCCAGTACGGACGTTGCAAGAGCAGTTGTGTTTGCGACAGATATGGAGGTGTTTACATTTTGTTGTTGATAACTGGGCTCCGGAGTATTCGCACCATTTTGATATTTGGGAAAACAGTAGGGTTAGATCGATGTCTTGGTTTTTGGAGTTAGGGATTTTAAGGATTAGGTTGAAGTCATCAGCATATGCGCTAACTTGGATGTTCTTATGCAAGGATATGGTTGAGGTCAGTTTGTTGTATGCTATTATGAAGAGAATTACCGAGAGGGGAGAGCCTTGTGGAATGCCATTGTGTAGTGGTTGCGCTGTTGAGTAATTTTGTCCTATTTTAGTTATAATTTTTCTGTTAGTCATGAAGTTTTTAACGTAGTTGTATATTTTGGGTCCGATTTGCCATATTTTTAGTTGTTCGAGTATGGTGTGTAATCCTATTCTGTCGAAAGCTTTGGCGAAGTCCAGTGAAATTATTGATGTGTGGCTTCTTTTTGAGAGCGTCCTAACTATGAGATGGTCTACGAAAAGTAGACTATCTATAGTTGATTTGCCCTTCTTGAAACCAACTTGACCGTTGTGTATGAGTTTGTTGTTGGTAACAAACCACCACAGTCTCTTTGCAATTATTTTGTCCAATACTTTTGATAGGCAGGGGTTTAGTGATATAGGTCGGTATGAGTTTACTTCGGTTTTGGGGGAGGATGGTTTGAGGATTGGGATTATAATACTAGTCTTGTACACTTGAGGGATGTAGTTGTTAAGGATAGCGTTTTGTAGGTGTATTATGCGAGTCTTTGTACTATTGTCTACGTTCTTTATCATTGCATAATTGATTCTATCTAGTCCGGGTGTTTTGCCACTTAGGGAGTATATTGCTGCATTGAATTCTAGCGTTGAAATATCACCTTCGATAGCTAACGCTTTTTTATTGAAGGTGGCGGTAGGATTTGCCGCTATTGCTGCTTGTTTAGCGGCTGAGCAGGGTGGTGGGAAGTTGGAGTCATTAGCTGTGTCTGACCAATTTTTGCAGAGAATGTTTGCGATTTCGGCTGTGTCGGTTGAGTATTGGGATGATATTGGGTTGTATATGCAGTGGATGCTCTTGGACGGATTGAGGCCGCAAAAGCGTCGAATGTTGTGCCATATTTTTTGCGCAGGAGTTTGTGGATTTATTTGTGAGGTGAATGTGTTGGTGCTTTCTTTTTTAGCTATTTTTAGTGTGCGTCGGAATAAGGCGTTGTCTCTTTTGTATCTAATTATGTTTTCTGTGTTAATGTTCTTTTTTAGTTTTCTCCATGACAATATTTTATTTATTCTAAGTATATGGAGCTGATTGTTCCACCAGGGAACGTTTTTTGGGTGTTTGTGTGGGGATGATTGGGGGATTGCAAAGTGAGCTGCAGTGCGAATGATTTTCTGTATGGTGGCTGTTTCTTTATTTATGTTGTTACTAACTACTAATTTTTCAGTTAATTGCTGTGTGTGTTTTGAGAATAGAGTCCAGTCTGCTTTGTCAGTTATAAACCTCGGAATGTATTTTTGCTTGTTCGTAGAGTTAACTATGAATAGTTTTGTAATGATGGGTGCGTGATCGCTGCCGTGGAAGTCTTCTAATGCTTTCCAGCTGCTGTTAGGGAATAATTCGGGGGAGGAGAGGGTAAGGTCCAGGTGAGTTAGTGTGTTGTGTGTACTGAGGTGTGTTGGGGAGCCATCGTTGAGAAGGATAAGGTTGGAAGCGGTTATGAATTTAGCTAACGTTTTGCCTCTCTTGTTGTCAGTTAATGAGCCCCACATGTGGTGCCAGCTGTTGAAGTCTCCGGTTATTATTTTAGGCCTTGCGTTTGTTAGGAAGGGGTCTAGATGGGAGGTGTTAAATGCTTTTTGGGGGGGTATGTAGGATGAAATGACGTTGAAGGGGATTTTTGATTGAATTTCTACTTCGACAGAGTCAAAAACTTGGTTAAGGGGCACTTCTCTGTGTTCTAGAGAGTTGTGGATTAGCAGTGTCACGCCTCCGGCTGATGCCGTGGATGAATTTTTGCTGTAGCAAGTGTAGTTTATTGGGATAGGAATTTGTGAATTATTGTGGAAGTGGGTTTCTTGTAGGCTTAAGATTTGTGGGGAAAACTTTTTAATTAATAATTGTACCTGATCATAGTTGTTAAGATAGCCGTGGCAGTTCCATTGGACTATGGTAATCATTATTAAATTGTGGGGGGGGGGGGGGGTTATTTTTACTTTCAGGCTTTTGAGGAATCAGTGAGATCAGATATGATGTGTTTTGGCCGTGACATCTCATAGCTGTTCGGCAGTTATGGGGTGTCGCGGCTTGTCGTGCGACTAGTGCATGAGGCCGGGGGGCTTCGCCAATGCGCGTGGAAGCTAATAATGTAGCCCACACGCCCATCGGAGACTCGCGCCCCGGCTCCCTGCTGTGTGATTATATCAGGATTGCTATGTTGAATCGTCTTCTATGTTCATTTCTGATTCATCTTTTTGGTAGCTATAATTGTGTGCGATTTTTTGTTTTTTTAAGTTTTTAGATTTAAGTGGGGTTGTTAATTTTGAATTGTTGTTTTTTCCGAATATTCTAATCTTAGTTTCATTAATTAATTGAGAGTCGAGTTGAGATGGGGCGGGTAGGTAGGTATTTGTTTTTGTTGGCGTTGACGGTGAGTGGCTTGTGCTGGAGTCTTCATATTGTACTAGTTTCCTGGTGGTGTCAGTTGGGTTGCGATGCTGGTGCAAGCTTGGAGGTTGGTGTTGTTGGCTTCTCAGTTGAGTTGTTGCTGCGTAAGTGGCTTGTTGTAGTTTGTGCCTTTCATTGTACAATTGGTGTGCTTCTTTCAACGATATCTTCTCGATGGTGCGGATGGCTTGTATTTCTTTGTTTTTGATAAAGGTAGGGCAGTTGCGGTCGAAAATACTGTGATGATAGGTTAGTAATTTGCTTTCCTTACAGTTAATACAGGTTTTGTTGTTGGTGCATTTCTCCTCTTCTGTTTTTTTGTGGTCGACAGTTCCGCAGTCTAGGCACATTTTTTCGCTCTTGCAGAACTTGGTAGGGTGTCCAATTCTGCCACAGTTGCGGCATCGGAGTGGCAGTGGTATATACGGGCGTATGTTTACTTTCTGGTAACCAATTTTGATGTCTGCTGGTAAGTTGATTGTTGCGAAAGTGAGAATTATTAAGCCGGTTTCTTGGAGTTTGTCTTGTTGTTTTTTGAGTATTTTTTTAACTTCTATAACGTTGTTTTCTTTGAGTTCTTGGAGAATTACACTTTCTTCGATTTCGCGCAGGTTGTTGCAGTATATAACACCTTTGGAGAAGTTGCGTGTGTTATGTTCTGAGAGTTCTACATTGGTTTGGTTGTCAAGTGCTATTAACTGAATGAGTTTGGAGGCTTGATGCATTGTTTTTGTTTTTATTTCGTAAGCTCCGCTTGCTAAAAGCTTGCACTCTTCCACTTCACCACCGCACAAGTTATCAATGGTTTTTTTAATTTGGAAAGGTGAATAATTTGCTAGCGTTTTATTGTCATCAGTGCGTTTCATAATTAAGTATTTAGGTCCGACACTTTGATTGGTTAGGGATTTTGATTTATCTATTTTGAATTGTAGGGTATTAGACCTGCTGCGCAGGTCTGGCGGATCCCGCATTGTATGTCTTTTTGTTATATTATTTAGTTGTTGTTGTTTCTTGCCGTTGGATAGTTAAAAATGGTAAAAGCAACAGTAAATGAACACGTGCAGGCACACGTACACGCGAGTCAGCGTGTGTGTGTGAGTGTATTAGTGTCGAAGTCCAACGCGTGGCTGGCTCGACCAATCAGAAGGCAGCTGTCGAAAAAGCAGATAACTGTACTTTATGCTGAAAAGTTCCGCAGTTTTGTAGGCACGTCTTTACTCGGCGAGAGCTCGTACGAGACTGGAAACAAATAAATAAAATAGCTTTTACTGAGACATGGCTAACATATTCAGTTAGCAGCTCTGAAATTCTCGTCGACAGATACACGACCTATAGGCTTGATCGAAGTGACCCTAATCTTTTCCGTGGTAATGGAGTCCTTGTGGTGAGTAAGTGGTGCTCCACCAACATGCTATACCTTAATCACAGCAAGTGCAAAAAGATGTCGTTCTATCGAGCTAATTTCAGTATAGCATGTTATTTTATTGGAAACTATCAAATAGATCGCACCTCTTCCATTAACGATTTAGGGGTTTCATTTGTCCAGAACTTATTTTCAGCATGCATATTTCCACTATCTTCAACAAATCCAAGAGTGTCTTAGGATTCATAAAGAGATGGTCCAAAGAATTTTATGATCTATACACGACGAAAATCTTTTACCTATCTCTCGTTCGCCCAATACTTGACTACTGTTCTTTCGTCTGGAGTCCTCAGTACCTTATATACCAGGATCAGATAAAATCTGTTCAAAAGCAATTTCTGTTATTTGCTCTTCGTGGTCTTGGAATCCCAACCTACGACTTCCATCCTACTGTAGTAGAATTTAGCTATTTGATCTGCCTTCACTATTAAATCGTAGGGTCAGTCACGGTTTGATGTTTGTACAATTGGTACAATAGATTTTTAGCTGGCCTAAAATTTAACATTCCCCATAAATTCACTATGCCAGTGTTCCTCGAATTATGCAGGCCATGAGCCTTTCCTGCAAGGCCATTATAATCAATTTATCTTAATACAGAGTCTCCGTCGAGCCGGGGTTTCAAACATTGCAAATATTTTAATCATTAAGTTCTGTAATTTGTCTCCTTATAATTAGCAGACCATATATGAAATAAATAAATATCCATTCTGAGATGCCTCACACAGCTTTGTAATGGCATGTACGGATCGTTGCGACACCGAACTGTTAGGTCATGGATCAGCATTCACAGTTATGGATAGTAAAGCAGACGAAAAAAAAAATGCATACATAGAAACTAAAAGCAAAACGAAGAACAAACAATGACAGCGCGTGAACAGACAGTGCACCGCTCAAAAAGATCATGCATCGCTCGAAGATCATGCACTTACATATTATAAATATTGCACTTGTATATAAGTTTGTGTTTTATATTTACGGCTTTGTTGATTTTTATGCGACTATAAACTAAGTTTTCAGCATTGTTTGCAAAATTTCACATTACGAAAATAAACTACACAACTTCCTAAATAATTTAGTAATTCCGCTCAGTGCTTTCCTTTGTTGAGGCTTTAAAAGCCAAATACAGATCCACTTGGATGTTGCACATGCATGTATGGATATTTGTGTATTCTATCCTTTCTGAGTACAAGCAGCGCACATACATATCAAGTAGCGGGATTCGCCGTGTGTTAGTGTTCTGTGGCGAAAGCTCTGAGAGCTGACGATCTCAAGGCAGATACGTCGCATAAGACATCGCGACGGCAGCGTTCGGCGACAGAGCTACGGATAAAAACATATAAAAAATACAACCAAAGCTTCCACACTTTGCAGACTCTGTTCATGATAAAGTGGTCCAATCCAAATCCGGATCAACTTTAGTCAGCTGACGTGGAGGTCATGTTGACATGTTTCAGTTGCAGATTCAATTGAAATTTGATCAGCATATGTGGAGGCGCCTAAGACTGACATTTAAAAAATATGGTTTAATTTGGATAAAAACCACCCTATTTTGCTGTTCTTAGAGCCCATTCCAAGTCCGTCGGTTATATGGCACTATATAATATAGTGATCTTTGGTTAGCTGACGTAGGGGCTTTTAATAATGAAATTTAACAAATATCGTTCAATTTTAATGAAAAAAAATAATAAGAAAGGAAAGCTAGCTTCGGCTTCTCGAAGCTTATATACCATTTACATTGTAAATATATAACCGATCTTGATAAAATCTGGTCGGTGGGTGTGAGGCTACAGTGGATACAAGACTAATTTGTTTTAATTTGGGTGAAAAACAGAGAAGTTATGTTAGTGATCATTCCAGAAAAATCGGTTATATGGTAGCTATATGATATAGTTATCCGATCTTGATCAGAACATCAGATCAGATCATCGGCATTTGGTATGATTTGGATGAAAAACAGAAAAGTTACCCTGCTAAGTGTTCATTCCGGATCAACTTTAGTTAGCTGAAGTGGACGCATGTACCGAATTTTCTTCAATTTGTATACAAAAAAAAAAAAACAATTTTATTGTACTACGAGTTCATTCCGATTATTGTTATTGACAGCAGAAAGAAGCCTGTATCGAAAATTACAAGTCGATAGCTTCAAAACTAAGAGACTCTTTCGTATAGAAACAGACGGACACACGGACATTGCTATATCGGCTCGGCTTGTCATGCTGATATATATAGTTTATGGGAAAGGAGATGCGTGACAAAACTATAATATATTCTGCAAGGGCAAGATTTGGACTTTTATCATTTGCCGCTTATGATCAGCATTGAGACAGATTGTACTAATGTCAATCCAAACCCTCGTGACTAACAAGCACACTGACCTGCTTGCCTTTAGGCAACAATTGGAGAGATCGATTCAGCTGAATACTACGCTATATTCTGGTGAAGATATTGAAATGGCTGTTGACAACTTCACAGAAAGTATTTACAGGGCTGCGGCTGCCTCAACGCCTCCTGTTCCACCGACAGGCACCACCTATGGAATAGTACTAACAAGACAGGCTAGAGAGCTTTTGACACCGAAAAAGAGACTCCGAAGGCGCGCAATCCAAACTCAAGACCCCTGGGGCCAAATTTTATGGAACCTGGATGCGAAGCAACTACGAAATATCTTAAGAGAACTTCGAAGCAACTTTTTTGAGCAGAAGCTGGCTTCGTTGGACTATACCGTGGATGTTAGAAATTCGTTTACGAAGTGCACTAAATCTCTTAAGAGACAATCGTTTAGACAGGTTCCCATTCGGTGTCCTGGCGGCGAACTTGCCAGAAACTAAGAAGAGCACGCCAACTTATTTGCACAGCATTTAGAGACTAGGTTCACCTGTTACCAATTCGCTACGATAGAGCAGTGTATAGATACACTTCATAGCTTACAGATACCTCTGCAGATGTCCCTACCCATTAAACCTGTCAGGGTTGAGGAGATTGCTCAAGTCATCAAATCCCTGGCGAGGAGAAAGCTCCTGGCATCGACAGGCTTTGTAGTGCCCCACTGAAAGCATTAACTACTCGGGTGATTCTCTACATAGCGCTGTCAAGGGTGCAGTTCTTCCCAAAGCAGTGGCAGCAATTCTAGTGATCCATAAGCCTGGACAACCGGAAGAGGACCCTGAAACATATCGGTCAATAAAATTCCTGTCTTCCCTATCTAAGGTGTGGGAAAGGCTTATTGCCAATCGACTAGGCGACATTATCAAGGATCCTGCCGGATCACCAGTTTAGTTTTCGAGAGGATCACAGATTGGCAAAGCACATCCTACAGTAATGCTGTCTTTATTGATATGCAACAAGCATTCGATAGAGTTTGGCATATTGGCCTACTGAGCAAAACTAAAAAGCTGCTCCCAGCACCAGAACTGAAGTTTATGATCAGTGTCAGGAACACCTACTCGACTCCTCAAGGCAGCGTCCTTGGCCCGCTGTTTTACTCAATATGTACTGCAGACTTACCCTGCCCTAGCGAGTATCACAGGGAAGTTCCCAGGAAGGCTATACTTGCTACTTACGCTGATGATATTGCACTGCTTTACAGCTCTAAATGCCCTAATGAGGCAGCATGTGGACTCCTAGAGTACCTTACCACATTAGCTGAATGGTGCAAGAGATGGAATCTAAAGGTCAATCCACAGAAGACCACCAATCCCTGCTTCACTTTGAAGGCCCTCACTGACCACACCTCACCAATATAATTGGAAGACGTAGTTCTGAACTAACCACCGCAGGCTAGGTATCACATGACAAGCGTCTAACTTTTGGCCCTCACTTGAAAGCTACGACAAGAAGATGTGGTCAAAGAATGCAACAACTGCGGCGGCTGTTCAACAGAAGAAGCACCATATCACTCAGATCCAAAAGAACAGTCTATGTGCACTGTATAACCCCGATATGGAGTGCAGATTTGGGGAATAACTGCAAAATCGATCTACGGATGCATAAAGGTGCTACAAAATCGTGCCATGCAGTTACGAACTACCTCTATTATGTACGCGGTACCACCCTTCATCGCGACCTGAATCTGCATAATGTGGACGAGCAGGTTGGAAGGCACACTAGTACATACAGTGATAAACTAAGAAGACACCACAGTATGCTCGAGAGATGCTTACTCCCTGCTAGGCCTCTAAGGAGATTAAAAAGAATGGGTTCTTAAAACGCTATATGACCACTTTAATTTCCCCTCGGTTTGGTCCTATTATTAATTATTATACTTCTGTTGTAATGATACTGTTAATAATCTTTTAATACAAAAAAATATAAAAGAAAAAGAGTAACCATAGAAAATGTAATGCAGAAACTAGCCTCACCAAAACTGAATTCTTGGGTCCTGATCACGTTCCGGGGCGTGTTCTCAGTTTCTGCACTGATGCGCTTTGTAAGCCGATTTGAAAGCTTTTTGATCTATCTGAACAGACAGTGCACCGCTCAAAAAGATCATGCATCGCTCGAAGATCATGCACTTACATATTATAAATATATATATATAAGTTTGTGTTTTATATTTACGGCTTTGTTGATTTTTATGCGACTATAAACTAAGTTTTCAGCATTGTTTGCAAAATTTCACATTACGAAAATAAACTACACAACTTCCTAAATAATTTAGTAATTCCGCTCAGTGCTTTCCTTTGTTGAGGCTTTAAAAGCCAAATACAGACCCACATGGATGTTGCACATGCATGTATGGATATTTGTGCATTCTATCCTTTCTGAGTACAAGCAGCACACATACATATCAAGTAACGGGATTCGCCGTGTGTTAGTGTTCTGTGGCGAAAGCTCTGAGAGCTGACGATCTCAAGGCAGATACGTCGCATAAGACATCGCGACGGCAGCGTTCGGCGTCAGAGCTACGGATAAAAACATATAAAAAATACAACCAAAGCTTCCACACTTTGCAGACTCTGTTCATGATAAAGTGGTCCAATCCAAATCCGGATCAACTTTAGTCAGCTGACGTGGAGGCTAAAAATATTGACATGTTTCAGTTGCAGATTCAGTTGAAATTTGGTCAGCATATGTGGAGGCGTCTAAGACTGACATTTAAAAAATATGGTTTAATTTGGATAAAAACCACCCTACTTTGATGTACTTAGAGCCCATTCCAAGTCCGTCGGTTATATGGCACTATATAATATAGTGATCTTTGGTTAGCTGACATTTAAAAAATATGGTTTAATTTGGATAAAAACCACCCTACTTTGATGTACTTAGAGCCCATTCCAAGTCCGTCGGTTATATGGCACTATATAATATAGTGATCTTTGGTTAGCTGACGTAGGGGCTTTTAATAATGACATTTAACAAATATCGTTCAATTTTAATGAAAAAAAATAATAAGAAAGGAAAGCTAGCTTCGGCTTCTCGAAGCTTATATACCATTTACATTGTAAATATATAACCGATCTTGATAAAATCTGGTCGGTGGGTGTGAGGCTACAGTGGATACAAGACTAATTTGTTTTAATTTGGGTGAAAAACAGAGAAGTTATGTTAGTGATCATTCCAGAAAAATCGGTTATATGGTAGCTATATGATATAGTTATCCGATCTTGATCAGAACATCCCAGCGGACGTATAGTCTCTTCAAATGGATGCAAACGGCATTTGGTATGATTTGGATGAAAAAAAGGAAAAGTTACCCTGCTAAGTGTTCATTCCATATCAACTTTAGTCAGCTGAAGTGGACGCATGTACCGAATTTTGTTCAATTTGTATACAAAAAAAAAACAATTTTATTGTACTACGAGTTCATTCCGATTATTGTTATTGACAGCAGAAAGAAGCCTGTATCGAAAATTACAAGTCGATAGCTTCAAAACTAAGAGACTCTTTCGTATAGAAACAGACGGACACACGGACATTGCTATATCGGCTCGGCTTGTCATGCTGATATATATAGTTTATGGGAAAGGAGATGCGTGACAAAACTATAATATATTCTGCAAGGGCAAGATTTGGACATTAACTACTCGCGCTGTCAAGGGTGCAGTTCTTCCCAAAGCAGTGGAAGATGGCAGCAATTCTAGTGATCCATAAGCCTGGACAACCGGAAGAGGACCATGAAACATATCGGTCAATAAAATTCCTGTCTTCCCTATCTAAGGTGTGGGAAAGGCTTATTGCCAATCGACTAGGCGACATTATCAAGGATCCTGCCGGATCACAGTAATGCTGTCTTTATTGATATGCAACAAGCATTCGATAGAGTTTGGCATATTGGCCTACTGAGCAAAACTAAAAAGCTGTTCCCAGCACCAGAACTGAAGTTTATGATCAGTGTCAGGAACACCTACTCGACTCCTCAAGGCAGCGTCCTTGGCCCGCTGTTTTACTCAATATATACTGCAGATTTACCCTGCCCTAGCGAGTATCACAGGGAAGTTCCCAGGAAGGCTATACTTGCTACTTACGTTGATGATATTGCACTGCTTTACAGCTCTAAATGCCCTAATGAGGCAGCATGTGGACTCCTAGAGTACCTTACCACATTAGCTGAATGGTGCAAGAGATGGAATCTAAAGGTCAATCCACAAAAGACCACCAATCCCTGCTTCACTTTGAAGGCCCTCACTGACCACACCTCACCAATATAATTGGAAGACGTAATTCTAAGCCAACCATGCCAACCGTGCCATGCAGTTACGAACTACCCCTATTATGTACGCGGTACCACCCATCATCGCGACCTGAATCTGCATAATGTGGAGGAGCAGATTGGAGAAGACACCACATTATGCTCGCGAGATGCTTACTCCCTGCTAGGCCTCTAAGGAGATTAAATGAACGGGTTCTTAAAACGCTATATGACCACTTTAATTTCCCCCTCGGTTTGGTTCTATTATTAATTATTATACTTCTGTTGTAATGATACTGTTAATAATCTTTTAATACAAAAAAAAATAAAAGAAAAAGAGTAACCATAGAAAATGTAATGCAGAAACTAGCCTCACCAAAACTGAATTCTTGGGTCCTGATCACGTTCCGGGGCATGTTCTCAGTTTCTGCACTGATGCGCTTTGTAAGCCGATTTGAAAGCTTCTTGATCTATCTTTGAATTCTTCGTCTTCCCCTTCTCTCTGGAAGGAGTCGTTCATTATTCCTCTCCATAAAAAGATGAATAAGTCGGAAGATTTCTTAAAAAATATTAGCTTCACAGTTACAACACTCTTGTGGTTTTATAATTTCATCTGCTCAGGATGGGTTTATGAACAGTCTGTCTACCACCACTAATTTACTAGAATTTCTCCTTTTGAAATACAAGGATTTAAGAAACAAATACAAACTGACTGTAAATGACTACACTAACTTCAGCAAAGCATTTGACTCGCTAAATCACTGTTAACTTATTGATAGGTTAGATCTCCTTGGCTTCCCATCCCATCTTGTAAAGTGGATCTCCGACTATCTTCGTCTCAGAACTCAAAAAGTTCTTTTTAATAACTCTTACTCTAAGTGATATGGTCGGTCGGGAGCTATATGATATAGTGGTTCGATCTAGATCAACATTGGTCAGCAGACATAGAGGCTATATTAGCTATGTGATATATAGTTATCCGATCTAAATCATCTTTGGTCAGCAGATATAGAAGCTTCTGAAACTGACATTTACCAAATTTGGATCAATTTGTATAAAGGATAACCATTTTTGCTGTACTAAGAGCTCATTCCGAATCGGTCGGCTATATGTCAACTTTATGATATGATATAGAGATCCGATCTGGATCAACTTTGGTCAGCTGTCGTAGAGGATTATATAAAAGACATTTACCACATTTGGATCAAATTGTATAAAAAAAGCCAATTTTATTGTTCATTTTGAATCGGCCGGTTATAAGAGATCTATGATCTAAGGGTTAAGTCCGAATGAGACGATTTAATGGAAGCTAAATGATATAATTTTCCAATCCGGATTAGCTTTGGTCAACTGAGGAAGAATCTACTAAAATGACATTTACCAAATTTGGTTCAATTAGTATGAAAACAACCAATTTTATTGTTCTAAAAGTTCATTCCGAAACGGCCATTTATATGGGAGCTATATGATATAGTTGGCCGATCTGGACGATTTCAACATGTGAGCAGCTCACAGTAGAAATAAGTCTATAGTAGAAATTTCAACTTGATAGCTCGAAATGTTAGAGACTAGTTCGCATAGAAACAGACAGACGGACAGACAAACTGACGTGGCTACATCGACTCAGCTTATCATGCTGAGGAAGAATATATATACTTTATCTGGTCGCAGATGGTTCCTTCTATGCGTTACAAATACTGTCACAATATCGTACGGTTCGGTTCTATTACGGTTTTCTCGGTTACAAGAATATAGGTTCTCAGGTAGCCGTTCTGAAAAAATAAAATATCGATTCCGGTACTGATTCTGATTTTGAATCGGTTAACGGTTCCAGTTCCATTTTCAGATGTTTATAATTTACTTTACATTTTATTTTTTTTTATGCGCCTTTTCTAAAACAGAATACCCGATTATTATCACCTGGCCGATATTAGTATACTGTAAAAATTTTAAAGCGATTAGTCCAATACTGAGATCAACATATAAACAAACAAGTGGTTGTTATATATAAAGGGACGTTGACTTACAATGCGTTCAAATGGTCCCGCAGCGACAAAAAGCTAGGCTAGAAGCACTAGCCTCCCGCCCAACCGGCCGAGGAGCGCCGCGGTATAAATAAACACGTTCACCAAAAAAGAGGAAAAAAAAACAGAAAAAGACGACCAATAAACGATTAACATTATCTACTTGATAGGTGCGTTAGATGATGTTTTTTTATTTGAGTTAAGAGAGTTGTTAACGGAGATAAAGTTGAAGAGATGGTTAGGGTTAGAAGATAGATTGGAAATTAGTTTCTAGTAATTCTACGAGGGACAGAAAAATCAATTTGGCTCATCAAAATCAGACAGTCAGTTTCACAATTAATCAGCCCACGTATAATATTTAGTATAATTCTACAGATTTCTCATGAACCAGGCCTCACGGCCTTATTGACGGTAATCCAGATGGGACGATCAAATTTAATGCTCTCCACGTTTGCTTTAGGCAATTAAATATGTCATTCTCGATGCTCGCAGCAAATTTCACATTTTTTATTATGGAGTCTTTTAATCGGAAGAAAGTAAATGATCTGGGTAAATCTGGTCTAGATAAAGACTCCATCGACATTGTCGTTATAGAGCCAAAAACCCCTGTGCCAACTTCTGGATATCCTTTCTTTCGTACTCCCAGTCCGCTCGATAGTAACAGTCCCCAGCCCCTACAGCGGCTTCCTAATGCGGACGCTGTAATGGGGATGGGGCCTTCGGCCATTCTGGAGAGGATGGATGACACGAAAATTGAAGGTTCCTCGACTGCGCAGATGCCGCCCTGTCGAACTTTCCATTGTCGCGCTCTCAGTATCGTTGATTTTATCCGAAAGCAGCATATCTGTGTGGCTGTGGCTGACCTGGGTAGACCTGTCATCGGTATTCCAAAGCCGAAAATGGTTTTTCTTTCTAGACTAGCCGTAGATTCTACATCAGAAGATGTTTCGGCATATGTACAGGCCAGAACTAGTTCGTAGATTAAGGTAGAAAAGTTTCTGTCAAGAAAGATTTTCCGGACGACTGTTTTGAAACAATCTGCCCAAAAAGTTTGTGGCCTGAGCGCCTCCTCGTGAAGGAGTTTAAAGCTAGAACTAGAAATCGGATACCGATTAGACTCCGTGCTGCCGGACAATTCGTACCCTATAACATAGTTCCAAAAAACTAACTTCATATTTTTTGCCTACCAAAATGTTAGAGGCCTTAAAACTAAACTCTCTAAAATTTACACTGATAGCCTATCTTTTGATTTTCATATTTTAATTTTTACAGAAACTTGGTTAAAGCCCGATATCTTACACTCTGCAATCTTTCATATAGATTTGATCGCCGCTCCCGCCAGGGCGGTGGCGTATTGATTGCTGTTGATTCCTAACGTAATTGAATTTATATGTACTAAAGTGTCTCTTAAATGGTTTTCTGTCCTTATCAGTGCCTCTTACATTCCTCAACGTTCTGATATTTCTGTTAACTTGGTCATTCATAATGCTATCACTGCCTTTTACATTCCTCCACGTTCTGATATTTCTGTTTACTTGGATCATCTTAATGCTATTCAATCGATCGCGTCAATGCTTTCTGATACTGATCAATTATTGGTTTTTGGTGACTTCAACATCTGTGATGTCACGTAGTCCTCTGTGATCGACTCAGCTGGTTTGATACCTTCAAAGCAACACGAATTTGCAGACGGCCTACTTGCATTTTCCTTATCTCAAGTTAATTTTGTAACAAACTCATTGAATCGCCAACTTTTATTTCAGCTTCCATTTTAATAGTCTCTATTAACGTTACTATTCCTGCTGTATCTGCATCATCCAACTTATCAGCTAGAACATATTCATTTGGAAAGGCTGATTTCGCTAGCCTTAACAATGTCATCTTTTAATCTGACTGGTCATACTTGTACAATTGTACAGATATGGACAGTGCGGTTGACTTCTTTTACAAAATTCTTTATTCTATTTTTAAGGATTTGGTTCCGTTCTGGAGTCCTGTTAGGCATATTAAGCCTCCTCTTTTTATCCCCACAGTTCCCCCCACATCTAAAAAATATCAAATCTAGACTCTTTAAGAAGTTCAGTCTCGGGAAGGTCCTCTGACTATTCGCGATATATTGCTGCTCGTTCAAGGTTCACTGTGTTATTCCGAGTGCTATAAAGCACGATTTTCTTAGGCTCCAAAACAATTTTATAATTTTGTTAATTCAAAACGTTAAACATCTGTTCTACCTTCTTCATTGTTTTATATAAATACTAAAGCAACGCATTGCCAACTTGTTTGCAGAGTTCTTTCAAACAACTTATTCCTCTCTTAAGTATCGGTCTGATCAGATATACCCTTATAGCTTACACAGGTCTAATAACATCCCACCTCCCTAGTCACTAAAAGCTTATTGCTTAAAGAGCTTAAATCTATAAGAATAACTTTTTTCCTGATCCTGATGGTGTCTCGGGGTGTATTCTCAGATTCTGCGCTGATGCGCTTTGTAAGCCGCTTTTCAAGCTATTTGAAATTCTTCGTCTTTCCCTTCTCTCTGGAAGGAGTCCCCTCCATAGAAAGATGAATAAGTCGGAAGATTTTTTAAAAAATATTAATTTCATCTGCTCAGCATGGGCTTATGAAGCGTATTCCTACCACCATTAATTTAGTAAAAATTTCTTCTTTTGTAATACAAGGATTTAAGAATAAAATGCAAACTGACGTCATTTACCCTGACTTCAGCAAAACATTTGACTCGGTAAATCACTATTTACTTATTCATAAGTTAGATCTGCTTGGCTTCTCATCCCATCTTCTTAGGTGGATCTCCGACTACCTTAGGCTCAGAAAGTTCTTTTTAATAACTCTTACCCTAAGCCCCTTAGGTTTACATCAGGGGTACCACTGGGTAGCCACCTCGGTCATCCTTCTCTTCACCTTATTTATCAACGAGGTGCCTCAGGTTCTATCCCATTCTCTTGTTGCTTGTTCTTCAACGACTCTTCCTCCCACTTCAGGCTGCAAGATGATCTTGATTCCTTCCAATCGTGGTATCAGGTCAACTTACTAACTCTCAACTTTTCAAAATGCAAAGCTGTGTCGTTTTGTCGTAGCATACCACTGTAGGCTGTGTGTGTTCTGGGTTTTATCAAACGATGTCCGAAGGAATTTCATGATTCTTATATAACTAAGCTACTGTATACTTCTCTGGTCCGACTTATTTTTGAGTACGCACCGTATGTTTGGTGTCCACAATACAGGAATCACAAGGACCGTATTGAGTCTGTTCAAAAGAAATTTTTACTGTTTGGTCTCCGTGGTGTAAATTTGGACCCCTCCCTTCATATTCAAGTAGGCTTCCCCTAGTAAATCTTCCATCTCTTGAAAATCGTAAAATTTTGACTCGCCGCCTTTATTAGCCAAAATCAGTTTTGTGTTCCTCGTAGAACTACTACTTATGTTCCTATCTATGTTCAGCACTGTGATTTAAACTATCTCCTGCATGAACCTTTTCGTGTCCTTTGTTGTAACTACAATAATATCTGCGGCCGCACACCTCGGCCGGTTGGGTCGGAAGGTGGGAGCTTCTAGCTTGGGCTTCGCGCGTAACCAGCCCCAAGGCTTGGTATCATGGGTCCACTTGAACATGCAGAGCATTGTACGTCGACGTTCCGATTTCGAAAATTCAAAGTCGATACCTTTAAAACTGAAAGACTATTTCGCATAGAAACAGACGAACACACGTTCATAAACACAGGCGGATATGGCTATATCGACTCGGAATGTCATGCTGGTCAAGAATATGTGTGGTCGGAGATGCTTCCTTCTATTACTAATAACGTGACAAAACTATAATACCCTCTGCAAGGGTATAACAACCAATTTTGCTGTACTAAAAGTTCATTATGAATCGGCCGGTTATATTGAAGGTATATACATATTGATGAGATCTGCATCAACTTTAATCAGCTGACGTTGATGCTTCTAAAACTGACATTTACCAACTTCTTTTTAGATTAGTTTTAAACAACCAATTTTGCTGTACTAAGAGTTAATTCCGAATCTTAAGGTTATATGGAAGCTATATGAAATACTTTTTCGATCTTTAGTCAACATTAGTCAGATGACGTGAAGGCAATATTGACATGTACCGAATTTTTTTCAATTTGTATAACGAAAACAAATTTTATTGTGCTACGAGTTCATTCCGAATATGGGAGCTATATAATATTGTGGCCCGATCTTGAAGATTTTGACATAAGAGCAGCCTACAGCAAAAAGAAGCTTATGGCGAAAATTACAAGGCGATAGCTTTAAAACTGAGAGACTATTTTGCGTACGGTCACGCGGACATACATACAGACGGATAGACAGACGCACAGACGGACATGGCTATATCGACTCGGCTTATAATGCTGATCAACAATATATATTCTTTATGGGGTCTTAGACGCTTCGTTCTGCCTGTTACATACACTTGCACTCATACAATATACTCGTTTACTCTACTAGAGTACGAGTATAAAAATTTGGTTATATTTGTATAAAAATAAAGCCAATTTTATTGTACTAAGCGTTCATTCCGAGTCTTTCGGTTATATAATAGCTAGGTTCGATCTAGATCATCTTTGGTCAGCAGACGTAGAAGCTTCTGAAACTGACATTTACCAAATTTGGATCAATTTGGATAAAACACAGCCCATTTTGCTGTACTAAGAGCTTATTCCGAGTCGGTCAAGTAGATCGAAATCTAGATCAACATTGGTCAGCAGACATAGAGGCTATATTAGCTATATGATATATAGTTATCCGATCTAAATCATCTTTGGTCAGCAGACATAGAAGCTTCTGAAACTGACATTTACCAAATTTGGATCAATTTGTATAAAGGACAACCATTTTTGCTGTACTAAGAGCTCATTCCGAATCGGTCGGCTATATGTCAACTTTATGATATGATATAGAGATCCGATCTGGATCAACTTTGGTCAGCTGTCGTAGAGGATTATATAAAAGACATTTACCACATTTGGATCAAATTGTATAAAAAAGCCAATTTTATTGTTCATTTTGAATCGGCCGGTTATAAGGGATCTATGATCTAAGGGTTAAGTCCGAATGAGACGATTTAATGGAAGCTAAATGATATAATTTTCCAATCCGGATTACCTTTGGTCAACTGAGGAAGAATCTACTAAAATGACATTTACCAAATTTGGTTCAATTAGTATGAAAACAACCAATTTTATTGTTCTAAAAGTTCATTCCGAATCGGCCATTTATATGGGAGCTGTATGATATAGTTGGCCGCTCTGGACGATTTCGACATGTGAGCAGCTTACAGCAGAAATAAGTCGATAGTAAAAATTTCAACTTGATAGCTCCAAATGTTAGAGACTAGTTCGCATAGAAACAGACATACGGACAGACAAACAGACGTGGCTACATCGACTCAGCTTATTATGCTGAGCAAGATTATATATACTTTATCTGGTCGCAGATGGTTCCTTCTATGCGTTACAAATACTGTCACAATATCGTACGGTTCGGTTCTATTACGGTTTTCTCGGTTACAAGAATATAGGTTCTCAGGTAGCCGTTCTGAAAAAATAAAATATCGATTCCGGTACTGATTCTGATTTTGAATCGGTTAACGGTTCCAGTTCCATTTTCAGATGTTTATAATTTACTTTAAATTTTATTTTTTTTTTATGCGCCTTTTCTAAAACAGAATACCCGATTATTATCACCTGGCCGATATTAGTATACTGTAAAAATTTTAAAGCGATTAGTCCAATACTGAGATCAACATATAAACAAACAAGTGGTTGTTATATATAAAGGGACGTTGACTTACAATGCGTTCAAATGGTCCCGCAGCGACACCAAGGTAGGCTAGAAGCACTAGCCTCCCGCCCAACCGGCCGAGGAGCGCCGAGGTATAAATAAACACGTTCACCAAAAAAGAGGAAAAAAAAAAACAGAAAAAGACGACCAATAAACGATTAACATTATCTACTTGATAGGTGCGTTAGATGATGTTTTTTTATTTGAGTTAAGAGAGTTGTTAACGGAGATAAAGTTGAAGAGATGGTTAAGGTTAGAAGATAGATTGGAAATTAGTTTCTAGTAATTCTACGAGGGACAGAAAAATCAATTTGGCTCATCAAAATCAGACAGTCAGTTTCACAATTAATCAGCTCACGTATAATATTTAGTATGATTATACGGGTTTCTCATGATGGACGGCTAATGAAAAGACCTACGCTTAATAAAACCCAGAGCACTCACGGCCTTATTGACGGTAATCCAGATGGGACGATCAAATTTAATGCTCTCCACGTTTGCTTTAGGCAATTAAATATGTCATTCTCGATGCTCGCAGCAAATTTCACATCTTTTATTATGGAGTCTTTTAATCGGAAGAAAGTAAATGATCTGGGTAAATCTGGTCTAGATAAAGGCTCCATCGATCCATCATTTGATCGCCGCTCCCGCCAGGGCGGTTGCGTATTGATTGCTGTTGATTCCTAACGTAATTGAATTTATATGTACTAAAGTGTCTCTTAAATGTTTCTCTGTCCTTATCAGTGCCTCTTACATTCCTCCACGTTCTGATATTTCTGTTAACTTGGTGATTCATAATGCTATCACTGCCTCTTACATTCCTCCACGTTCTGATATTTCTGTTTACTTGGATCATCTTAATGCTATTCAATCGATCGCGTCAATGCTTTCTGATACTGATCAATTATTGGTTTTTGGTGACTTCAACATCTGTGATGTCACGTAGTCCTCTGTGATCGACTCAGCTGGTTTGATACCTTCAAAGCAACACGAATTTGCAGACGGCCTACTTGCATTTTTCTTATCTCAAGTTAATTTTGTAACAAACTCATTGAATCGCCAACTTCTATTTCAGCTTCCATTTTAATAGTCTCTATTAACGTTACTATTCCTGCTGTATCTGCATCATCCAACTTATCAGCTAGAACATATTCATTTGGAATGGCTGATTTCGCTAGCCTTAACAATGTCATCTTTTAATCTGACTGGTCATACTTGTACAATTGTACAGATATGGACAGTGCGGTTGACTTCTTTTACAAAATTCTTTATTCTATTTTTAAGGATTTGGTTCCGTTCTGGAGTCCTGTTAGGCATATTAAGCCTCCTCTTTTTATCCCCACAGTTCCCCCCACATCTAAAAAATATCAAATCTAGACTCTTTAAGAAGTTCAGTCTCGGGAAGGTCCTCTGACTATTCGCGATATATTGCTGCTCGTTCAAGGTTCACTGTGTTATTCCGAGGGCTATAAAGCACGATTTTCTTAGGCTCCAAAACAATTTTATAATTTTGTTAATTCAAAACGTTAAACATCTGTTCTACCTTCTTCATTGTTTTATATAAATACTAAAGCAAGGCATTGCCAACTTGTTTGCAGAGTTCTTTCAAACAACTTATTCCTCTCTTAAGTATCGGTCTGATCAGATATACCCTTATAGCTTACACAGGTCTAATAACATCCCACCTCCCCTAGTCACTAAAAGCTTATTGCTTAAAGAGCTTAAATCTATTAAGAATAACTTTTTTCCTGGTCCTGATGGTGTCTCGGGGTGTATTCTCAGATTCTGCGCTGATGCGCTTTGTAAGCCGCTTTTCAAGCTATTTGCTCAATCTTTAAATTCTTCGTCTTTCCCTTCTCTCTGGAAGGAGTCCCCTCCATAAAAAGATGAATAAGTCGAACGATTTTTTAAAAAATATTAATTTCATCTGCTCAGCATGGGCTCATGAAGCGTAGGTCTATCACCATTAATTTACTAGAAATTTCTTCTTTTGTAAGGACTTCAGAATAAAATGCAAACTGACGTCATTTACCCTGACTTCAGCAAAACATTTGACTCGGTAAATCACTGTTTACTTATTCATAAGTTAGATCTGCTTGGCTTCTCATCCCATCTTCTTAGGTGGATCTCCGACTACCTTAGGCTCAGAAAGTTCTTTTTAATAACTCTTACTCTAAGCCCCTTAGGTTTACATCAGGGGTACCACTGGGTAGCCACCTCGGTCATCCTTCTCTTCACCTTATTTATCAACGAGGTGCCTCAGGTTCTATCCCATTCTCTTGTTGCTTGTTCTTCAACGACTCTTCCTCCCACTTCAGGCTGCAAGATGATCTTGATTCCTTCCAATCGTGGTATCAGGTCAACTTACTAACTCTCAACTGTTCAAAATGCAAAGCTGTGTCGTTTTGTCGTAGCATACCACTGTAGGCTGTGTGTGTTCTGGGTTTTATCAAACGATGTCCGAAGGAATTTCATGATTCTTATATAACTAAGCTACTGTATACCTCTCTGGTCCAACTTATTTTTGAGTACGCACCGTATGTTTGGTGTCCACAATACAGGAATCACAAGGACCGTATTGAGTCTGTTCAAAAGAAATTTTTACTGTTTGGTCTCCGTGGTGTAAATTTGGACCCCAAAATACCCCTCCCTTCATATTCAAGTAGGCTTCCCCTAATAAACCTTCCATCTCTTGAAAATCGTAAAATTATGCTTAATTTTAGCTAATTAATGTAAGCTAATTAATGTTGATATTGACTCTAATATAAGCAATAAGCTTTTATTGACTAGGGGAGGTGGAATGTTATTGGAACTGTGTAAGCTATAAGGGTATATCTGATCAGACCGATACTTAAGTGATGAATAAGTAGTTTGAAAAACTCTGCAAAACAAATCGGCGATGTCTTGATCTGTAGCAAATATACTTTATAGCACTCGGAATTAAACACAGTGAATCTTGAACGAGTAGCAATATAATTACTCGGACTACAAGGTCCGAGGATCTTCCAGAGTTGTTGAACTTCCTAAAGACTCTTGATTTGATATTCTTTAAGTTAGACAACTGTGGAGTAAACCAATATGGCTTATTAAGCATAATTGGACTAATGAGCGGAACAAAATCATTACCAATGGAATGAAGAAATTTGTAAAAAATATCTATCGCACTGTCAATATCAGTGCAAGTGTATAAATATAACTAGTCGGCTTGAAGGATGACTTCGTTAAGACTAATGAAAATAAGCCTAGTCCTAAATATCAATGTTTCATATTTGAATGTGTGAAAAGGAAGAAGAAAAAATGAAGAGTTTAACATGCTTAGCATGTTCAGGCCTCTTACATTTTGAAGATAAGAAAAAGATAAGAAACTGGTTTTTTGAAACTGAAAAAAAGTAACGATTGTGCGGCAGCAGGGAGTCTAATACGTCTAATAGTTTACTTGGAAAAGCCAGCGTGAAGGGTCGTAAAGCCATCCTTTGCAACTCAGCTGCAGCTGGTCAACAGGACTCACACGTAACTTTCAGTCCCTTACCGTTGTTGAGATAATCAGCGGTATCGGTTTGGATCTTTATTGCATAACCAGCAGATCAAGAGTACTTCATTTGAGTTGACCTTGATTGATTGATTGAAAGTAAATTTATATACAGATTGTTATGTAGGCCAGTGTAATGATAATAAGCTTTTCATTCTTTACCGCTTCGGCTGTCATATACTCTGAAGTTGAAAGAATGCCGCTTGGGCAAGCGCAAGGTGGAAGAACCCTGAAGCGAGTCAGTTAGTAATCAGAATGCAACCAAAGCCTATATAATCACGATTAAAAACCTTTAGAGTGCAACAGTTATGAGCAAGTAGTGTACGCAAACTCAACGTCGACATCTACAAGTGCAGGCAACTACAATAGCAGTAATTATAACAGTGCATTACAAAAATCAGGCAGACTGTCTGCCCAAATACAGTGCTCGAATGATTAGTCCGGCATATTTATATATAAGCAAACAAACGCCACCAAGTATTAATGCAACTGATATGAGCCATACAAAGGCCGACTAACAAGCAATTGATTGATCGCTTATATTCGTACTCAAAGCAAAATCGTGCCCTTCGTAATTACGTAACGGGAGCGTAATGTAACGAACGTAACTGGAGAAACCTCGAAATCTTAACTATAGAGCATATATAGTCACCGACCCCGACCCAGGTTCAGGTGAGAGACAGTTCTAAAGGCTAAAGGGACACCACAGAAGCAGCTGGAGATGGAAGCAGCCGATATCGCAGAGGCTACGACGGTCGCAAAGTGACTATGGGTAGAGTGTGCTAAGCTTAACGTAGTTAACGAGCGCTAGCGACGGTTTTTAATATATATGATGTGCTGATTGTTATTGCCAAAAATTCCATAGGTTCGCGGGTGCTTGCAACTCTTTATCTTTTCGACTTCTCACCGACTTTGGCTCCGTATGCTGCCGCCAACAACAAGGTACGGAAGTGATCGGCGTGTAATTACCCAAAATACAAGGACGATTAATGCACCCAAATGTATTGAACAGTTTTTTTTTTAGCTATAATTGGAAGTAAGCGCACATAAAGAAACAAAAAAATTATTTCGTTAAGCTAGTATTCGCATTGCATCAAAGATTTATAAGCTTTCGGCCGCACAAACACATGCACTGAGATTAGCTAAGCTTTTAACACCATTTCCTTTGTATATATTTATATTTTCTATATCTCACATTAAAACTAAATTGCGTTTAGATAAATATTCTAATATGAAAAAATATCTAACTTAATTCTTTTTATGATCAGTTTTATATGATTATTTCTTAATGATTCTTTTTTTTATTCATTTTTATTAATAAATAAATTTTCATATTATTTTTAGATTTGACTAGCCTAAAGACTTGCCATCAGCTCTGGCAATGGCGCAAGAAATTGAGGCCAAGCACGATAGGCATGATTTTGCGGCAAATTACGCAAGGGCATTAGAAAACAAGGGCCAGCATCAAACCAGATACAGACAGGGGGGGCGGAACGAGACCGATCACTATAAAAGGCAGTCAAAAACCCATTTCACACGAGCAATCAGGGCAATCATTAAACAGATGGTCACCGTGGCCAAGATAAGGTGGAGATGATGGATGTTGACCCATCCTCTTCTAAGTTCCGTCAACCAACTAGCGTTCAAAAGCGGCAGGGATCCAATTTGGCTATGACAAACCTTACTAACGGGCACCAACAAGGTGCGTTCAAGAGGACGGCCTCGCTCAGGAGGATCCGGACCAGTACGAACAACGGTACGAACAGTTAGCATCGGAGACAGCGGCGGAGATCGATTAGGAAAATAATGCGGTATACGGCAGTGATAGGGTCAATTTTTTAGAGGAGAGTGAGGAGCGAGGAGAACACTAAACATTTTAATAGATACTGGGACCGCGAAAAACTACATCAAACCGCTAAAGGAACTTCAGGGAATTGTCCCTGAAGAAGCCCCATTCATTGTAAAATCTCTACACGGCTTTAACAAGGTACGGCAAAAGTGTTTCCCCACCATGTTCGGCATTAAAAGCCCGATTTTCATCTTGCCAGAGCTGTCAACTTTTGATGGCATCGTAGGGCTTGATACGCTGGCTGAGGCTGGCGTCAATATAAACCTGGGGACAAAGAAACTCCACTTCGGACATGAATCTGAAAGAATCCTATTCCGCAAGTGCCCCACCGTCAACTTCACAAAAGTGGGTGACATCGAGGTTCCGCCAACTGTAACGAATGAGTTTTTCAGAATAATGTCCAACTGTATAAAGGCATTTGCAGATCCAAATGAAGTGCTGCCCTTTAATACTGCGGTAGTAGCCACAATTATAACCAAGGATGAGGAGCCGATCTACTCAAAAATGTACCCTTTCCCTGTAGGGGCCACCGATTTCGTCAATAACGAAGTAAAATAACTATTGCGGAACAAAATCATTCGGCCGTCCAGGTCTCCGTACAACAATCCCATATGGGTCGTCGTGCGTTCAAGCAAGCAACGGCTAGTCATAGACTTCCGCAAGCTTAACTCAAAAACCATACCAGACAAGTACCCGATGCCTTGTATCTCCATGATACTTTCAAATCTGGAGAAGGCACGATACTTCACCACCCTTGACCTAAAGTCAGGGTACCACAAAATCACGCTAGCTGAACGCGATCGTGAAAAGACCTCATTTTCGGTAAACGGGGGCAAATATGAGTTCTGCCGTTTGCCGTCAGGAGTGCATCTAGCATTTTTCAACGGGCCATTGATGACGTATTGCGGGAGCATATCGGTAAAATATGTTATGTGTACGTTGACGACGTCATCGTATTTTCAAAGAGTGACGCAGATCATGTCAGAGACATTGACACCGTGCTCAGCAGCGTCCACGACGTAAACGTGAGGGTGTCAAAGGAGAAGTCCCAGTTCTTCAAGGGACAAGTGGAATTCCTTGGTTTTGTGGTGTAAACCGAGGGCACAAGAACAAGCCCCGATACGGTCGAGGCCATTCAGGAATTCAGACAGCCCTCCACCCTGTTTGCGGTAAGATCCTTCTTGGGTCTTGCCAGCTACTACAGGTGCTTCACTAAAAAACTTCGCTCAGATAGCAAGGCCTATTTCCAGTACTTTGAAAGGTGAAAGGAGAATGGTAAAATCAGCAAACAGCGCTCGAAAGCTATTCCCATACAGTTTGATGAGGTACAAAAGCAGGCCTTTGATAAAACTAGGAATATTTTAGCGTCGGAAGACGTTATTCTCGACTACCCAGACTTCAACCAACCGTTCGACCTAACCACTGATGCTTCATCTGGCGGCATCGGGGAGGTGTTGCCGCAAGACTATAGACCCATAACCATGATTTCTAGGACTCTGAAGGACAGAGAGCTAAACTATGCGACCAATGAGAGGGAACTACTGGCCATAGTTTGGGCCCTGGATACGCTTCGTCAATACCTATATGAGAAAAGTGACATTAACATCTACACAGATCATCAGCCATTGATATTCGCAGTTTCGGATAGAAACCCAATTCCAAGATAAAAAGATGGAAAGCGAGAATTGAGGAGCGCGGCGCGAGAGTTTTATACAAACCAGGCAGGGACAATCATGAAGCGGATGCGCTGTCGAGGGAAGATATTCATGCCTTAGAGAGACAGAGTAGATCCGACGCAGCTACGATTCAAAGTGAAGCCTCGCTTACTTACGTAATTAAGGCCACAGACAAACCAGTGAAATGCTTCAGGAATCACATAATCAGACACCCCTTCAAAGCAGCTTCACATCCGTTTCTCTGGAAAAACCCGTCACAAGATTGACTTTGTCAGTCGAGACACACTTCTTGCGTTCTTCAAAGAAGTGGTAAAGCCTGGGGTTGTTAACGCCATTTATTGCACTCTGCCAACATTGGAACTCGTGTGACCTGGCAAGCACCTTTCCGGACACAAAATTTCGGTATTGCAAGACCCTGGTGACGGATATCAGAAACGACGGAGAACGAAGGGAAACAATAACAAATTCGCGGCAGAAGTGGTAACAAACTGCAGGATATACCAAAAAGCGAAGTACAAGCTCCCTAGGAAGCAAGAATTAGGGGTGACACCGATACCGGCAAGAGTAGGCGAATTTGTTCACATCGACATATTCTCCACCGCAGGGAAGTACTACTTCACCGCGATTGACAAATTTTCAAAGTTTGCAATAACGCAACAAGTCGCTTCGCGCACAATAACAGACATTAAAGTACCAATTCTGCAACCGGGGAATATCTTCCCAGCTATTAAAACTATATACTGAGACAATGAGGCAGCCTTCAATTCTGAGACCATTCGGTCCTTATTGAAAAGCCAAATAAACATCGATGTAGCGAATGTCCCACCGTTGCACAGCACATCAAACGGACAAGTAGAGCGCTTCCACAGCACCTTGTTAGAAATCGCCAGGAGTTTGAAGTTGCAGCGCCAGGTGTACGACACGAGCTACTTATTCCAGCAACCATCGAAAACCTTTGATGTCGGAGAACAGGTCCTAGTGAAAGCCAACAGGAGGTTAGGAAATAAACTAGCTCCCCTCTGTGCTGAGCAAAGGAACCACCGTTCTTATTAAAGGGAGGGTGGTTCACAAAGACAATTTGAGGTAGGTAAGGAATTATGTTTAGGAAACAGGTTTTATAGCACTAAGTTCAGATCCATAAAAGCAATTCATAGTATAAGTAAAAGTAACTGTATAACATAGTTAGTAAGTGGCTGTGTCTCTCATTTCTTATAGGTTATCCGTTCGAAATTTCTGCATTCTAGCAATCATACCTTTGACAGCTTTCACCGACTCAAAACTGACAGACTACGCACATGCAGACTATATCCCCATAATTGACGGACGGACGGTAATATGGAAGGAGACCTTCTACATACAACATTTCGCGAACTTCACGGAGTATGAACAGTACGTTCAGAAGACAATATAAATGACGGACGTATTCGAAAAGACACATATAAAAAATATACTAGAGACGGAGACGAAACACCTTCTGACACTGACACAGGCATGCGAGAAGTTTGAACATCCTGGGGTCAGCGCTGTAAGTCATAGCAGTGACGGCGGACTTTAATTACTTACAGCAAACGAGACAATTTGAGTACGATTTTGTTAATGAAAGCAATAGACAGATAATCATAAATTCGAGAACACAAACACAGATCAACGCCCTCGCCGATACCGTTAACCAGTTATTAAAAGTAAACAGAAAGGAAGAAATCAATACTTCCCACCTTTATGAGACCCTTTTAACCAGAAACTGAATCTTGACGCTCGAAAATCTGAATCTTGACTAGAGAAAATTTTGTAAAGCTATCACCGATAGTGATGACTTAGAGGCGATTTTGAAGAAAGGTTGCGCAGATATCAGCGTTACCCAACTATTGGGCGCTGCCAATGTGAAGGCACTAGCTATTAAAGAATTCATTTTTGTAATCGAAAGACCTAAGTTCATTTGCAAAAAGATAACTATCTTCTCAGTCGTACACAAAGGAATAGCGATCCAGTTACCCGAGAGCATCTTAGCAGAATGCGGCAACAAAGTCTTCGCCTCATCACCCTTCTGTAAGGCGGCACCAGCGAATGTGACCAGGTTGCTCACATCAACGGGACAAAGTACACCAACTTCAAAAATGCGCCGAAGAGGATCCCGGGCGTGGCAACTTCTGCGAAGATTAACGTCACCAGCCACCAAGCTCTGTTAAGCCTGCCGTACCTTCACATGTTAAATGAGGAAAATCTGCAACACCTGACCAAAGTCCAGACAAACCTTACGATCGGTCCCATACTCGCTACGGCAACATTAATTTCTCAACATTCACTTAAATAAAATAAATGATTAATATAATCACACGTGTCATACTAAATAATTACTTGTACAAACTTAAAATACCTGTTTTCCAAAATGCAGAATTCGATAATGTTTAAGAAAAGCTTCTTTGGTATATTAGTATGCTTATCTATTTCTTTCCATTTTTTACTGATCGTTTCCATTGCTGAATCCGTGGGTATACTTTGAAACAATGAGACCACATCAAACGACACCATCTTTTTAACCCTTTCCTTAAATTCTCTGGAGTTCTTTATACTATATTGAGTCGTCTCGGTTCTGTTGTTCATTGTTCGGACTACACATTTGTAAGAAGGTGAACCAATTCAGGAGCATATTGGTTTTAGTGGAAACCCTTCCTTGTGTATTTTTCGGAAACCATAAACCCTTGGTTTTTCTGAGTCAGTTCTACTGTGTCTAACATTGCACGGTCTAGTGCACTTTCATTTGTTTTCGTCTTGCAATCTTTAAGAATCAAAGAGAATTTCGTGCACGCAGATTCTTGCTGCTCTTTATTCTGAACAGATTGCAACAGTTCATCTCCGTCCGCAATGCATTTGAACAGAGGGAAGCTCTTATGATTCACCGGCAATGCAAATATCGGGCCCATCGCCGTTTGAACAATCTAAATCCAAAGTAAGTCTAGCTGGTGATAAACTCATAGACGCTTATGGTCGCGGTGATATAAAAGTTACAACATCAAGTTCTGATTTAATATTGAAAAATGTTTTTTATGTGAAAGCGCTGCAATGTAACTATGCGTCTGTCAACAATAAACCCTTGGTTTTTCTGAGTCAGTTCTACTGTGTCTAATATTGCACGGTCTAGTGCACTTTCATTTGTTTTCGTCTTGCAATCTTTAAGAATCAAAGAGAATTTCGTGCACTCAGATTCTTGCTCTTTATTCTGAACGGATTGCATCAGTTCATCTCCGTCCGCAATGCATTTGAACACAGGGAAGCTCTTATGATTCACCGGCAATGCAAATTTCGGGCCCATCGCTAATAATGTTTTTATTTTATGTGGGAATTCTAGCTTCGTTTCATTTACAAACCAATCTTCGTTCTTGTTGATTGTAAATACCTCGTTCCGTTGTGTCCGCAGTCTCTCGTGTTTCTTTATCTGCCGTTCTTCTAGAGTTGTTGCTATTTTGGTGGCCACATTTCTCACAAAATACTTATGAATCTTCTACCCTAAGCAACTGTGTTATTGTTGTTTGGATTTTTATTTTTGTTTTCGTCGTTTTAGTAAGTTATGTTTATGTCTAATGAGGAGGATCGCTATTTTTGTATGGTATGGTGTGTGTGTCGTTATATAACATCGAAAAGCTGGACGATTCAAATTACGACTCATGGAGTGTCCAAATGAAAAGTGTATTAGTTCATCAAAAACTGTGGCCTGTGGTATCTGGAGACCTAGCCAGGCCAACAGGAGATAACTAGAAAGACCCACAAGCAGTCGCGAACTTCGAATCGAAAAATGAAAAGGCGCTGGCAGTGATTTTGATAAGCGTGAGATCGTGCGAAAGCGGGTATATCAAAAAGTGTAAATATGCAAGGGCAGCGTGGAAAATATTAAAAGACATCCATCAGCCAACTGGCCCAGTGAGAAAAGTTTCATTATTTAAAAGGGTTTTATATATGCGCATGTCTGAAAACCATGCGATGCATTCATATTTAACAAGTTTCGGCAGTGTCGTGGAGCAATTGCAAGAGATTGGGATAACTCTACACGAAGAGCTATTCACAATCATGTCATTGGCAAGTCTGCCAAAATCGTTCGAAAATCTCGTGACGAAGTTCCAACATTATCGACTTTGAAAACTATGTGAATAAGACGGAACTGTACAAGCATTTAAGGCACAGAGAAAGTGCAGATTCCACGAATAAGCAAAGTAAAGGCAATAGGGATAAACGGTACAAAACTAACATAACGTGTTATAGGTGCGGTTAAAAAGGTCATTTCCAAAACCGAAGACAAGGTTAAAGAGGAGAATGCAAAATCATTTTCTTTTTTTACAATGTAAGCAACAGTGTTTCTCCAACAACCAATGACTGGTGTTAAGACAGCGGAGCAACAGCTCATATGTGCGTTACGCGAGAGTTGTTTGATAAGTTTGAACAATCTAAATCCAAAGTAAGTCTAGCTGGTGATAAATTCATAGCCGCTTATGGTCGCGGTGATATAAAAGTTACAACATCAAGTTCTGATTTAATATTGAAAAATGTTCTTTATGTGAAAGCGCTGCAATGTAACTTTGTGTCTGTCAACAAAACCGTAAATAATGGGGGCAGTGTGATATTTAATGGGAAGCTCGCATATGTAAATGGCAAAAACGTCGAAAATTAGTTAACAGCAAAGACTTGTTGTTGTGCAACATAAAGAAAAGCAATCAAAAATTGTATTATGATACTCAAAACACAGATATAATAACATGGCACATCGGTACAGTCATTTAAACATAAAAAGTTTAATGGAATTAAAAGAAAAACATTTAGTGCACGGTCTAAAATTTGACAAATGTAATGAAAACATTGAATGTGCTATTTGCCTTAAAAGTAACACATATTTGTTAAACCATTCAAAAGCGATGAGTTGTTACAAGTTGTGCATAGTGATGTTTGTCGACCGATTAATGTACCATCAATTGGTGGATCGAGTTATTTCGTAACAATGGTAAATGATAAATCACGTTTTGTTAATTTATATTTTATTAAAACCAAATCGGAAGTTTTGAACATCTTCAAGTCGTTCAAGAAAATGGCTGAGTGCGAAACGGGGAAAACAGTTAAAATATTGCGTTCGGATAACGGTACTGAATATATAAACAACGCGTTCGATCAATATTTGGAATCATCAGGCAGCTTTCTGCTCCCCATACTCCGCAGCAAAATGGTGTGGCCGAGAGAATGAATCACACACTCGTGGAGATGGCTCGCAGCATAATATTAAGTGCAGGCTTGGAAGAGAAATATTATGCTGAGGCAGTGCATACAGCAGCTTATTTGAGAAATCGATCTTCAACAAAAGCAGTGGTAAATATGACAAGTTTGGTATGGCAAAAAACCTACGGTGAGTCATCTGCAAATTGTTGGCAGTATGGCAATTGCAATAAATAAAACAGATCATAACAAATCCCGCCAAAGAGGGAGAGAATTGGTAATGGTCGGATATTCTGACACAAGCAAAGCTAACAAGATGATAGTAAGCAGAGAAGTTCGTTTTACTGAGTGTTTGTCAGAACAAAATACTAATAGTACAATTGCAGAAACTCAAACACAGCCAGTCCATAGCGAGAGGGAAACATTACTTGAAGTGATGAGGGGAGCAGCGACGAAAGTAATGCAGTAGAAAACAACGACAATGATAATGCAGAGGTCGACGAGAGGCGCGGCAGAGGCAGACCTTAGCTGATAACAACAGCAAGCACCACTAACAGTTAAGAAAGCACTGGAGAGCGATCAGAGAGATGAGTAGTGGGCAGCTATGCAAGCGGAGACGCATTGATTAAAACCGGGACTTGGGAGTACTTACAACTGCCTCTTGGTCGAAAAACAATTGGATGTCGTTGGGTGTATGCCATCAAAAGAGGTCATAACGGAGAAGTTGATCGTAATAAGGCTAGGCCTGTTGCCAAAGGCTGAAGTCAAGAGTATGGCGTTAACTTCGACGAAACATTCTATCCCGCCGTCACAGCAATCGCAGCAGAATTGGAGCTACATGTGCACCAATCGGACGTATCAATATCGTATCTCAATGGATACTTATGAAGCCAGTCGTGTATTCCAGTGGAACAGGCGGAGTACCAGTCACTTGTGGGCTCACTCATGTACGTGGCTATTTCGACGAGATCAGACATCCTACATTCTGTGTGCAAGTTGTCGCAGCGAAACACCAACCCGCACAGTGAGCACCTAGCAGCAGCAACGAGGATCCTACGATACTTGCAGACAACTGTAGACCTGAAGATCAAGTATCAGAAAACTGGAGAGATGGTGACCGGATATGTGGATGCAGATTGGGGTGGCGGTGCAACCGATCGCAAATCCTACAGTGGCCATGGTTTTATCCTGGGTGGCAGCGCTTTTTCATGGGAAAGCAAAAAGCAAACGTCCATGGCGATGAGTAGCACAGATGCCGAATATATGGCGTTATCTTTAGCAGCAACAGAAGCGGTATATATAAGAAAAGTTGTGAATGAAATGTAATTGTATTTGAATGGGAAACAATTTAGTTAAACACCCGGTATACCATGCTCGCAGTAAACACATAGATACTCGTCATCATTATGTTCGAGAAATTTATAGCAACAATGTAATTGATCTTAAATATTGTCCTACTGAACATAATAGCGCAGACCTGTTAGCAAAGAATCTATGCAAAGTCAAACATGAGAACAATTTTGTTAGGTCTGAATATATTTAATCCGTAGCGAATACTAGTATCTGATTTAGAATTATTTGTATTGAGAGGGAGTGTTGTAATTGATATTAAATATTGTCCTACTGAACATAATAGCGCAGACCTGTTAACAAAGAATCTATGTAAAGTCAAGCATGAGAAATTCACAATTTTGTTAGGTCTGAATATATTTAATCCGTAGCGAATACTTGTACCTGATTTAGAATTATTTGTATTGAGAGGGAGTGTTGAAATATGCAATACCTAATAATGTCTAATAGGGTCCACTCTAATATGTAAGCTTTCTTAAGTGCGCATGCTAATGCAACTTACAATAAACGATTACCTCTTTCTGTTCTGTATTAACCTCGAAAGCAACCTCTTTAGCTTTTAACCAGCGCACTCTAATCATAAATCACAACAATAAGCTAACGGCGAGCCTTCCGTTATTAACTTGAGTATGGTGTTGGCGACCTTTCTATTTTATAAGTTGGTTGTTTAGCCGGCTCGTAACAAGCTTAAAAAGAGATTAGCAAAACATATATCGGACATCAAACTACGACACAAATCAAATGTACAAAAAACCACACTTGAAGAACACTGTGCAGATAGTGGAAGGAAGACTTTACAACAAGAACAACAACACAACAAACGCTTTACAGTAGAAATAATACACATCATAAACACACCAGCAGGCAAGAGGCTAAACTACAAAACAGACACAGAAAACTGTGCACACATATACTGACACTTACTTACTTAAAATCAGTTGACGACTCCAAGCCACAAGGTACATACGTGTTAAATATAGTCAGTATCAAAGAATTTCTTATTGTCCTTATTTTGTACACGCTTAATGAAATTGTGATTTTGTTAAACAATTTTATATATGCTTTTTATTCATTGTTTATTCAATAGTTGCCCTGAAATATATTGGCTATAAACAAGTCCAATTTTTTCTTGACTTGAAGCCGGCGAAAACACCAACTTATTATTTTTAGATAATAATTCAATGTATGAGGCGTTAGTTAAAATTTTGTTTTTTGAGCTGATATGTGGCGTTGGGTGACTCTTAGACAGACGAAGCTAAGCAAATGGGGATCAGCAGCATGGCCAACTGCAATCCATAGAGCGCAGGGAGGGCAAAGGCGAGTCCGTCGACCAACCAAAGGTCAAGTTACCAAATTGAAAGAATGTACGTAAAGGGGAGTGTATATGTAGTGAGAATGTTTAGGAGACTTGTGGGCGGCATTGACGTAGACGACGGACTGGACACTACTAACTGGCACGATATAAATTTAATGTTGTGTTTTCTGGAGATGGCCGGTACTCCAAGCAACACTCCAAACACGGCAAAGTGCCACGTTGAAATAAAAACAAAAAATACACTCGCTGAGGATTTATGTGTTGAAATGTTTATCCTTATGCTTTGCGTCCGATGTATTTAAGAAAAAAATTATAAAAATGAAAGAGAAGTCAAACACAAAAAAAAAAAAAAACACTAACTTGGAAAATTAATTTGAAACGTTTAAAATGTACTCTAAAACTAATTAAGCAAAGGAGCGACAAATCAAAGCATCTGACTTAGGCAAGAGTAAGCGAACGAGCGAGTTCAGCACACATTTTATATGCAAAATCATATGCCGTAACTATATACACCGCTGATAGTGCAACTATACTCTCTACGCGAGTGCAGCTAGAAACACACTCCATTCAGTTCATGTCTCTGCTGTCAGTGCTGTCTAATTTCAGTTGTTTGGAGAGGTGTAAACTCTTTTAAATCAAATGCTCCAATCCAATTTGGAATGGCATACGCCGATGGATTCATGACCGGGTGGATGGCCGGTCTAGTATGCTCCACGCCCCATTTTCGCAGCCCCTGCGGCCCCTGCCGCCACCTCTGACTCAGCTCACTCTGAGAGCCCCCACTCCTGAATATCGAATTGATTTCGGCGTCCATGATACGGTCGGTGCGATAAGTCGGACGACACACGGTCTTCCTATTCGGAGTCCAACATCACCATTAAGTCATCGGACGCTCTCTCCCAAGTCTCCAACCTTACAGAGGTGAACAAGGAGGTAGGGAAGCTAAGGATCAAAGTTAAACCCCGCTTAATCTACCTTTCCAACAAGGAAAGCAGACGCTTTAACCAGCCACTTTAACAGCTAATCGACTACTTCGCCGCATAAACTGTGATTGTGTGTGAATACGTCGGTTAAGCAGCGCATTAGACAAAGCAGAGCTATTGTCTAAGCAGCGCCAGCATTGCATATTAGACAAACTGCCGGCGGCGCCAAGGCTGCAGCCCCGTTGGCGTTGGGGAAGTGCAGTTGGACTCTAACGCTGAAGTTCTAGGTTCAAACCTTAGTCGCGGCCAGTGATAAGAAAAAAGGAAAAGGGAAAATAATTAAATATTAATATATTATATTATTAACAAACAATATTTTTATTATTATTTTTTTCCGTTGGCACTGTGGAAGTGCAGCACGCAGCCAAGACAAGACTTTCAAGGCTGATATCGAAGGAGCACAGAAGGTCAAGGATCCGGCTAACTGCCAACCCCACTGCTTTGGCGGCGCTCTCATCAAAAGGGCACTGGCGACCGAGTTATGAGTTATACCGCTCAAATCAGCCCTAAGGGAATTATTAGGTCAGCGAGTAAATCCAGCCTGGTGTAAAGCTTGCTATGGAAGTCGAGCATGAGGCAGGGCAGCCTTCTCGCGAAGGAGCGCTTTGCTACGAACGGTACCGCCTGTACAACATCCGATAGTTGCTTCTACCGGAGCTGCAGCGCCTGAGCTATCGCTAGTTCAAGAAGCTCCTAAGACTCTGAGACGCACCCTGGAGATGATGGGATCGGCGTTAGATGGGATGTCGACCCTGTTTAATGGGCAGAGGCACATAAACTCACTGATGCGCTCGGAACTGGCAAAGGTTGTCGGCCTACTTGAGGTGGCTTCTAGGTTATGCCCTACCGCCATAGAGTCGATCTCGGAAACGATGGCATCCGCCGAGACGCAAACCGCTCCCACGACGCCCCCCAATACGTCGGCGATGCCCTCTCGAACGATAATTACCAAGGAACACTTTCCTGTGACAAAAAATACGCCAAAAGGAATGCGAGACTCAGCATTATCGGAGTAACGGAAAACACCTCGTCGAAGCATTGACAGAAACGGCCCAAGTCGAAATTCGCGACCTGGATGAGTTGGCGACTAAGGAAGAAATTGTCGAGGCGGGAGGGATGCCATAAAAGACCCATCACTGACCGAGGAGGCGATTAGATCAGTACGGGCGTCGAGAAGTGCAGTGCAGACGGCTACGCTGCTGCTGCGTACATCAAAAGCCAAGGTCTTGGTAGACCTGGGAAAATCCGTATTGGATGGGTAGTTTGCGGTATCCGGTCATCATACAACCGAAGCGATGCTAAAGATGCCTCGAATACGTACACATCGCAAGCAACTGCACCAGTGCAGGCTCCTTCAAGGATGCGTGCTTCAGATGTGGAGAGCCCAGTCACGAAGCAAACAGTTGCAATAAGCCTCCAAAATGCTGTTTGTGCACGAAAAACGGCGACTACAGGAAGTGGGACACTTCAACGGGTTCGTGCGAGCAAAATCGACAGTCTGTGGATTTATAGCTGCTACCTGGCTCCAAGCCTGCAGCTGAATACCTATACTGCAATTGTAAACGAAATTGCTGAGAATGCTAGCGGACGTAGCGGTGTGGTCCTGGGTGGCGACTTCAACTCGTGGGCGGAGGAGTGGGGCAGCCCTACCACTAACGCTAGAGGCCGAGTCCTACTCGAAACTCTAGCTTCTCTGGAACTGGGGATGCTAAACACCGACAAAACTGGAAGGCAGCCAAGGGGACCTGAGACAGATAAACAACGCGAAATGCTTAAATATCCCATGGTGACCTGAAAGTATGTTGGGCTCATATGCTCCGAAGCGGACATAAAGCCGACGAGAGGATCGTCAAATAGCCAACATGGACTAAGAAATGCTCACAGTCTCCGAAGCAGACAGAAAACCAATGAGAGGAGCGCAGTCCACAAAGTAGCCAAGGGGACCTGACACTCAGAATTGCACGCAGGCTCGCATGCAGACAGATAGCCAACGAGGGGCTCACTGCTGGCAAAATGCCAAATGGAAATAAGAAGGGTACGCCGGCACCGAAGCAGACAGATATTCAACGAGAAACTCACTGTCCGAATATAGCAAAATAGCTCCAAAAGACCGGAGACTAAGATAGGCACGCGGCTCCGAAGCAGACAGCTGAGGGGACACGAGACTAAGAAAGGCTCACAGGCTCCGCCAACCAAAAGTTCACTGCTCGAAAATTGCCCAATAGAACAAAGGGACCTAAGAAAACCCATGAGACAAAGAAAGTCTCACCGGCTCCAAGGGTTCACTGCTCGAAAATTGCCTAATAGAACAAAGAGACCTAAGAAAGACAAAGAGACAAAGAAAGACTCACCGGCTCCGAAGCAGACAGATAAAAAGCGCGAGGCCCGCCAAATAAAAAAAATAGCTTAAATGAATTGAGATTAAGATTTTCGTGCAGGTTCCAGATCAGACAGATAGACAATGGGAAATAGCCAAATAGGATAATAACAAATAGGAAAATAACACTAAGAAATTAACGCAATCTCCGAAGCAGACAGATTTCCAACTATTGATTCACAGCCCGCAAAATAGCCAAGGGAACCAGAGACTAAGAAATGCACGCAGGCACCGAAGCAGATAGGCAACGAAAAATTGCCTAATAGCCCAATAATAGCAAAAATATGACTAAGAAATTCACGCAATCTCCAAAAGCAACAAGAGGGTCGCTGCGTGCAAAACTTGTCATTATAAGAATTAGCTACAAAATGTTGATCACAAACAACAGCCTTAAAGCAGCCGACAAATGGATGAGTTCCAACAACAAATGGATGAGCCAAGGACAACCAGCTGAAGAGGCATTTTCGTGGCGCCGCGGAGACCAATATCAGCATTTCCTATAGCGCCCTGTTAGCTGATGTCGATCAAAAAACTAGGTAGCAGTTTTAGAATACAGTTAAACAATTCCTTAAGATCTAATGTAAGCACACAAGTTAAAATACCAGCATATAAAGCTGCCAGTTTGTCAGGAAAGCTGGCTCATACGAACTTAGAGTGAAGATATGGATTACCTACAAGACTGTCTGATCGAATGGGAAATTGAAGGGTTAATGGTGAATTTCGACCTAAATGATAGGATCGGCAGCCTGCAGCTACTTGGCTATAGCCCAAATTTAGCTCAAACGATTTTTAGACAAGCACGGCAGGCAAAGGATCACCTTGCAGATACTAAAGGGAAGAATATTAGCAGTCCATACGACACCAACGGTCTGGCAGCGGTAAATGGAAAATGAAAATGCGACGCTGAAGAAAGCTACAAATTTTTTAGAGGAGCTCTACCATCGATAAAATATGATAACGATATAAAAGGAAACTGGTTAAATATGGCAAGCGATTTTGAAGTACGAGATCAGATTTATTCAGATCACCAACCTATAATAGTCACGTTTCACAGAGGAAGGCAACTAGATTTCACGCAAGAGATAAACCTTTTAACAAATGGTAAAATGGTAGGATCGAATCGCTGAACGGTATAGACCTAAACTGAACCGGACAAGGGAATGCTATGTAAAGCCCGACTTTGCCACTCGTGACGGTGTAGACACCCTAGTCAATTGCATTAAAAATTAAAGCAGCCATGGTATAATTTTCAAGGTATGGAAGAGCGGGAAACATCAATTTATAACCTTGCTGAACTCGTCGGTAGATAATATTTTTTGCTTACACACCATAGCTGAGTCATATTTAAGGGAACTAAAGATACTGCAATCATATTTTATCGATATTAAAGCTGCTTTCGATTCTATAGACAGATATTTGCTCCTAAGCCAACTGCTATCTTCACTTTACGTTCAAAATGTCGACGTGCTAAAGCCGAGTTTTAAGGAACGCAAAAGAAGGCTTTAATGCTCCCCACGTTGGCTTTAAGTAATTATATAAGCCATTCTCGACGCTTGCATCAAATTTCACATCTTTCAATATGGAGTGTCTTAAACGTAAGAAAGTAAATGATCTGCGTAGATCTGGTCCGGATAAAGATACTATCAAGCCTATCGTTATAGAGCCGAAAACCTCTGAGCCAACCACTCCATATTCTGTCCTTCGTACTCGTAGTCCGCTCGATAGTTACAGTCCCCAGCCCGTACAGCAGATAGATACTTCAAATATTAAGGTAGAAAAGGATATAGCTTTAAAGTTAGAACAACAAATCAGATACTGATTAGACTACCGCACAATCCCTACCTTGTAATATAGCTAGAAAAAACTAACTTCACTTTTTATTCTTGCCTACCAAAATGTAAGAGGCTTCAAATCTAATCTCCCTAAACTTTACACTGATACCCTATCCTTTGAATTTCACATTTTAATATTTACTGAAACATGGTGAAAACTGATATCTTAGACTCTGCAATCTTTCCTAATAATTATACTGCCTATAGATTTAATCGTCCCTCCCGCCAGGGTGGTGGCGTATCGATTGCTGTTGATTCCGGCCTTCTATCGGCACCAATTCTGCGTAATTTTCCTAACGTATTTGAATTTATAAGTACCAAATTATCTCTTAAATGTTTTTCTGTCTTTATCACTGCCTCTTATAATCCTCCACGTTCCGCTATTTGCTGTTGATACCGGCCTTCTGTCGGAACCAATTCTGCTTAATTTATCTTAGGTAATTGAATTTATAAGTACTAAAGAGTCTCTTACAATTTTTTGTTTTTAATCACTGCCTCTTACATTCCTTCACGTTCCGATATTTCTGTTTACTGAGTTCATCTTAATGTTATTCAATCGATCGCGTCAATGCTTTTTGATACTGATCAATTGTTGGTTTTTGGTGATTTCATTATCAGTGATGTCTCATGGTCCTCTATGATCGCCTCAGCTGGTTTGATACCTTCAAGGCAACACGAGTTTGTTGACGATCTACTTCAATTGTCCTTATCTCAAGTAAATTTTGTAACAAACTCATTCAATTGCCAACTTGATTTGATATTTGTTTCTGACTCTTCCGATTCAGTAGTTCTGTAAGGCTTAATTAGCCACCATAGTTTAAACCACAGTTGTCTATATCAAATCTAGGCTCTTAGTAAGAAGTTCAAGACCTCGGGAAGGTCCTCGGACCCACGCCCAAAACTACAGAGGCATATCAAAACTGTCTGCTACTATTACACTTTTTGACAAAATATCAAATCGGTGAATTGTTTATAAGTATAATCTCGTTGGCTTCCCATCCTAGCTATTTGGATTTCCGTCTACCTAAATCTCAGAACTCAGAAAGTTCTTTTTTAAGACTCTTACTCCACTCTCTTACTCTCTTAGGGTGACATCAGGGGTGGCGCAGGGTAGCCACCTGGGTGCCCTTCTCTTCACCTTATTTATTAACGATCTGCTTCATGTTATATCCAATACTGTGTATTTCGTGAATTGGGATCTCAATAGCCCCCTCCCTTCATTTTTAAGTAGGCTTCTGCTAATAAACCTTCCATCTCTTGAAGAACGTAAAATTATGCTTATTGTTATTTGTAAGCTGATTAATGGTGAGTAATGGTTTTTATGTCTCTAGTAGAACTACTTGAAATTATATTCCTATATATCTTAAGCACTGTTATTTAAACTATCGCCATCATGAACCTGTTCGTGTCCTTTGTTCTAACTACAATAGTCTCTTTAACTTTATCTCTATTAATAACTCCCTTAACTCAAATAAAACACCTATACTTTCGTATTTACCTAGTAGATAATGTGAATTGTTTATGCTTGTAGTCTTTTCCTTTCATTGAAAGTGACCGAGCGATACATCACAGAAGAAATATTAAAAAAAACATTTACATAAAGTGTAAAATTCAAATGAAACCTATGTAAATTCGCAATTCAGTTAAGCTGGTAAAGCGAACATAATAGATAATAAGAGGTGGTGCTTATGGTGGATCTGTGGAGAACGATTAAGTGTCTGGTGACAAACCGGGCATCGTTCTGTAGTGTCCGCGATACACTCGAGATTTGGTTACCACTGTCTTATTGTAAGAGTATAAATAACTTATATTGTAATGCTTTTAAAAATAAAGATCCACTACTACTATTACTATGTCGTGACTGGGGTAATAACTTATAAGATTTATTTATCTTGTAGCGCTAGGAAACTAATAATATTAAATAAAAATGAAATATTGCCCCAAGCCTTCGGAAAAAAAGGAATCGGACTACTGTAGAGTGTAGAGCCATGCACATATTCATTCATAGTATTGCATATTATGACATTTGATACAAGCTACAGGTGTTTATACGTTGAGGTTGTAAAACTAAATAATGTCAATAACATATGCATAAAGCTTTGTGGCCCAAAATATGTTCTACCAACAAGAGCAGAATAATGCGAACCAAGCAAGGTGCACGGTCGCAACAAACAACGTTATCAGCGTAATGAGATCCCTTGCAAAGCACACTTATGCATAAGTACCTAGCTGACCGTCGGCCAAATTTAGGTATAAAAGGTAAGCAATTATCTGTAAAGAATAAGAATTAATCGAGAAAGCTCTGAACTTTATAATAGAGTCAAAATTTGTGCTTCTTCGGACCAGCTTCAATTTGGGGTACATACCACTTTCACGGAGGAAGGAGAACAGTGCCACAAGCCCTTGGAGCTCCCCAAATCCTTCGTTCTGAAGACTATCGAATGACTGATAGATCTTCACATTAGGAGCTTGTAGGAGCACAGCTTTGTGGTCTTCGGTTACGCAGGAGACCCAGCCATTATGGTCACTGGAAGGTTTTGCGGTACGGTCTCCGATTCTATGTGCCATGCACTATTACTGGTCGACAGCTAGTGTTCAGAAAAAGTACTCAGCATCAATCCACAAAAAGGTGTAATGTTTCAATTTTCAAAGAGATACAAACTAGATGTTGGTCCACTACGTATAAGAGACACTGCAATATAATTGTCCAATGAGGTCAAATACATGGAATACACACCTTGACGAAACGTGTGAAAAGGCAGTTAAGACCATGTAGGCATACAGACGGGAGGACATGAGGTGTCTCTCCAACAATGATTTTCTGGATGTACACGGCAATGATTAGGGCCCATCATCACTTATGCTGCCGTGGTAAGGTGGCCCAAATTTACAGAGAATCGAAAGCATGGCATGCCTTTCCATAGCAGAAGCCGTTCAGTGATGCCCGAAGGCTGCAATAAAGAGGGTGTTGGGATTAACACCTCTGCACCTCTTCATTCAGAAACAGCCGCTATTAGCAATCTGCTCTTACAGTTAGCTCCCGGTATGTAGGCGACTGACAATGGTCAGCCCAATTTATTTCAAAATATTCCTGGCATTGAGATCTGCTTCGGATCAGATTATCTGACCACGGAATTCTGTTTTGACAGTAAATTCAAAATCCGTATTTCTAGTCGTGATGACTGGCAAAATGGCTGATCTCTGTCGCCACAAGCGGGCCCTAGAATAAACACAGGAGGGAATAGGTGCTGGGATACATTGGCCCACTGTTTTCCTATCGGAGATACATGCCATTGAGGTCTCCGCCCGTCATATTTTGAACCAAAGACCAAGACTGTCGGTATATTCTCGGATAGTCAAGATGCTATCAGATCCCTCGCTTCGTTGGGACTCTCCTAAAGGCTAGTCACAGACTGCCTTAAAGTCCTTTAGAAACTGGCTGTGGGCAAGAAGGTCACACATTGTTTTTATTCCAGGACATAAGGGCATTGAAATCCCTAGAAATGGCTCATCTGCACCAATAATAGGGCCAAAGCCATTCTGTAGCATCAGCATCAGATAAGCTTTTACTCACTGAACACTTCCAGGCTCTGAAACTAAGACACTGCAAAAAAGTCCGTGACTGTTGGCAAGACCGCTGTTTTTGTTTTGTTTGAATGGTCAGAACTGGCTTAGGTAAAACATCCAAAAAATGGGGTCATCACATTCGACTTCGATTCTTAGGGTTAGACACATCATGTATTTGACTTAAGCCAGATTGAATAAGTAGCTCTTGGCATGATCTGTCCATAAAACCAAAGGCTCTCACAGTGAGCTCACAAAAAAAACTTCAAAAGACTACTGTAATCTGAGATTTCAGAAAGTTCTTTTTAATGACACCCTAAGAGCCTTAGAGTTACATCAAGGGTACAGTAGGGTAGCCACCTCGGTCGCCTCAATTTCTATCCTATTCTCTTGTACTTATGTACGCTGACGACGTCAAACTTTGAGTTATATATAATAGTATACATATTCCAAGCTCGACCTTCTTCTATATATAGCTCTTTTCAAGGACTATACAAGTATACGGTAAAAAATTATTTGCAATCGGCGCCTATAAAGGATAGACAAGCATCTAGGCAATTGTTGCCGAAATTTCCATCGGGTATGCGAACTAAATACAACTACCGAAATAACTCAAAAGCAGCAGAAGCTTTCTTAGGGTCCTTGTTACCTTAGTTTAAGCAGTCTTAAAATTGTAACCATCAGGAAAAGTATAATTGGACAAATAGTTTTAATGCAATACACCAGGATATAAATGCAGAGTATCGTGACAGAATTCGCGATGTAGTGAAATGTTTGAAGGAATTTTCCGGGGAACCCGGCGGAGTTTAGTTCATGGAAGAAGAGCGTCGACCGCCTTATGCAAGCTTATGCAGGAGAAACTGCGACACCAACGTATTTTGGTATACTACATTCAGTCAGGAGCAAGATAATTGGCACTGCACTACAATCATATAGTGTTCCATTAGATTGGAGAGCAATGGTCAAGTGTTTAACAATGCATTATAGAGACTAACATGATCTTGGTACATTAGAATATCAGATGACAATGTAAATGCAGGGTACTAACCAGTCGGTGGAAGAATTCCATCAAGTGGTATACCAACATCTGTCTCTCCTTTTGAATAAGGTGAACTGCATGGATTTGGGCATGGAAGCTCATCGGCTTCTAAAGAAAATGTACCGCGACAAAGCTCTAGACACATTTGTATGTGGCTTACGCGGAGATCTAGCCCGCATTTTAGGTGCGCTAGCTCCAACAGACATCCCGTCGGCTTTAAACATATGCCTGAACCAACCAACACCAGCTCCTCGTAACATGCAATTCGTTAGCCCAGGTTTCCGACAACCACCACAGGTTCCATCCAGGAACATACAATTTCAATAAGCCACACAACAACTGAACTATACGAACTTTGGACACCAACGATCTGTCGCTATGCCGCGACAATATGATCCCAACCAATACCGACAGCAACAGTTCATGCCACCCAGACCAATACAACCATAACCCTTACCAACCCGAGAACCTATGGACGTAGATCGGAGCATTAGATCAAAAGTGCTTCACTATATGAATAGGCCACAGTTCGAACCAGGAAAAAGACCGCCAGGCCCCATACCCGAAGCATATAAAAGACAGAGAAACTTTAACATACATACTAAAGAATATGAACAGAATGAAACGCAACCAGCCGAGTTGTGCGCCACTATGGCAGAATACAGTCAAGCAATTGCAGATCATGGAGAACAGGAAACCCTAGACGAAACCTTGGACGAGTACGTTGACAGATACGACAACGGAGATACCGAACACTACGACAATTCTGCAATGAATTTTTTAGAATAGAGCATTCCTCGTTTCCATACTTTGAATGCAAACTGGGCAATGGGACAATTTTAAAACTATTAATAGATACAGGCTCAAATAGGAATTATATTCAATCCAAGTTTGTCACTCATCCAAAACCTAATCAAAAACCTTTTAACGCTGTATCCATAGGGAGCAATGTTCGTGCCACTCACCATAAAATAGCTAATCTCCAACCACCCCGACATAAGCGTCTTCTTTTTGTTGCCAACTTTAAAGTCATTTGATACCATTCTAGGCAAGATACCATTCTGGGCAAAGACAGCTTAAATGTTCTATCAGCAACAGTTAAAATCAGCAAAAAAGTAATGACCATTAAAAAGCTGAATTAACGTACCCATTAAAGAAAAGAAATTCGAGACAGTAAATACCATAGTACCTAGAATTGAACATTTGATAAAGCATCCATGTGCATGAAAGACGAAGATAATAAGCAACTAGGTGACAATAAATAAAAAGTCTTTTCCGTATTGGACCTTAAAAGTGGATTCCACCAAATTCTATTGAAAACATCCGACATACACTAATCGGCATAATTATTTTGACGAAATCGTTTTTTGACTATTGAAGCTGGAATTGCTTAGTACCATTAAATGCGGAAATGCATTAAGTGCGGAACCATTAAGTGCGGAAATGATGAGCAAATCAAAGAATCTATCAATAGCTCTATGTATGCAAAATTTTATGTTTCTGCTGATAACAATGCATGCAAGCATCGAATTTTTGCTTGGCATACGTATTTTGACGACAGCTTTGATCGATTGTCTCTTCACTTTTGAGCATTTGACAACATAAGAAGTGTTTTATTTAACTTTAACCAGATGTAAATATTAATAGAAAAATAAAAGTTTCTCAAAAGTTATTTAAAAAATCAATAGTAGCAAAATTTAACGCTGGAACGGCAATAAAAGAGATTGCAAAAGAATATAACGTGTCACATCAAGCTGTGCAGTACCAAATAAACAAATTTAAAAAACATAATAATCTTCAAAATTTAAGATCTGGTCCAAAACGTAAAACAACGACCACTGAAGACCGACATCTTCTACGGGAATTAAAAAAAGAGGTATTTTTGAAGCCCCAAAGTGCGGCAGATTTGATCAATTTAACCTTAAAGAACCTCATCAGTGAGCGCACAGTCCGCCGATGTTTAAAGGAAGGTGATTTTAAGACATATCAGTCAAGGGCAGTGCCGTTCATCTTAAAGGCAAACATGGCAAAAAGACTGGCCTTTGCAAAAAAGTTTGTGAACAAGCCAAAGGAGTTCTGGAGAAGCGTTTTGTGGAGGGATGAAAGCTCATTTGAGTATAATGGATAAAAAAAAATTTTTTTTATAAGAATGCCCACAGAACAAAGAAAAAAAAATGGCCTGTTGGACTGTTTGGACTGGCCTCCTCAAAGTCCCGATTTAAACTTAGTCGAAAACGTCTGGTCACTTTTGAAACGCAAAAGAACAGTGTCGTTAAATAAAACAAGAGAAGAGACCATTTCTGAGCTCACTTCCCTTTGGAAAAAGTAAGCTCCAGAAATTCTGCAAAGCTTAGTGAAGAAGTTATTGATGCCAAAGAAGGATATATATTTTGTTAAATTTATCCTCATTCCTGCATTTCTTTAAGTAAAAACTATGTTATTTTCATTATTACACGTGGGTCAAAATACTTATGCCATACCCCGAATTAACTAAAAAATTATACCTTTTTAGGTTTCTATGAAAAAAAAATTATTTGTTTATTTTTAAGTTTGCATAAGAAGTATATAAAAAAAAATAAATAAAAAATTGTTTATAAAGCCGTTAAAAAGTTATTCTTAAAATACAAGAAATAGCAGAATAGAATAGAAGAAATATAAATAGTAGAAAAAACCGCCTTCTCCGTGAATAATGGAAAATATGAGTTTACACGACTCACGTTTGAACTAAAGAACCCGCCTGCAATTTTCCAGCGCGCCCTAGATGATATTCTTCATGAAAATGTTCATCTACATTGACGACACCATCATATTCAGTAAAGATGATGAATCACACTTTGAAAATCTGGACACCATCTTTCGAACTTTGCAAGAAGCCAATATGAAATGTCAATTGGACAAATGCGAGTTCATGAAGAACAAAATCGAATTTCTTGGCTTTGTTGTATCTGACAAGGGCATTGAAACTAACCCAGATAACGTTGCAGCTATATCTCAGTATCCTCTTCCACAGAGTCTTAAAGTTTTAAGATCTTTTTTGTGACTCTAAGGATACTACAGGAGATTCACTTAAAACTATGCAAAGCTCACAATGCCCCTTACCTCGCTTTTGAGAGGGGAAGGCGGACGTGTGTCCAAAAAAATGTCCTCAAAAAAAATCAATTTCGCTTGACAACCAAGCTTTAGGAGCATTCAGGAAGCTCAAAAGTAGCTTAATATCTAAATATATATATACTCCGCTACCAAGATTTCAGAAAGGCGTTTCACTTGACAACCGATGCTTCTAACTTCGCAACAGGTGCAGTTTTATCGCAAGATAACAAAACTTTTTTATTTCTCTCAAGAACAGAAGAGAATAACAGAACGCAAAAAAGAATTATGCCGCTTATGAAAGAAGATGAACAGAAGAACAAGAACAGAAGAGAATAAAAGAACGCAAAAAAGAATTATGCCGCTTATGAAAGAAGATGCTAGCTATAATCTGGGCATTAAAAAGCCTTAAGAATTACCTATACGGTAAAGCAAAAGTCAAAATATTTACAGACCACCAGCCTTTGACTCACTCCTTGAGTAGCTGGAATAGGAATGCAAGAATCAAAAGGTGGAAATCCTATTTAAAATGTTATGACTGCGAAATATTTTATAAACCGGGAAAAGAAAATGTGGTAGCTGACGCGCTATCTAGAATACCACCGATAGGGCAAATAAACTGAATAGCCTCGACGCAACACAGTGATAAAATCAAGAGCGATAAAGGATGTTAGAACACCATTACGCGATACAGTCTTCTATTTCGACATACCGCAAATTATAGTCATGGATAATGAAATACCCCCCAAATACTGAATCAATGCGATACATGTTAACAGACCAAATAGGAATTCAAATTTTTAAAATACCACCGAATCAGAGTACAGTTAACGTACAAGTAGAACGATTTCATTCTACACTCTCTGAAATAATAAGATGTTTGAAAAGAGATAAAACTCATAGGAACTTCGAAGAACTCCTAGATACAGCCGTCTGCGAGTATAACTTCTTAATTCATTCGGTAACAAAGAAAAGACCACTACAAGTTTTCTTCGGCAGAAGAAACCCCACACAGTACGAACAGGCAAAGCTGGACAACTTAGAACGACTAAGACGTAAACTGACCGAAGACATGCTAGACCACAATAGCAGAAGTGAACCAATTCAAGCTTACGGAGAGATATACCACATTGAACAGAATCCGTACGTACAGTACATAAAAGCAATATTAAAACTTAAATTCAATTACAGGATGCTGATATGTTTAACACATGGAACTGTTACAGTAACCAATCACACCGATGCACAGGCAGTGATCATTTATAATGGAATTGGCAAAATACGATCCAACGATACTCAAATTCTGCATATAATCAATTTGGAGCAAATACGAGACGCTCTTAACACTCTACAACTTTACACAGACAAAGATCTTAAATACAATAACCTTTATCTTACCATACAGCATGAAATAATGCAGACATTTGTAATCTTTAAAACTATTACTACATTCTACTCCCGCAAAAGTATAGCAATTAATATTCTTGGCACTGCCTGGAAATTTTTGGCAGGTAGCCCTGATCATAACGACCAATAACAAGCTGGTAATCATTAACAGTAGCTAGAAGACAGAATAAATAAACTGACCAAAATCTCTAACGATATTGCAAATTCAATTAGAAGAGACTCACTTCTGAGTAATGATTAACACATTCCTGTTGAGTGAGAACAAAATAAACATAATAAATAATCAATTCAAAAATGGCCATATGCCTCCATTGACTATCAAAGAAATGTTAGAATTTTCAGATGTCTCCATTTTGCACAATGGAGCGACACTAATATATTTAATCAAGATACCGAATCTAGAAATAACAACTTTTGAAAATATTGTAATAAAACCTATAGTAAAACCAAATGGCATTGTTAACCTTCCGGCAAGAGAAATATATATGAGAACAAAAATAAAAGAGAAATGTTGGGCATTAAAGGCCCGTGTACAAATTTGTATAATATAAAAATCTGTAACAATAAGATAGAAAATTTAAGTCAGAAAAGCTGTTTGCCAAAATTACTTAGATGAGAGAAAGCAATGTGTGAGCTCACCAACACTGGAAGAGATCGACGAAGGAATCATCCTAGCTAACAACTTTAATGGTACCATAACCTGGCTAGGCAATGCGAAGCAAATAAGAGGTACCTACCTGATCAATTTTTAGAACGAAACAATATCCATAAATGGTAGAGTTCAGCAACACTGAAATAACAATTGCTGAACCGGGCACACCGTTTATCCAGATAGCTAATGTAGAGATTGAACGCCTGCGCATCTTATCACTGAAAGCGCTGGAAGGGTGCCACATTGACAAGACAGAGAAACTGCGCCCACTCATCCATAAACAGTATAGCATTCATTAAATCAATGGATAAGGATGCATCCTAACGGTTACTCTACAGAAAGAAGACGATAAACCTACAACTTGGGAACATCAACACTAAAATATCCAACTTCCCCAACTCTCCCAGCTACCACGTACCAGCAGCTGAATACCCAATTTAACAACATACCATTTTTCTAATTACACTTGAGGACAACTGTATATCTAAGGGGGAAGAGTTAAGATAGAAAATCTTTTGATTCGCCAAAACTGCAATTGCAACATCCGGTCAGTTTCAGTAGCCCAAATACTGCTTAGCTCAGCGTCTGGATAACTTCCCGCACGCGCAACCCGAAAGCCAAATTTTGGCAACATTGGGCAACAAGTCAGGTGCTCCAAAAATGTCGCTTCCATAGACGCTGTTGACGCTGCTTAGCTTTCTTAAGGTTCTTGTTACCTTAGTTTAAGCAGTCTTAAAATTGTAACCATCAGGAAAAGTCCAATTGGACTAATAGTTATATTTTTTTTTTTTTTATAACAAAATATAACAAATTTAACTTTTAATGTAAAACTAACCAAATTGATTTGGAGAATTTTAAAGCTGACCCACTAACCAGATTTGATTTGACTATTGGAAATAACTAAGAGCCAAAGCGCCTTTAGAACCGTTTGAATCGGTTTTTATTTGGATTGTGTTGTTCGGTAGAGCAACAATTTTTTTGAAATTCCTATACGGAAGCGAATTACTAATGATTTTTGAAAAAAGGCCTACCGGATAATATCACTCAGCAACTCCCTATGGGACAGAGCAGCTGCGTAATTCTTAAATAATATAAGAAGCAGCACGAGTTAGTCCGCTTGGAAGATTGCGCAACAGTTATTCCATCCACCAGTTGCGGCTTAAAAAACGAAAGTACGCCTTACGGCGCGCGCCCCTTAAACGGGCCACCAGGTCATCAAGAGTCACCGACTACAGATGGATCTGCATAACACAATGCTCACACGCATCTGATGCAGCACATCACAAGAGGCGGGCAATAAAAACAAGGATTGGTCACAACGTGGTACACCCCCCAACCACAGGCCGCTCTGCAAGCCTTACCGAGGGACCTACCAATCTTCAATGGAGACCCAAGAGAATGGCCAGTTTGTATGAGACTAGCACAAAGATCACCGGTTAAAGCAATCCAGAGAACATGATCCGTTTGCAGAGCTGCCAGTGACAGGTGACAGTCTGATGTTTCCCGAAATGCTGCCAGATGTCATAAATGTACTTTCGCCGCCCGGAGCATATAATAGACGAGCTAATTGAGAAACTACGCAAGCTTCAACCACTGATCGAGTTTGCATTTGCGGTCAAAAATATGTGCACACTTAAATAACACAACACTACTTACAAGCACTCAGCGAGAAGATGGGACCAGATATGGTGCTGAACTGGGCAATACACTCCAAATCTGTAGAGTCCAAAATTACAGGTTTCAGCTGAGTGGTTGTTCGAGCTAGCGGATGCCGTATTCTGCGATAAGCTGCTTTAAACATATATGCAGCAGCCAGCGGCGAGGAGCATATGCGGAGGGGCACATAGTTTAAGCGCATGTCAGTGGCTGACAGATGCGAAGCATTGAAAGCCAATCGTATGTGCATCTAGTGTCTCAAAAGTCACAAGGAATCGTGAAAAGGCGCACCCCATAACCATTGGAAGTCAGCGTCTAATGTTGCAGAAAGCTTTACATGGGAAGTCGAAGTCGATCGTTTATGCATACATTTATGCATTCATGTATGATTATTCGGCTCTAACACTCCTGAAGGACGGCTTAGCCAACGAGCTAGGTGAACAAGGCATTGCCAGGCCCCTATGCCCCATAAGCTGAACCGGAGAAATGAAAATACAAGAACCACAAGCAAGGCGGCTAAATTTAAAAATCTCAGAGTAGGGCCGAAGAACTAAAAAATTGACACAGTGATGTCTACACTGACAAAAGCCTGGTCATATCTGCTGAGGAAATGATTGCGTGAGGGGAAGTGTCCGCAACTAATTGCCGCAAAGACGAGGTTAGGATGGACCGTTCATGGTTGTTCGCACAGAGCAAAAGGTAAGCACCCCCTTCACAGATGTCAGTGCGACCAAGAGCTACACGAAATGCTTAAAAATACATGCTTACTGAGGACAACGTCTCTCAGAAGAACATAAAACCAGCAGAGGAGCCACGAGCCTTGCAGATCATGGAAACACAACAGGTTTACTGCGGGTCTACTGTGGAAGGACGGCGATAGCGATCCCCAACTCGTTGCCACTACTGAAACAAATAAAAATTCTCATCGACAAAGGCTAAATACAGGTATCTACCTGTATTTAATGTACGCAATCCACATAAACCGGACAAGGTTCGACTAGTGTGGGGCGCAACCGCAAAATCATCAGGAGCATCCCTCAACGACTATCTGGCGAATGGACCCGATCTACTTGTGTCGCTCCTCCAAATATTGTACAACTTTAGAATGCGAGCTGTATTTGTATGTGGAGACATTGCCGAAATGCTCCAACGCATCACTGTATGAAAAGACGACGCCCGAGCACAACGTTTCTTGCGGCTCAACTCGGAGGCAGGCGAGGTAGATATCTATCAACTGAACGTCCTTACCTTCAGAGCTACAAGATCGCCCTGTATCTAAACGCCACCAAACACGCCAGTGAGTTTGTGTCTAAAGCCATCGACAAACACCACTTTGTGGAAGACTAAATCGATTCTTGCCACAAGCCAGAGTAGGCTATCGCCCTAGCGAGAGATGTTCGAGAAGTTCACGCCCGTGGCGGCTTTCACATGGGTAAGTGGTGTTCATATCAGCCCCAAACGGGACAACAAATGAAGATGAGAAGAAATTCTACAACAACGAAGATATACAATCCCACTAGAAAATATTTGATATGCATCGGAACCCAAACCAAGATGCATTCAAATATGCACACAAGTTTGTGCGTGTAAAGCGCAACAGTATATCGGCAAACGTTACGCTGACCAAAAGAGAAGTCCTAAAAGTCCTGATGTGTTCGATCCTCTGTGTTTTGTGTCGTGCATAATGATGTACCTCAAGATCCTGCTCTGACGCCGGAACTTCAAGATATGTGGCAGACATCTGGCTATCTTTTCTCCTATTGATAGCTGAAGTCACGATACCGAGATGCTAATTCCACGACCGGTGAGCAAAAGATTGCCAAATTCAACTCCACGTGTTTATAGATGCTGGAAAAGACGCTGGGGCCGCCTATTTTCACCGGGGATCGTCTTTTGAGGAACATCACCATGCAACATGAGGTTGATATCGAGGAGTGCCATGTAGCTGAAGGTTCACGACGATATCAGCAATATGTGATGTTCAAAGTTGCAGAAATGACTGAACTCACGGAATTAAACGCGGAACTGATGCTTACAATCAATGGTTCGCGGAACCCGATATCCTTAAGTTGCCGCCGCTAAAAACACAATTTTCCCAGTTCATAAATGTACACAGTCGAAACTAAAGATTTAAATGTAAGAGTGTATGAAAAATAAGATATACAATTACTGGCTTTAAGGAAGCGTTAAACCGTTAGAAAAGCCACAAGCATTTTCGAGTAATGGTCAATACTGCAAGGTCACCTCTGATTTAATGTAATTTAATCTAATGTAACATTTTCAGATTTGCTAAAATTACTATATTCCAGCCTTAGCTCCATAGATTTTAGTAATTTACACTTCAAATAACTCAAAATGAATGAAACTATACAAATGCTTGCACCTTGAACGATATACAATTTTTTCTCGTTTTACTTGAATTTTAAAGTAAAAAATCCAAAAAAACACGATTTTCTTAATTTAAAATTACATAGCTAATGATTTAATGACCAATGATTTATATGTAAAAGTGTCTAAAAGGTGATTAGTATTTATTGTTTTTTAAACGCCTTACCGATTTTCAAAATCGGTTATGTGAAAACTGCAAGGTCACCTCTGAAAAAATCTAAAATAAAAAATACCAGATTTGAAAAATTCCTTAATAAAAAGTTTCAACATAGAAAAAAATGTTGTATATGGATTTTCGTCATACCTACCAAAAACAAAAAAGGATTTCTCATCAAATACACCATTTAAGTGATGCCTAGTGTAATCAAAATGAACTAGCCTTTCACCAACCAACATAATGTACCAAAAGAAGGCATTCATTAGAAATAGCATACCATTCGAAAAAGTATTTTCAAGAACTCAAATATAAAAAGAATTTCTTTAATTTTTAGCTATTTAATGGTTGTATTACAAATATAGAAATTTCACTTATTCAGAAACTTCATCGTCAAGACCAGAATATTTGTTGGACGTTTGCAATATCTGAAAAAAAGAATGCATTATTATTATTAAATATATGGCATCATAACGACAAGTACAATATACTTTTAAATGATTATGCTTTTTATACTCGTACTCTAGTAGAGTACACGAGTTAATTGTATTCGTGCAAACGTTTGTAATAGGCACAAATAAGCGTCTAAGACCCCATAAAGTATATATATTCGTGATCAGCATCAACAGCCGAGTTGATCTAGTCATATCCATCCGTCCGTCTCTCTCTGTATGAACACATAGCTCTCGGAGACTGTAAGAGCTAGAGTCACCAAATTCGGTATATAGACTCCCCTAATGTTTTGTCAGATCAAGTTTAGTCTAAAATTTTGCTTCCCCCCAAAAAATCGATAAAAACTATATTTCCCCCAATTTTTGATACATTTAAATTAAACTCGGTTTATATATGTATAGGCACATAATCTACCAATTTCATTAAGATTGGATATTAACAGTAGAGAAAATGTTTTAAAAAGAATGTTGTAAGAGAACACCCTTCCCCACAAAAACAAAAAAAGCAGTAAGAATGCTATAGTCGATATTCCAACTATTATATACTCGGAGTCTTCATTTATTATGCAACTTTTTTTCAGGTTTCTGTCTACAATTATTATCAGATCTAAATGAAATTTGGCAACACGGTAGATTATGTGCCTATGCTTATATAAACCGAGTTTCAACTAAATGCTTAAGGATTTTGTGGGAAATATAAGGTTATTATAGATTGGCGGGGGAGGGGCGCGGCACAATTCTGACGCTCCACAAGGAGAGTCTAGATACCAAATTTGGGGACCCTCGATTTTATAGTCTCCGAGATATCGGTGTTCATACGGACATGACTAGATCGACTCGTCTGTTGATGCTGATCGAGAATATATATACTTTATGGGGTCGATAAGCGCTTCCCATTTGCCTGTCAAATGTATGTGAATAAAATATACTCGTTTACTCTAATAAACCCGATTTGCCGAGTTTTGTTAAGATCGGATAATAGCCAAAATTGTAAGAAAAAAATTTTGTTATCCAAAATAAATTTTTTTTTTCAGAATTCAATATCGTAGTCGGAATATCGACTATAGCGTTCTTACTGGTTACATATTTACATTATGTTGTGCTCATATGCATTATCATTTAATTGCACATTTACATTATGTTGCACTCATATGACGATGTTTATATCTCACTCTCTTTCATCAGCACTGTTATGTGCTCTCATTTACATAGGGTCCAACATTCTCCTCATCTGTATGACATTTCTCTAATACTTCATGTTATCTTTATGTTATCGCCGCTAAGTCAAGCTATGTAAGCTCTGCTTGGGCCGAGGGCGAGTTAGTTGCTAAATTGCTCTGATTGCGACCAGTAATAAACATTGTTTTTTAATAAAACGCTGTTGTCTCCCACTGTGGAAAATTACCAGCCAAGCCAAAGTGCATTTTCGTCGCTTCGGCACAAGTTCTTATTTTTATATTACGAGAATATTGCTTTGGCTGGCTGGTCTTCGTGGGATAGTTTGGAGTCATCTCACCATTGGAAAAAAGGAACGTTTTCCATTCAATACCGAAATCTCAGGTATTTGGTGCCAAAAATTAAATTCCTCGAGCAAACCACCATTTGTGCGTGTGTTTAAATATATAACTGTCAAGCAATTCTTGACCTTCGCCTAGAAGAAGAACCATCAATTTCAATCCACATTCTCTAGATTAAGTGAAATTGGATGCGAGCGTCAAGAATATTCTATTCAATATGCTTAAAACCAACGAGGAAAGCATTAAAACCTTCCTTTGCGTTCCTTCAAAACGAACGCAACTCGGCTTCAGCATCTCGACACGAATCATATGTAAACGTCAACCCTTGATTCTTTTTTAAATAGTCGATTACACGGATACAGATAATGGCACACTTATAATGAATGGTGTTACGATAAAGCCAACAAAAACATAGGCTCGGTAGAATTAGCTTTGAAAAGGTAACGTTTTTTGTAGGAGTCAGACATTGAAATTGAGACCACAAAATTATTAAGCAATAGCAATGATAGCAGACGAACAGAATATGCAACGACACAAAAAAAAAACAAGAATATACCGGTAGCTAAACACCAACAATAGCACAGCGCAAGCAGTGACGAGTTGAAAAATAGCACAAGCTTACAAGCACACCGCAAGCACAAAGAACAACAAACAAAAAGCACATGCGAAAAACAAAAGAAAAATAAACAAATGGTGGCAATAATGCTTATGGCTTAGCATAAGGTATTATTTGCACAATAAAAAAAAATCAATTTAATGCAGTTTTATTAAGTGCACTTAAAGGGATGCGTTAAAGCCGAAATTACTATAATAGAAAATTCGGATATACTTATAGATATACTTATTTATTAAGCAAACCTAAAATATAAGATATCGATAGTGTTAAGTATTGCAAGATATCGATGAGAGAAGAGTCGAAAGAGATAGATATAGACATATTGGCAAAGAAGCAGATCATCGAGCATCATGAATAAAAAAAGAATTTTAAGTTAAAACTGGAGAACACTGAGCACTGTATACACGATCAGACACAATCAGATTAGTGATCGTCTAGTGATAGTCTAGTGACACAAATTCGAGGAGACTTTTTATATATTTTATTATATATTATATATATAAAGACAAGTGCATTTTACTCTTTCTATTATGTTATTTTTATGTTTTGGTTTCGATTGAACAGCAAATTATCATTGCCCGCGGCACGAGCGAGCGAAAATAAAGCAGAACAAGTAGATATTGGACCTGGAAACCTCATAAATATTGGAGCAAAGGCTAGAGAACTCAGAAAGCTGCAGTAGTACAAGAAACACTAGGGTCAACTGCAAAGGTGACATCACTTACGGAGACAAGACAAGGCTGTTGGAGGTCAGGAATCTCCGAAGCACAATATGTGATCAGACGGATTTGCAAAGCCAGATGACTGCAGTCACAAGCATGCGCCCAGCATAGCGCCAAGCCCAAGCGGCAACGCTACGATTACCACCAGAAGCAGCAGAAAATCTCCTCGAGAAGGAAAGAATCCGAATAGGATGGATCTGGTACAGGATACGGCCCAAAATTAAACCAAGAAGGTCCTAAAAGTATCCGGAGTTTGGGCACATCTCTGTAAGCTGCAAGACCCAGTATAACTTTGCGATGACGTGTTAGTACTGCGGGTGCAATAGCCATCAGGCTACAGTGCTCCAGGCACAAGACGAAGGAGACAAAGCCCTCTTCAATGAGCACCAACTGCCCTCTATACCAAGAGGTGATCAAGGAACGCAGGATGCAGCTGAGAAATACTGCGCATGCATCACTGTTCTCTCGAGCAACCGTAAATGGTATCAAGTCTAGACAAAGATAAAGGATAAAGCAGCAGGGATACTTGTTAGTATCGCAGAAGATTTCAATGCCTCTGCAACGGAGTGGACATAATACTCCTTAACACTGGCGAACAGACCTACAACAGAGCCGGCAGAGGATCAATATATACACTGATTATCGCTAGAAGCGATGATTTCACTAATAATGGTGAACGATACAGTTTCTTGACATAGATTCTTCTTCTGAATATTATAAGAATTTTAACCAACCGAAGGAGATTTTTTATAATTTATAATTTTATAAATATAATTTTGTCAAGAAATTTGTAACGCAGAACGAAGAACGCATCTCTATATATATTCTTGATTAGCATGACAAACCGAGTCGAAATAGCTATGTTCGTCTGTCCCTGTACCTGTGGTACAAGGGTATATTAAGTTTGTGAAATGTACGTAACAGGCATAAAGATTAGTTTCCGATCACTTCAAGCCTAGTCAATCTAGCTATGTCCGTCTGTCCTTCTGTCCATCCGGATGTATGAAAATCTAGATCTTGGAAACTTAAAAGATGGAGGCATCATTTCTGTTTTCTATAAATATGTACTCATATCAAGTTTATAACATTTTTATGCCACGCCCACTTTTTAGGGTGCTACATATACAAACTACCGCTCATTTCAGTGTTCTCATTTTATAGTTTTCTTTTTCAGGGAAATTTAACCAAATTTTGGGGACTATGTGTATTAGAAGCATCTACATCAAATGACCAAATTTGATCCAGATCGGGCTAGTATATCATATAGCCCTCATAGAATTAGGCTAATATATCACATAGCCCTCATAGAATTGATTTTTTCGGAATGAATAAAACAATTTTGGTTTTTTATCCAAATTAAACCAAATTCGGCTTGTATTCACCCTAGGATGCTTTACGTCTGTTGTCCAAATTTTATTCTAATCGAACAAATATATCAAATAGCCCCAAACAGAGAACCCATTTTTTCGGTTTTTTACAAAGTTTTTATAGCTTACTGTTACTATTAATAATAACTTATACTATAGTGGATAACTAATTTTCAACAAGATATATACAAACGTACATACCTAACCCTAATAGGGTATCTGGATGGGAAAAGGGGAAGATGAAAGGGTTCTGTGGGACAGGTCGGTTGGGTGGACTCTCTTGAGCCTCCTTCTCATTGTTACTCCGTGGTTGCGTCTACTTCTTAGGAGCCTTTGCGCCAGCTGGTTAGCGTGATGTGCGAGTTTGTCTAGATATGCAGAAGCTTGGCGATTGATCACATCTCCGATCCTCGGCACATGGAGTTCCTTCTCGATATCGCTGTTGCGTATGTACCATGCCGCACCAGAAATTCTGCGCAAGAATTGGGACTGCACAACACGTATTTTATTTAGGTTCGACTTAGCCGCTATGCCGTATACCTGAATACCATATCTCCAAATGGGTGCCAGAATGACTTTGTAAATGAGCGTCTTGTTGGTTACTGACAGTTTATTCCTGGCATTAAGAAGCCAAGCCAAACTGCTCGCCTTTGTCTTCAGACGCTTAACTACATCATTTATATGGCGCTGGAAGTTTAGTCGCTTGTCCAGAGTGACTCCAAGATATTTGTGAGCTTCCTTCTGGTCTAACAGTTGACCATGTAAAAATACCCCAGGAGAGGTTTGCGCTCTGAGAGTGTATGTGACTTGTACACACTTATCAGTGTTTATGGCAATATTCCATCTACAGGCCCAGTTCTCGACTTTTTTTAAATAGATCTGGATGAGATCTGTAGCGGTGAAGACGCAACTGTCTCTGGCCAGTACCGCAGTGTCATCAGCAAAGGTGGCGACAAGCAGATTGCTCTGGTCCGAGATCGGCATGTTGTCAGCTGAAGGCATATCGTGCGTATACAGGCTGTAAAGGGTTGGCCCTAACACGCTACCCTGGGGTACACCAGCTCTGACCGTCTTTGCATGAGAGGACACCCCGTCCTGAACAACTTTAAAGGATCGTTCGTGAAGAAAGCTTTTAACAATAAGATAGAGCTCTGGATTAAGTAGATCTTTAAGTTTATGCAGGAGTCCTGCATGCCACACTCTATCAAATGCCTGCTGGATATCCAGATACGCTCCGACAACATACTCCTTTCCGTGGAATCCCTCCAGAATAAAGTTTACAACTCGGTGTAGTTGCTCGGGCGTGCCGTGACTGAGCCTAAAGCCGAACTGAAATTTTGGCATTGCCTTTTTGACCGCGCTGGTTTCAAGAATCCTTCTTAAAATGCACCTCTCCAATATTTTGCTAAATGCTGGCAGTAAGCTTATTGGACGGTACGAATCCAACTCATCTGCTGGCTTCCCACTTTTGTGTAGCATAATGATGTTGGCCTTCTTCCAGGCGCCTGGGAAGTGTCCGAATCGAAGAGCGGAGTTGAGAATCAATACGAGGAATAGCAAAGCTCTGCGAGGGAGCAACTTGATAGAGCGATTATCAAACTGATCCTCGCCTGGAGCCTTGTTATTGCGAAGATTTTTGATTTCCTTTTCCACTTCAGTAAGGGTGATAGGAGCTACAGGGAGGGCCATCTGCAACGGAGCTTCCAGAGATTCGGTTACTAGCTGTACTCTTCTTGGCGACGATGTCTCAAACGGCTGGAATCTTTCTTCCAGATTATTCGCGAACGCTTCGGCTCTTTCCCGGGGGGATCTTGCCCAAGAGCCATCTGGGTTTCGGACTGGGAATTTCGGTGAAACTTGCCTTTTGAACCTCCTCGTAAGCTTCCAGAGCGCAAACGTAGAACTTTCATCGGGAGTAGCTTTCTCCAGAAAGGCGTCTGTGGCTTCTCTTTTTAGTGTGGCTAATACCTTTTTTACCCTGTTAGAGATCCTTCTATACAGTCTATCGATGGCCGGGTCATTGGTTCTGATGAACTCGCGTCTGAGGCGCTTCTTGAGCGTTAGAAGGCCTATTGCTTCCGGAGAGAGAGTGAGGTTGCTGTGTCCGTCTCTACAGTGAGTTGCACCAGCTGGGGCAGCAATAAGAGCAGCGCTCTTAGCCCTGCTTATGAAAGTTTCGACAGCTTTGTCGATATCTTCTGGCGTGTTTATCTCCGTGTTGAGATTAAAAGCATTGTTCATCTCGTCTTGGAAGTGTCTTATGTTGGCACCAGGAGAAACAAGCCTCGTTATTGGGGTAGTTCGCTGAGGCGATATTGATAAAGAAGCAACCAAGGGCAAATGATCCGATGAAAGTTCATACTCTTCTCGTACCGAGAGCAGACTGTTGGCTATACCCTTGTACATGTAGAAGTCAATGCACGTGGGCGTATCCCTCCTGTTATACGGGTAGTAAGTGGGTCTGCCAGTGGCTTGCACTTGTGTTGCACTGCTGGTAAGACAGCCATGAAGCGCAGTGCCTCTAGCGTTTGTCGTCAAACTGCCCCAGAGTCGATTTTTGCGTTGAAGTCGCCACCGACGATAAATTTTTGACCGAGCTGATCAAGTAGACTGCCAAACTCAGGAGTACTCCAAGGCAAACCTGGTGAAAGGTACGCAGCAGCCACAGCGATTTCACCTAAATTAGTTGAAATGATTACGGTTGCCAACTGTAAGTGATTAGTCATGATTGGTTGTTGGTGATAGTGCACTAATCCCTGCCTGATTAGCACACATGCTCCGCTTCTAGGGCGCCCTCCAGGGTGATCTGCTCGATAACATGTGTAACCTGCCATGTTGAAGTGGGAACCAGCGTGTAAGAAGGTCTCAGAGATAAGCATGATGTCGATGTCGTGCTTGATCATAAACACCTTAAGCTCATTAGTATTTGGGATAATACTACGAGCGTTTCACGTACCGAGGCGCAGCACAGTAGCCATTATTTGTGCTGCTTCTCCGGCTTGGAACCTCTGAGTTCCTTGATCTCATCCAACAGCCTAGCGATGGTTTTCTCAAGACCCGCAATGGTCTGCTGCAAGGAATTTATCATTTGTACTAGTGCGCCATCAAGAGCTGTATGATCATAATGCTGTGTTTGTTTTGGATTTGCCACACGTTGATGGAGTAGGTCAGTACCCTGAGCTTGCTGTTGTGATCTATTCCTATCATGTCTTATGCCCGGCTGCCCCAAAATTGACGCCTCTGCGTACGTCAGGCCCTGACGCACAATTGAGGTTGGGATTACCTGCTGCTTGATAATACGCGTGGGCTGAGCGTGGCCTTCACGCATCACGGGACCAGTATTGACTCCGGACTTACGGTTTTTGAGCCGTTGGACGTATACTCTGCAGCTCTTATTAGTTGCTTCGTGGTTTCCATTACAATTGACGCACACCAGGTCATCATAAGTCTTTGCCTGGCATAGGCTAGAAGCAGTCCAGTGAGGCTTGCTGCATCTACCGCATCTGGGCTCCTTGGTGCAATAGTTCCTGGTATGGTCAAATCCAAAGCAGCGGTAACATTGGCGCATGTCAATCTTCTTTCTCGGCATCTCCACTCTAACTCTTTGCCGACCGACTTTATTGACCTTTAGAGCCTCCCGATTATTATGGGCCTTTTTGAGATCTATAAACCAAACATTATGGCCTGGGGCTTTGGATGGAGCAGTTTCGGAGGGGTCCTCGACCAGTGATTTTGACTTCGGATTGTACATATTCACTACAGAGTGCCCTTGAGAGGTGAATGCTGTTTTAATTTGCTCGGTGGGGGTGGATGCAACCAAGTTGCATACCACCACTCTAAAAGCTCTGTCCTCAGGTAGACAGAAGTGCGTATATTGGAGGTTTACTTCGGAAAGCTTTTTTGTGATGGCTCTGTGGGCATCAGAGTCACGAGCGTATATGCGTAAATTGCCATTACGAGCAGCCTTAAATTCGTATGAGTCAGCAGTAACCGCTGAATTGAGAGCCTCTCCAGGGCTGGTACATCACTGATGGCCAGTACTGTGATTTGGCTAGGCTTCGGCGGTTTTTTTTCCGTTGGTACTTGAGTCTGTGTCTCTCCATCTATGTCGATTTCGTCCAGGGGAACGTCCATGTCGAGATCAAAGTCTGCTTGACTAAGATCTAGATTTGCAAGATCTTCAAAACGGTTTTTTGCAAGTAACGTAGGTCTTTTATTCGCAGTTTTAGGTGCATCAAGTGATCTTCTTTTTTTTGGCGGAACTTTCTGCCAGGGGACTGCTTCCGGCTGGTACACAGGCATGTTAACGATTTTATCAGGTTGTGGTAGTGAGCGACTGGTTCCCTGGTAACTGCTGTTTCGTTGATCCAGTTAGTTGGCTTGTGCCGATGATCACTATTGGCTGGTTGCCATATGAATAAACTCCTCCAGATGAACATGTAGTCACGTAACATGCGGCTGTAGTTGAAGCTACCGAGAATGTAGCTGCAGATGTAGTGGGAACAATAGTGGCTTCGTGTACATAACCAGATGCAGTACGTGAGGTGCCATGTGAGGCAAAATCTTCCATCAGTTGTGATCTAAATTCAGAAGGTGTTAGACCAACCAATTCCTTCATTTTCTGATAGTCTAGCAGATTGTTCAGAACCACAGTAGGCCGAGAGTCAGGTACTTGCTTGTTATTCATAGCCAATTGTTAATATTTAATCACTCAAATAATAAAATTGCATAGTTACACTTTATATATAAGAATTTATTGCCCCTCTTGTGCGGCTGCGCGCAGGCTAAGGGGTAATGTAATGCCCAGTGGGCAGTGTTCGTAGTTCTTGCGCACTACTTTCTTATCTTTATTCGCAAGACTTTGCCGGCACCGTTATAACGCGGCGCCCAACTGGTCAGTATGTGCTATTTTTAGCACAGAGCAGAGGTAACAATCGAAACTTGATTAGCTGGAACTTAGTGCAAGCGCGACACGACCGTTCACAGTGAATGCCGATAACCGACTCTTTTTCGGAGTGAATACAAAATGTATGTTTTCACCTAAATCCAATTAAATTTGGTTTGTATTCATTTTCATAGCCCCACACCCGCTGACCAAATTTTATTCCGATCGGGCAACTATATAATATAGTACCCATATAACCGATTTTTTTAAGAATGAACACAAAATATTTGTTTTTCATCCACATCTAGCCAAATTTGGTTTATTTCCATTTTAGGAGGTATTCAACTGTCGCGCAAGCTCGACTATTGCGTTCTTACTTTTTATACATATATATAATAATTTTACTTACTGGTCCAGCTTGATTGGTTTGATACTTGGACAATGTGCGTTCATTTCGCGGCTCCCGTTTTTTGTTTTCCTCTCTACTTTTTCCTTCTCGGTTATGATACAGTTTCAATTTAGCATTCTCTGGCCTAAAAATGTATATACAAGATATAAGATTAAAATGAATTATGAGCTTACAATTTAAAATGTTGAACGACTGAGACTGATGATAACAATAACTGGAACAAAATATTTTGTATTTTTAATGGTAAGTTATTATACCCCATGTCCATCCATCTGTTACCTAAAACTTTGGGACTAAAAGAGATAGTTACCACATTTGGTATAAACACTCGCCTAGAGTAGACATAGAGTAAGATTGTTTCAAAATGTTGACCACAAATCTTCCTCTCGCAAATCAATACATCTCCCATAATATTCCAAAAATTTCGTATAAGCTTATTTTTATGTACTGATGAGAGATCCTCGGTAGCGATCAGGTGTTTTTTGGAGTTTCGCAAATAAAAAAAAACCTGTATCAGTGTATAAACTGGGTCACTAAGCTGAACCGTTAGCCCAACGGGCAGACAATTAAGGACTCATACTGCCGATCGGTTTTTGGTGAATTTTTGAACAAAAAGGTTCTTTATTTAAAATTAATTTCCTTTTATCATTTTCCGGGTAGCTTCATAATTGCATCGGTGTAGTTTATCAGCGAAAAACTTTTAAAAGTGGTTTTCAGCGGTTCTTCTGTTGGCCAATTTTTGACCATCAAGAGAAAAAGAAATGGTAGTCAGATGATGCATCAGACCTTCTCAACCAAGCTTCATCAATTTGTTACGGGGCATCCATTTACACGGTCGATGGACAAAAGAACGAGAAACTGCACAACATACGATTTGCCAAGTTTCCAATCTGTGCCTGCATCACGAACTGCGGCACCAAGACATTCTTTTGCTCCATATTTCCGCATTATTTTGCCTACGATGGAGGACAAAGACACGAAACTTATGCCACAACCCGTGCGCAACTTTCACTAGTTTGAGGTGTCTGCGTGTGTCCAGTTCATAGCTGTAGCCAGCAAGTATGGCGCTATTCATGTGTTCACTTCCAACACCAACGAATTGCTGCACAGCTTTAAGTGCCGTGCCTTATCGCCCCTTAGTGGCTTCCTGGCCCTCGGCAGCAACGGCAAAAAGGTGCCCCTGTATCGGCTTCAAGAACTATAGACATAATAAAACCACAATTTGTGTATTCTAAATCTTTAAATCTGGAAAAACTGTATTGAAGCTGTAAAAGCAGGTATAGCGATTTTCGGAGTACCCAGTCGTATTATTGTAGATCAAGGTAGAAGTTTTGCAAGCGGTGAATTCGTTGAGTTTTGTTTAGTTTGGTGGGATATGTGACGAGCACCATGAAGAGCATGTTGACCAGGGAGCCACCTTGGCAAGAGGCATTTCACAGCTAGGAATTGTACAATTGATTGGCGAGGAAGCCAGACCCTTAGGAATATTACCTATAAGTGATGAGCATAAAGTTAATTATAAAGAAGTAAGAGAACAAGCCAAGGAAAAAAAGTATAAGAATGCTAAATATGGTAAAAATAGAGTTGATAAGAATAAGGCCAAAATTGTGAAGCACAAGGTTGGTGATCATGTCTTGTTGAAAGGTGAGGAATGGTATCAGACTAAATTCGATTCGAAGTTCAAAGGACCATTTTTTTTAATCATGTCGGGACGTTGACGTACAGTGCGCAGTACATACAAGAGTACCCGCACGACACCCAGGCTAGAAGCTCCCACCACCGGCGCAACCGATCGAAGGCCGCAACCGCATAATGTGCGACACGAATCGCGAAGACGAAAAAAAAACTCGGGCTCGCTCCCTCACTTTCAATCAAAGAAAAAAAACTACAAGCAATAAACGATTTACATTATCTACTAGCTAGATGCGTTAGTATAGATGTTTTATTTGAGTTGAGTTATTAATAAAAATAAAGCTCAAGAGATTACCGTAGTTTGAACACAGGGCAGGTTAAGATTAAGATAAATATGAACATCATTTCTAGTAGTTCTACGAGTAACAAAACTAATTTAGCTCATTAAAGTCGGAGAGTGAATTTCACCATTAATCAGCTTATGTATACAGATAACATTAATAACAAGGGTTATCTAATTCTTTTGACCAACGCTTAATAAAAACTAGAGCATGTGATTATCAAAATTCAATTTCAATTTGGGGTCAGAAAGGACACCCTGATGTGAACCTGAGGGACTTAAAAAAAGAATTTAAAAATAATTTTCTGAGTCCTGAGATTTAGGTAGCCAGAATTCCACTCAAGAAGATAAGATGGGAAGCCAAGGAGATCCAACTTTTGTTTAAGTAAACCATGATTTACCGAGCCAAATGTGTGGTGAAGTCAGTTTGCATTTTATTCTTAAATCCTTCTGTTACAAAAGAAGAAAATTCTAGTAAATTAGTGGTGGTAGACCTACGATTTATAAACCCATGCTGAGTAGATGATATTGTAGAGCAACAAAAATGTTGTAACTGTGAAGTTGGGATGTTTTCAAAATAGCAGGAATAACAGACAGTTTTGATATGACTCTGTAGTTTTGGGCTTCAGGAATAATAAACGACTCCTTCTAGAAATAAGGGAAAGACGAAGAATTCAAAGATAGATCAAATAGTTTCCAAATACACCCCGGAAGCTATAAGGGTATATCTGATCAGACCGATACTTAAGAGGAATAAGTTGTTTGAAAGAACTCCGCAAACAAATTGGCAATGACTTGTTCTGCATTCGCTTGTGTTTATATAAAATAATGACGTAGGTAATACCGGTGTTTTTCGTTTTGAATTAAATAAATTGTACACAAATTTTGGGTTCTGAGAAAATTGAACCCTACAATGATGCAAATATGCTTTATAGCACTCGGAATTGACAGTGAACCTTGAACGAGCAGCAATATAACGCGAATATTGCGAGGACCTTCCCGAGACCTTGCGCTTCTTAAAGATTCTAGATTTGATATTTTTCAAATTAGACAACTGTGGAGTAACCCAGGTGGCTTATTAAGACAAGTGCGCGTAACAAAATCCTTAAGTCTACCGCACTATCTACATCTGTACAAGTGTATATACATAACCAGTCTGATTGAAGGATGACATCGTTAAGGCTAACGAAATCAGCCTTTCTAAATGAAAATGTTTTGGCTGACAAGTTGAAAGATGCAGATAACGCAAGAATAGAAATATCCACAGCAACGTGTAATGATGGATGAAACGGGCCTTCAAGAAAAAAAAGGGGACTGACTCTAGACACCACTAAAAAGGAAGTCAGAAGCAAATTCGTGTTGCCTTGAAGGCATCAAACCAGCGGAGCCGATCATAGAGGACCACGAGACATCACTGATGAAATCACCAAAAACCAACAGTTGATCAGTATCAGAAAGCATTCTCACGATCGATTGAATAGTATTAAGATGATCCAAGTAAACATAAATATCGGAACGGGGACGAATGTAAGAGGTAGTGAAAAAGAAAAACATTAAGAGATACTTTAGTACTTATAAATTCAATCACGTTTCGAAAATTAAGCAGAATTGGTTCAGACAGATGGCCGGAATCAACAGCTGCCAACACTCTGGCGGTTCAACTCTTGCGGAGTCTAAGATATCAGGTTCTAACCATGTTGCAGTAAATATTAAAATGTGAAATTCAAAGGATAGGAGAGTTTAGGGAGTTTAGATTTGAAGCCCCTTAAAATTAAATTAGTTTTTTGGAACTATGTTAGAGGGTACGGATTGTGCGACAGCAGGGAGTCTAATCGGTATCCGATTTCCAATTCTGGCTTTAAGGCTTTAAACTCCTCGACGAGGTGCTCTGGCCAGAAACTTTTTCGACAGATTGTGTCAGAATAGTCGTCCGAAACTCCTATCTTGAAGGAAGCTATATTGTGCGCTATATAAAACATAAACCGTTCTGCCATAATCCTCGAGCTATCTAAGCTAGTTTTGACCTGAACATAGGCGGAAACATCTTCTGATGTAGAATTTACGGCTAGTCTTCGTCTTCGTCTTCGGCTTTGGAACGCCCATAAGAGGTATAGGTAAAGCAGCCACTGCAGTAGAAATGCTTTGTGCACAACACTGGACAGTTTGACAAGGAAGGAATTCTTGACCTTCGCCTAGACGAAGAATCATTAATTTCAATCCACATTCTTTAGATTGGCCGGAGGGCCTATTCTTGGAGTTCGAAAGATAGTATATGGAGTTGTTGGCTCAGGAGTTTTTGGCACTATAACGACAGGGGCGATAGAGAGCAGATCTAACCAGATCATTTACTTTCTTACGCTCCATATTAAAATAAGTGAAATTGGATGCGAGCGTCAAGAATATTCTATTCAATATGCTTAAAACCAACGAGGAGAGCATTAAAACCTTCCTTTGCGTTCCTTCAAAACGAACGCAACTCGGCTTCAGCATCTCGACACGAATCAAATGTAAACGTCAACCCTTGATTCTTTTTTAAATAGTCGATTACACGGATACAGATATTGGTACACTTGTAATGAATGGTGTTACGACAAAGCCAACAAAAACATAGGCTCAGACATTGAAATTGAGAGCACAAAATTATTAAACAATAGGAATGATAGCAAACGAACAGAATATGTAACGACATAAAAAAAAAACAAGAATATACCGATAGCTAAACACCAACAATAGCTCAGCGCAAGCAGACATAATTCACCTATGTCATAATACATTTTTATGTTTTGAAATGATATAAATATTGGAAGGTACTACATTAAGATAACAAATGCAAAAATTAAAGAAAGCCGTTGCAATATAGCAGCTAATCAAGATCGAGGTCGATCATGTCAGGTTGTATACTGTATTCATATTTTTATTTGCTGTTTGAATATAACGGCTATATCATATGGATGTACATCAGAGGTCTGCATGAATGCATTCAAAACGGCAAATGAATCATACTATCTGAAAACATGTCCATAGTAAAAACTGTACTATTTATTTGTGAATGTGAATGTATTTTATGTTTTGTGCCTGGATTGACAACTAGTGTACTCATTCACACAGATATTGTACACCAAATTTCGTGTACAATGTTTTGATGCTTTCGTAACTCACGATACAATGAATGAAAACGTTTGATTAAAAATAACTTGTATAATATATGATGATTATTAATATTTTTATATTTATAAAAAGTTTAATATGTATTTATATTAATAGTTGCAAACATTTTGAATTATCTTGTTTGCCATATCTTCGGTTGTGGCAATTTTGAAGCGTTTTCAACGGTCTAAGTCAATTCACTACAAAAGAAAAATACATTTTCCAGAATACCCATTACGCCGTCGTGATTTTCTAATTTTGCGAATCCACGATTCTAAAGCTCACTTACACTCAGTAGTTGTAGCTCTTGATCTCTTAACGTTTGCACACTACTGTACACACTGTGACATTTTATTTTTACTATACTTATAACTTTATTTAGTTTACATAGAATAGAAAGACAGTACACTTATAATATTCACTGTTAGTGTGCACAGCAAAAATATGTACCCTACAATTTTTGGTGTATTGTATAGTGTTGGGAAAGCACAACTATGTAATTAGAAATGAATTCATTCAATTTATTTCATTTCAATTTTAACCATACATAGTGTGTGATATACTTATTTATTAAGCAAACCTAAAATATAAGATATCGATAGTGTTAATTGTATTGAAGATATAGATGAGAGAAGAGTCGATAGAGATAGATATAGACATATTGGCAAAGAAGCAGATCATCGCGCATCATGAGAAAAAAAATAAGTATTTTAAGTTACAAAAAGAGAACACTGAGCACTGTATACACGTTTTAAATACGTGTTTGCTGACAACCTAGAAAATACTAACGGGCTAAGCTGCGGGAAAACACGGAGCGAAGCATTCAGAAAGCACTTGAGCGTTGAGGGAGCTCGCTGAAATGGTACCCAACTTACCCTAGTAAAATAAACTGACAGCTAGATCTCTTCAAAAGCAGCACGACGACCATTAGGTCACCGGAAGGAACTGAGGCAGCGGAGCAACCAAATCGGTCCAAATCATCATCGCCCGCGGAAACGAGCGAGCGAAAATAAAGCAGAACAAGTAGATAGGGGACCTGGAAACCTCATAAAAATTGGAGCAAAGGCTAGAGAGCTCAGAAAGCTGCAGTTGTACAAGAAACACTAGGGTCAACTGCAAAGGTGACATCACTTACGGAGACAAGACAAGGCTGTTGGAGGCCAGGAATCTCCGAAGCACAATATGTGATCGCGGCTATCAGCCGCCAGACGGATTTACAAGTCCAGATGACTGCAGTCACAAGCATGCGCCCAGCATAGCGCCAAATCCAAACGGCAACGCTACGATTATCACCAGAAGCAGCAGAAAACCTCCTCGAGAAGGAAAGAATCCGAATAGGATGGATCTGGGACAGGATAAGGCCCAAAATTAAAACAAGAAGGTCCTAAAAGTGTCTGGAGTTTGGGCACATCTCTGTAAGCTGCAAGACCCAGTATGACATCGCCATGACGTGTTAGAACTGCGGGTCCAATAGCCATCAGGCTACAGTGCTCCAGGCGAAAGCCGAAGGAGACAAAGCCCTCTTCAATGAGCACCAACTGCCCTCTATACCAAGAGGTGATCAAGGAACGCAGGATGCAGCTGAGAAATACTGCGCATGCATCAGTGTTCTCTTGAGCAACCGTAAATGGTATCAAGTCTAGACAAAGATAAAGGATAAGGCAGCAGGGATATTTGTTAGTATCACAGAAGATTTCAATGCCTCTGCAACGGAGTGGACATAATACTCCTTAACACTGGCGAACAGACCTACAACAAAGCCGGCAGAGGATCAATATATACACTGATTATCGCTAGAAGCGATGATTTCACTAATAGCAGTGAATGGTACAGTTTCTTGACACAAGTAAAACTCTGAGCAAACGTGTATATTAAAAATTACATTTATATATGAAATATCGCGACAATTTACAATTAATATATTTATTAGTTTGATTAATCATAGTGAAACCTATTCATCTTTGGAAGTCTGGCATGTTGAATTTACACTACATGGTTGGTCCGCCACATTCTCCTTAGCTCTTTTAATTGATATCGCCATATTTTACAATGGTCCAAATTAGACTTTATAAAACAAATTAGGCTTATAAAACTTAATGTAAAGATAAAAATATTAAGAAATGTAATAAAGTGCATCACTAAAGTCCTTTAGTCGATCAATCTCCATTATTAATTTCAAAGGAGTCATTGTTGTAACAAAGAGAGAATGGTCATCAAATGGAAATCTTTGTTTAAACGAGGCTGGGCCTGTTGAGCCATCGAATCTGTGCTATTAATTTGCAATGAGTTATTTCTGATATCATCGCTAGCGTATCTCCTTGCATTGCGAATACGGCCTTCTGTGTGATATAACATGTTTTGTAAGGAGACTTCTGATTTGGTTTCATATATTCTCATTCCGTTAGCTCTGCACTAAAAAGCGTTCATTATTGATTGTTTTTTTTATTTATGTACTGCTGTTTCGCTAATTCAATTTCTCAATTAGAAATGCCAATGCTTAATCAGGGTTTATTGGACTTGGCGGATTAGTTTCTTGCTTACGTCGCTTATGTTTTAATTGCTAATTGCTTTGTATCTTTAGTATTTTCTTTTTTTTGGCAAAACTGAAGCAGCATGTAGAAAACGCCGAGTTGAATGATTTTGTGGTTAGACAAGTTCAGAGACCAATTTTCTTTTCAAACGAGATCCTGCACCTTTATAATTTAATTGCCTAGGCCCAATTTTATTTTGAGAGGTCTCGAGATCATTAAGGATAATTACTACATTGGCCCCAAAACACCGTGAATGAATTATATGGAATCTATCTAGCATCCTCGCCACAAATTGACTGACTTCTTTTGAAATTGAATTGATAATATGTTCGCTTAAATAACCCTTCACTCAACCGTCTGCTTGTCGATTGTTGTTCAAGCAGTTTATAGCGACAAAACTTGTATTCACCTGTTAAACGTAATTATTTTTTCAAAAAAGGTTAATAACATCGGTTTCTGGATGGTTTTGTTACTACCCTTCCATCTTAACTTTTCTTATACTCTTGACTATACAAAAGTAATACTTCACAGAACGCAAACACATTTGTTAGTTTTCAGTTAAAAATGCACATAAACAACACATTGGACAATTGAGCAATGAAGCACAACTACTAAAAACAAGTATTAACCATTTATTTTATATACTTTAAAAAACATTTTCCATTTGTTTTGTGTTTTATATTTAAACTCCACACATGCTGCAAGTTGCAAAAAAATTCCCATATTTTTTCATTTCACAAAGCAATATTGAATCAGCTGACTTTCGCGTATAAAAATGTATTTTAATTTTAAAATTTACATAGTTTTTAATCTATCTTGAGTATGAAGACTTAAAAAATCAAATTAATTTCAAAATATTGAACAACAAAATTGCATTTATGCCAAAATATTGGACTTTTCCCATAGGTGATAGTTGCAAGTGTGGATTATCAAAGTACGAGAACTGGTTAGGAAACTGGTACTTCTTAATGCAGGTGGCTATCCTTATGGACCATTCTATCAATCAAGTTTATAATTGCCATGTTCGTATGTTCCACAACGAAGGCGATACTAATCTCAGACTTGTCTACGAATAATTTCATTCAAGAAGATACACGGAATTATGTCACGAACCCTCACGAAATGTTTGTGCAAGCAGGCTTCAGGAATTCAAAGCTAGCCTTTCTCTCTTGTTTTAGTATCATTTTGTTGAGCTACCAAACTACCAATTGTACTTTTATCAGTAACTCAAAACATTTTTTTTTACTCATTCTAAAAAGCAAACGATTTTATGAATATAAAGAATTATTTAGCCAAAAAAAAAAAAAAAAACATTAATCGTACCTGTCAATTCGATCTCGAAGTTTAAGTTTACTATAATCCTCATTTTCATAACGTCGGTCATCTGAAACAAAAATTACCGATGTTAATTAAGGTATTTAATTCCATTAATTGGGATGTCACGTAAATCTCTAGAAATGATTTATTTACTTCGAATAGTTGTATGCAATAATTGCATTTAATTGGATTGTCAGCGCCCAAAAATAGTGTTATTAAATATGTAATTCCATTTATATTTGTACTCGTACTCTAGTAGAGTAAACGATTATATTGTATTCATACAAATGTATGTAACAGGCAGAAGGAAGCGTCTAAGGCGCCAAAAAATATATATATTCTTGAACACCTAGATCTCGGAGATTGTAAAAGCTAGAAAGATCCAAGTGGGTATGTAGACTCTCCTTATGGGGAGTCAGATCAAGTGTTTTTTATTTTCCAACACAAAAAAAAAAAAAAAAAAAAATTTGCACACCTTTGAGTGTGATGAATATGGAATAAATGCTGAGTACAAGTATCTTATGGTCGGAATATCGAGTATAGCGTTCTTACTTGTCTTTTGTTGGTAAGTGGAAACCAATTTTATTGTAATAAAACATAAAAATTAAATTTTTTGAAATTAATCGGCAGCTTTGTCAACTCTACTATGTGAAGCAAGACATGGCTGGCGTATTTCAAAGATTTACATAATTTACATAATAGTGTAAGTTAGGATAGAGCGAAATGGAAGCGCAATAACGATTTGCTAGGTACGCTAGGCTTAAGCCATTATGCTTGAAGTTGAGTTAAAATGATTGTCGAATATTCTCGAAAGAGAGCGTACCTTTTTTTCGTTGCCGTAGACGGCCGCTAAATACGTCGCCAAAAAAAAAACAAAAGTTCTATGTTGTGTCGAAATAATGTTAGTTCTGTATATGTACTTATTTCGCGAAAGCGCATCGGTTTAGCAACGAATATCAAAATGAACTAACTCCAGAGATACAGCGCAAGCATAGCCAAAGGGCTGCTGTTGATCTATGTACTGATAAGTTACAAGTGACAAATACAATGAGCGTAAGAAATTGAGAGATGCAGTAGAGCAAGCAAATACAATGGCGATAAGCGTATGTTTGTAAGATAAGAGCATTAGAGTAGCTGCATAACAGAAACTACAATGCATTTGATTTCATTTACAGCTGCGCTGCCTTGTACGATTAGCTCACAAAATATTATTCTTTGGCATTGTCGTCGCTATTAATGTTGAGGGCGACACTTTCAATTCTTGGCACATATGTTAATAGTAAAGCACACATTAAACATACATAATTCACACCGCATGCACATTACATACGTAATATATTAATAATGTGTATATGTATAAATGTGTATACACATATACACATTATTAATATATAAATCCATTTGAACCGCTTTGTTCCTTTTTACTGTGCGATCTTGCAATATGTCCTTTTAAAGGATCAATATTTAAAAGTTTATAGCAGAGCAACAAACGAGCTAGAAGGACATAAAATATTGAAATCAAAATATCGTATGAGCGTATGATAATTTATGGACATAGGGTATATTAAGGGAAAGGTTATTATGATACATTGGTTGGTTTCTATTATTTATTTCTATTAAATTTTTATTTTAAAATTTTAAAAACAAAAAAAAAAAACAGGTATTTTACATAAGATTCTTTTAATCCCATAAGTCTTATTTGCGATCCTTGGTCAAAAGTCAACAATCATTTTGCGACAATTATCTTTTCAGTTTGGCCGCGAGGGTCGTCTATGTAACTACGACCAAGCCGAGGAAGTTAGCAGCCTCGACTGGATTGGCCCACTGGGCTTTCGGTGTGAGGTGGGTCGGGTGGAGGGGACACTTATCAAGCTCCCTAGTCACTTCCTTCGTTCAATTGGTCAGAAGGGTAGCAGAGGATTTGGGGGAAGAGATTTGCAGGTTTCTCGTATCGAGGTGCTCCTTTCCTACATCCTCTCCGAGATGTTTCGGCCTTTGTTGATGATTGACCGTAGTTAACTCGCTTCTCCGGGGATTAGAAAGGTTCTTAATAGTTGTCCAGAGACGTTTAGAACCTTTATCCTAAAGATGCCATTCTGTGCTCCCTTTTCTGGGATTCTGGGGTCCGCAGCATCGACATTGCGTAGTTCATCTCGCTGTTCTGCCAGACGCGAAGCCTCTGGGGGAAGTTGGGTCTCCGGTCAGGACTCCTGCTGGTATACAGTGCTTCCCTGCCTGAGACAACACCCGAATGTCTTCTCGCCTTCATTTGTTGTGCGGGGGATTGTCAGAATAGCGAATTGAGCCTCCGTGTTGGCCTCGTGCATTCCCAGTCGGCCTTCCCGAAGCTGGCATACGTGCATTTCTCACTGGAAATGAAATCCGCAGGGCTTTCGACCCGGATAGTGATCGATAAATGATCCGAATTGAGTGCGATGTCTGCATGCCAGGAAGTGGTGGCAATAAGCTCAGGGAAAGATGGTGTGATGCGCGTGGCGTGGTCTTCATTGAAAGAAAGCTGAGTCCTCTATCTGGTTATCAAATTCTGAACCTCGAGCAGCAATGCCAAGCTCGGAGTAGCAGCTCTGGTGGTGGTCATTAGAGGTCCCCTACAACGAATCGGTGCTCTCCCTCCAATAGGAGGGCTTGTACCCCGAACGGCAGGCCACTGTGGTAAAAATATAGACAGTTTTCAGCTGCATTTCCTCCTCTCCTGTGCGGACGGTTGTGCCATGGACTTCCAGGTGTTCGCCGTCACATTGGATGGTCAGCGGCCTGAAGTTGACGCTTGCAGCATTTTCGCTTGCGCGCTTAATTCTAACAGTTTTCAAGTGACGCACCCTACCCGACAATCTTGGTTAGGTTGAGACATATTCGTTTTGCGTTACGAGTTGACCTTTTAATACGCTACTTTAATAGAAACAAGTAAGAACGCTTTAGTCAATATTCTGAATATAAGATACTCGTACTCAGTGTTTTTTTCGACGCACTCAAAAGTATGCCAGACTGTGATTTTTTTTTTTTTTTGGTGGGGTGCTCTTTTACAAAATCTTTTTTTACGATTTTGCCTACAGTTATTATCCGATCTTAATGATCGTAAAATTAATTTTACGTTAGAAAAACGGAAAAGGGGTGTATCTGTAGATTAGATACTAAATCAATCAGCTTTCTTTGGCTTTGGCAACTTAACTTTAAAAGAATTAATATTCAATGCGAGCTTTGAGCCGATTTCTTCAACTGGCGAAAGCGGAAGAGGGTCTTAAAGTCATCCTTTGCCTTCCTTACAAGAGAGGCTTATTAAAATCAACCTTGATTGGGCACAATATTTATAGCACGATATTTTTTAACTGCTACAACACAAGCACAGACAAACAGATGAATACTTTCGCGAAAAAGCGACAGACAAACGCAATATTTAATGACAGCAAAAAAGGCACGGCAATATAGCAATAGCTAAGACAACGGCAACCATGCAACCATAGCGCAACACAAGCAGTGAAGAGTTTAGAAGTAGCACAAGCTTACAGGCAAACAACAAACACGACAAAAAAAAAACAGCGTAAGCACCAAGCAGTAAGGGAAATAAGCAATTGGTGGCAATGTACGAGGTGTGTTCAAAAAGGTGACTTTTCAAGTTCCGCGGGCAGCGTACATTCGATTATCGATTTTTTTGGTGTTGTTGTGTAGATACGCATGTCCAGAACACATGGTCACAGTTTCAAGTGCATAGCATACTTAGATTGTTTTTGGCAGATGAAAAGGTTACACCGAAAAGGCCGAAAAGATGCCGACGACGAACTTTGCTCTGGACGCCCCAGCACATCAACAACAGAAGATAACGTCGAAGCTGTGAAGAAAATTGTTTTTGACAATCGTCATATTCCATAAGAGAAGTTGCTGAGGATGTTGGCATATTAGTCGGCACGTGTCTCGCTATTTTTTCAGATGTTTTGCGCATGAGACGTGTGTCAGCAAAGTTAGTTCCGAAACTTCTGAATTTAGGTCAGGAGCTCTTGAATGACGTCGGTTTGCTCACAAGACCAACTAACTGGTAACTGATTTTCCTTATGCTTATGAGAAGTGCTTTGAAAACTAGAAAAAGCGTTGGCACAAGTGCATTGTATCTGAGGGGGATAAGTTGAATAAATATTTTTTTTTTTATAAAAATACAAAGTCAATATACTGTTTGAACACACCTCTGATGTTTATGCTTGTGGCTTAGCTTATTTGCACTTTTATAAATAATTTAATGCAGCTTTTAATAAAAGAACATTAAGATAGGTTTGCGTTAAAACTGAAACTAAAATTAAGTCCAATAAAAAAGTAGGACACAACTTAAATATCAACTATCAAATTATCACAATGCGGAGATGGAAAATAATTAACCGTCTTGAACGAAAGCCAGAGAGCGAGTGAAGTTTAAAAATTATAACGATAAATCTCATCGATAAATTCAATAATTAATTCATGTTTGTAAACTTGAAGGATAACGCTATGAAATGTAAAATAATGTGACTCTCTTTTGGCACAAGAAAGGCTTTCCAAGTCACCGAGGGCAACTACGAGGCACTAGCAGCACTTAAGAGTTTTTCATAACGAATGCCTAGTTTGCATGGAAAATATATCAGCTCAATTTAGTTTGCTTAAGATTTCACATCCTTCAGCTACTTTGCTAAAGCATCTGATTGATACTGTATCCGCTGGTTATATATCGTTGCTTTCGATTGTTTCAACCAAACACAACAATCGAAGCACATTTTCGTGTTCTACGCCGAAGTCAAAAGACTTCAGAACATAATAAAAACCGTTTATTGCAATGCCGAGTTTGCAAAAGCATCTCCCTTATGCATGCACTGTCTTCAAAAGGGGTCTTACTGTTGCCAAACGCATGAGTAGCAAGTGTCCTGTATGTTTAGGATAAGCCGACCCTTGCATCTTAAATCGTGAGCGTCAAACAAAGTCAGGTGGAAATGGAAACACAAGGTAGATTTAACAAAATCCCAAAAGCATTAGGACGCTCTCTGCCCCTTTTTAACGTTTGTGTACCTATAAGGATAGCCCTGAACTTCGTGGAAAGCTTCCTTACTAATCGCATATCACAGTTTTGGTTTGCTTTGCTACCAAGGCGGTTCATTTGAAAATCGTATCTGATTTGTCGACTAATACCTTTTTTATTGGCTTTTCACAGGTTTGTAGGGCGCCGAGGCGTTCTCCAAGTCGTCCACTGCGACAACGCGACGAACTTCGTTGGAGCGCATCGCTACCTGGATGAGCTTCAGGATCGAAGGAGAAGCGGACGTAATTTGCAAATTGAACGAGGGGATGCGAATTTGCGATCATACCTCCAAGAGCGCCGCACTTCGGAGGACTATGGGAGGCAGGCAAACTCCGAGCTACAAACATTGCTGTCTCGTGGCTTAAACGACAGTTTTGGCAGCGACGATCCTGGGAATATGTTCTGGGTCCCCAAATCCGGGACAAGTGGAATCAAGAGCAGCCCAACGTCGCAACCGGGGACCTCGTCGTCGCAGAAGACAATCTGCCACCGCAACAGTGGCAGAATGGTCAGGGTCGTGGACGTCAGGACCAGTAGCAGATGGACCTACAGGACGTCAATACATAAGTTAGCGCCATTGCCAATATTTTAATAGCTCTACAAGGGGGCCGGTGTTGACGTATTTCATAGATTCAGTTCATTATATTTACATAATTTGAATTTTCATGATGGATAGTGTAAGTTAGGATAGAGCGAAACGGGAGCGCAATAAATCTCCCACCAACTCGCTCCGTTTCGCCACCATAGGTAAGCTAGGCTTAAGCGATTATGCTTAAAGTTACGTTATATTTGTTGACGAATATACAAGAAAGCGAGCGTATCTTTATTTCGTTGCGTACTCGACCGATAAAAACAAAATACGGACGTGAGGCTTTCCCAAATGGATACAATCCAGAGTTTGGTTTCGTTTGGATGAAAAACAGAAAAGTCATGCTCCTAAGTGTTCATTCCGAAACCATCGGTTATATCGTAGCTATATGATATAGTATTGCGATCGTGAACAGATCTAGTCAGCAGACATGGGGCCGCCACAAATGGATACAAACGGAAGATGGTTTAATTTCGATGAAAAGCAGAATATTAACAAGCAGAAAGAATCTTAAACTCAACTAGCGTGCAAACAAAAGAAAAATCTGGTAAAAATTTCAGGCCTGTAGCTCTTAAGACTTCTGAGACCACGAGGTTGAAACAGACACACGGACGGACAAAGCTATATCTAATCACCTGCTAATGCTGCTCAAGAATATATACTTATTATATGGTCAGAAATGCTTCTTTATTTTAAGTTGCAAACTTCATGACAAAATTAATAAAATATTAAAAATGCCTATATAAGGTTATTTTCGATTGAAAGGCAAAGGTATGTCTACGAATAAGTTTTATAATAAAGTTATCTATTCTAATCGAATACGAATAGTACTGTACCAAAACACTTTCTGACGTTCTGTGCATTGGACGTGCATATTTTCAAGCACTTTCCTTCGAAAACTCTGCCTTTCCATATAAGCAAGCTAGCTTTTTATAGCTTTGGCTATTTGGTTGTTGACATAATTGTATATAAACAATTATCTAGATATACACCCAGATATTTCACTGTATCTACATTGTATGAAGCTACTTGACAATTTTTCTTTATATTGCATATTACATTTATTAATTGGTGGTCTAAACAGAATTGTTTCGCATTTATCAAGTGCCAGTTTATCGTAAATTTTGCCACTCTGCCGAGTATCTTTTGTTTTGTTTAATATCCTTGATAGTGCTGCCACTGTGATATATTATGAGGTCGTCTGCGAAAGCAATGAATTTTTTCCATTGTGCTCAAAAGACCATTAATTGCTATCTGCAAAGTGGAGAATCCCGAAAAGCTTGGAACGGTTCGAAACATTGCTGGAAAACGGAATGTGCCGCAAGTTGTTTCAATGGCAGTCAGGCACTGATTCTGATGTATTAAATAAATTAAAAGAATTCTTGAATCAGTCCCGCAGCTTCCTATCAAGTATTCGCCATGAGAAGCTTTGGGTATGTATATTAATAGTGTATATATAAGTTGGTGAAAATGCACGAAAGTGCTATAAAAAGAGGCGTTATCTAAATGCAATCAGCATTGAAGAATATTGTGCTGAAGTTCCTCTGCAAGAATTGCGAGATCACACAATTGCAGGAATTTTTTAAGCCCACCTAGAGGCATTTAGCAAAATTTCTGTAGATGTAGACAAATATGAACATTTTCTTTTAGAAAACGCATTTAAACGATACCTCAAATATTACCACGTTAATAATATATTTCTTACTTCAATGTAAAACAAATAGTAAAACTATTCGATAAAACAAAATCTGCCAATTATTTCGAATTCATGACGCGGCAACTCTATTGTTCAGTTGATTTTAGATTAAAAGATTTCGTAAATTTATAATTTTTTGTATTTGAAAAAAATTTTAAAAAATTATGTTTGTTTTAAATTCTGCGTGCTTTTAGTTAAAAGTGTTTATTTTAGGGTGTATTTAACCAAATAAGGAAAATAATATTTGTAAACCAACCATGACACCGAGATTAAGAATTAGGATGGAACAAGTTTCCATGACATCGCAGTTCAATGTCGTTATGAAGACTCCCGACTCAGATCTAGAACCATTAAGCCGAAGCTTGCTAGTACTTTAAAATTATATATATATAAAAAAAAAAACTTGATTACAAGCAAAACTTACCGTCTAGGTCTGTACTTGTTTTGTTATCATCAGAGTCTTGAGGCCGGCGCCAACTAACAGCCGCATTAACATTTTCATTTTTGTCAATTTGGACTTCTGACAATTTCTCATTTACAATCTCTTCTTCATGACGAATTTTGTGCACTCGACGTGCTTCTGCTAAACGTTCTTCTATCTCTAACTCTCTAGTTGCTGTATCAACAGGTTTAGCAGATCCAAAAACATTTAAAGAGGGTGTGGAGCTTTGTTTTATAGAATGTGTAGGCTCGTTTATGTCCGCTTCCTCAGGATTCGACTTCATCATTATCTCGGGTAGTGGAAGTGTACGGGGTTTCAAATTTAACTTTGGCCTTTCTTCTGGGACGTGAACGTCTTCTCTCACGGGGCCAATTCTACCACGACCATTGAGAGGAGGCGAAAAGTCAATGCCATGTGGTTTGGTGCTGGTGCGCCACGATCCAGGGGTATTGTTTTCTTCTCTTTCCGGTATAGGTTTTCTTTCACGATTAAAGCTGCGATCGAAATTCCCAGAATATCCACCAAAATTACTACCATTATTTTGGCTATCCCTTCTCCAATTGCCAGAGTCCCTATTTTCACCACTGTTACCGAATCCTTCGAATCGTCTGCTTCCCTTTTGTCTGGATTGTTGATCATTTTCATTGGATAGCTCTATTCGAATGCGCCGACCCTTAATGGATGGATCTGGTAGGCTAAGCACATCTATTAGATCTTCTCTGTTCTCTAATTCCACGTAACCAAAGCCTCTAGATCGACCGCCTTCGCCATCCTCACGTGGCAGCCTTAGAGAAACAAGATTAATGGAACCAAAAAATTCGTATATATCATCTTCATTTGCATCGAATGGCAAATTATTGATATAAGCTATGAAAGGTGGCTTATGAGGAATTGAATCATCGTCAAAAATACGATTCGCTCTTGGTGCAGTAGGAAGTTGGTAGACCAGCGGTAATGCATTACTTCCGTCGTCACTTTCATCGCCATCTAAATTTCTGACCTTTTTGGCTACTTGTGTTGTTCCAGTGGGAGTGTCACCATTGGAAAGAAATGATTGCAGCGATATTACCGTTCCCTTATTCTTCTTTCCTTTTTTGCCTAAAATAATCAATACAATTTAAGTAAACTATTGATTATTTCTAATGTTAATTTCAGTTATACACAATGTCATATATTTGTACATAGTATGTACGAATGTAATAGTCGAATTCACGTTGTGTACATACATTGTACATAAGTATATTCATATAAGAACAAGAAAATATATTACGTGTCGAGTTAGAAACCACGAGGCACACGTTATTAATTTTAAGTCTTTAGAAACTCTTATTTAAAGTCGATCAAGTTATTATTTTATTGTTTTAAGAATCGTATATTATAATAAAAGTGTTGTCGTACCTGCAGAAGCCATTCTGAACAAAATACACTAGGAAAAACTTTAATTTTGACGAGGCAATATGTATGTATGTAAAGTGCCAGTTCCTTTATGCAGTTATCGATTTCCAAAAAAATGTAGTTTTTAAAATAAAAGTGCCGATATATTTATTATCGAATTAGTTTACCCATTTTGCAAGGCCAGTACGGATTTGAGACTAACCAAATACTACACACTGAAATTTGATTTATACCATTACCAAGTTTACCGAAAGGGCCAATCTGCGGAGATATAACTAATATCTTAAAACATAAAATCAATCCCTAGGTTGATATTTTTCTTTAATTATGAGTAACATAAGGCAAAATTAAGGATGAACATTTTTTTTTAAATTTAAATTTTTTATTTTTTTTATATATATATTTATTTTTAGTTATTCTTTTCATTTCGAATTTGTATAACAAACATTTAATAAATAAATAAATACAAATTTGTAATATTTAATATTAACTTCTTCATATAATAAGTTGTATGCAATCAAACAAAACACGAGCTTCTGCATTTTTGTGTTACGAAAGGAAAAATTTCTTTATATGTGTTACAAAAAAAAAAACATATTTGATCAATGACATGTATTCATTTTTAAACATTTTTAATCATTTTTAATAATATAAGCTTCATACATAAGAATCTTATGAAAATTAAATTAAATATTGTGGCAGCTTCCCATGTATATTCTTGAAAATTCCAAATTTAATTTAAAGCCTTGCTTTTTTCTGAGTGTGCTCCTTTTATCCGCGTAACACTGTGGTTAACTAAATATTGCAAATTTATGTCAGCTGACGACTCTGATATTTCGATACAATAAGGAGAGCACGTCTTTTTCCATTAGCAAAGCATGATAGCTTTTAAATATTTTTGACCCACGCTCCTTTACGGCAGATTGCAATAGCTGGTACGAGTGTTTGGTATAGTCTCCTTCAAAAAAAGGAGCCAAAGCTTCTTCGGGTGTGAAGACTTTAATGGCTTTACTTTGGCATCTTCGCCAAAAAAAAGTGAATTTGTATGTGTATTAATTTTGTCATTAGGAAGAAAACAGAGAAGATGCTTCTTATATAAATAAATATGTAAATAAGTTTAGCTAGGTTTGTTTTTACATTTAGGGTTGCTTGGCGCTGTTTTTTTTTTTTTTTTTTTTTTTTAAATTAGAGTTGAATTAAAATTCCATTCAATCAGTATTATATGAAAGAACTGATCGTGAATGTTGAATTTTCCGTTACCTCGAAATGCGTTAGATTTGATCAAATGTCGCAATATAATTTTCGAAATTGGAATTGTTTCAAAAGATGTTTCTGTTTTGCCGCTGCTTTCCATTTATATGACACACCCGAATGAAGGACTGTACCTACAGGTAACTGAACACATTAATATGTAGCCATAAAGCTTGATTTGAGAATTTGATTAATATTCTTCTGAGCAGCCCTATGGGGATGAGAGTGCTCGGTGTTGACAAGTTCCCTCTTTTCAAAAATGTCGGTCGCCTTAATATTACAACGCCAAATCTTTGTAGTTGGAAGCATCTTACCAATTCATGTTGGATACATGCTAAAACAGGTATGTATGTATTTACTATGGCCAGTAACTCTCTTTCGTTAGTGGCATAGTGCATTTCGCTATCTTTTAATGATCTTGCCACCCTGCACGGCCCCAAATCCTCAATCCCGATAGTACGTCATCGAAGTTCATATTGTGGGATAGGATTTCGCTCGCAAAATTGAACTTGGTTTGCACATCCTTGGCCAACTGCTGTAACACCCGGACTGATCCGGAATGCTGGAAGCGTTGAATAAGACACGAACTTTTGTAGCGGTGTTCTCTGGCTTAAAGATAGCATGGTGAGGTAATAAGAACGAACTGAGGTCGTTGGTAGGGAGGATTGGGCTCATGTTGTACCGCTTGTATAATGGAGGGTGTATTTTCAAACGATTCTGTTTTTTAAGAAACTGAGCTAGTATAAAGGACCTGGGATGTCGCAATCTTGTTCGATCTGGATTCTTGAATTTGACCACATATCTTGGGGTTCTTGAAGTTGAAGAATGAAGTTTTTTTCGCACAAGGAATCAAACTCGTTGATCGGTTTCATTGGAATTGAATGATCTCTCAAAACTTGAAGAGATTTTTATCGAGTCTCTGGTCTGAGCTGACCGAAAACTTCGTTGTGAAAGAAGATATGGTGGAAGTTTTGGCGTTGATACTGGGCTTGAGAGAATGCATTAGAAAATTTTGGGGTGGCGGCCTTTGCACTTGACGCTGCTATTTAAGTTGGTTTTGCTAGCTTCGCGGAACATAAAAACACGAGAAGGCAGTCCCAGTTTGAAGTATCAATTGCTACCAATCCCAGATCCGTTAAGCACCATTCGATTGTGCTCAAAGAGGATTCGGACTCTTGAGGAATCGAAAACAGGTTAAACGAAATTTTGAGCTAACTGTTGACCTGCAATCTCTGTTTTCAAAACTAGCCGTCAGGTTCTCCCAAGCGGACTGGAATCCAATGTTCGTTAGCGGAGATTTGAAAACGATCTCAATTGCTTCACCACTTGTTTTTCCATTAGCGTAGAAACATTTTTCGTTTTCTGTCAGTCTCGGACTATTTTTGTAAATGGATGTAAAAAGATCTCGGAATGTAGGCCAACGCAGGTGGTCACCTGAGAAAATATCAGCGTCACACGGAGGCGTATTACACCCTCTGGTGACAGGATTGAGATGGCACTGCCACTGCCTTTTCGATCTTTTTACTTAGAACCGATGCACATCGTTGAAATACTCATAACTGTGGTTGGATTTAGATTGCATCACCAGAATATTGTTATTATGATTGACTGAGGTGGGTTTCAAGGAAGGCACTGGTGGAATTGCATGGGTGGTGGCAATTGATTCTCAATTTTGCTTGCAGCAAGGGAGGACTCCGATTGTTGGAATTCACTGCTGATCTGGTATTTTTTGGTGATCTAGATTTTAGGGCGCCTAATTAACTTAAACTTGGAGAAATAAGCTCTGCGGAAACCATCCCCCTATCACCACAACTTGAGATATTCTAAGCTTTCTTTAAAAAACTCTCGCTCTACTTTCATGCTCTCATCTATTTGTCATTTGAGGATCGTGTTAATGTGCTTAACATGATCAGTTTTTGTTTCCGAGCATACTGTGACATAATAGACATGGCATATCTTGCCAATATGCTCTCTCAAAACATCGTCAATCGGTCTCTGAAATTTGCTCCCAGTGTTTCTTAATCCAAAAGGGATATTACAGACCTCGTAGTTACCTCCGTTCACTAAGAAAACATTTTCTTACGGTCCTGTTCCGCGAGTGCTATCTGATTGTAGCCTGACTTCAGATCTAGAGTCTTGAGGAAATTGCCCCTTCCTAAGCTTGCTAGTATAATAGTGCTCGGAATCGGATGTTTGCCACTTTCGTAATGGCTTTTTCTGTCAACTACCTATGTGGGGAGTGGTATTTCGCAGAGTCTGTTATTTCTCTGCTAACGAAATCCGCCATCCCCATCGGGTGTGGTTACATTTTTGAATAAATTGGATTTCTATTTTCAGTGCGGACCGTGGCCAGAACCGAAGTATTGAACGGCAGAAACGCGTTAGCGTTTACAAATGCTTTTATCCTGTTTTTCATTATTTTGTTGAATTCCGCCTTCACTGTAAGTGACACCTTGATGTCATCAAAACTTGGGAAGTTAACATTGTCACACCTTTGATACTGAAGTCCTAATAATTTCGAACGGCAGCCCGGAGCAACTACATATAATCGTCAACAGCGTCCTAAAAAGATTCCATGGGAAGCAGTACATAGTAACTTCCTTCGTGGACACAGGGTGCTATGATGGGCTACTCTTCAAACTTGAAGGCTTTCCTCAACACGCACATGTGAAGTTTCTACCAGGAGAACCCTTTCGTAGTGGCTCAAGAAGGAGCCTGCTCTGGCGTCAAGCACATCCGAGCTTGTGTGCCACAAGGCAGTGTGCTGGGCCCACATTGTCCAGCCCCTTCACGCATGACATGTATGGTCAAGACATCCAAACTGTGCGTCAACCGGATCTTATGGAGTGCACCTTTGCCGATGACACAGTTATCAAGGACAGGGACTCCTGCCTTTACTCAGCCACTGCTAAGCTTCAGGAGTACCTGAAAGAGTTTAGCAATTGGGCGTTCAGGTGGAGCATTGCCGTGAACCCCGACAAATGTACGGCAGTGATTCTTGTGCAGGGATCTACCTATACGATGAGCTTCTCAGCCACATGACTGACCATACATACTTGTAATTCACTCTAGACCGTCGGCTGAGCAATGTCCGTCGGCAATGCATAGAAGGAAGTGTTTCCGATTATTTAAAGTATATATGTTATTGATCAGCACGACAAAGGGAGTCGATATAGCTATTTGTACATGTCGTGAGTGGGGAAGGGCAGCCAGCGCTTTCGCTTTGGATTAAGTCATTCACGTTTTTAGTAATAGTCAAATTTTGGTTGAGTGTGTGTTTTGTGTTGGTTTGTAGCAAAAAGGCTGTTTCAAGGTGTGGACAAGATCAGCATCAGCATGATAGTTACAATTTGAAACAGTTTCAAAATATAAAATTTGATACTTATGTTGTGAAAGCCTACCTGAGCTTGGAGCAATGTCTTGGAAATCGCACATCAGAACCAGGGCGAGGAGGATGGACTGGCTCGTCATCAGCCGCAACAGGCTGTCCATGAGTACGCCATCCAAGTGTATGGAATAGCAGCACTATCACATCTCCAACGCATCCGCATTGTGCAGGCCCACATTTTGAGGCATACCACCGGCACATACTGATACATACGCACCACGAGAGGGATAAGATACTTCGTTAGGCTTGCCAACCACTTCAACAACCTTGACCGACGTCTGACGAGAAGACGCGGGAGACATCATGCAGGAGTACACAGACGACTGCGCAAAACTTATCCAGAGGACCCTGTAGTATAAGTTTCCCATTAGGGAAACAGTGAGCTAAAAATTCGTAGACATAAATAAATCGCCTTTTTAGTGTTTTTGTTAAAAAAAGGCAAAAAAAACCCTCGTGGGACTCAACCCTTCAACTTTAAATTATAAAAAATAGGAATGAATCAAGGCTCTAAAATACTCTACTTAAACGGGAATTAAAAGTCATTTAAAATTATCTACATACCTCTTCACGTCTGACATAAACGCAAATACCCCAAACAAAAAAGTCTGGTCAAATAACAGATTCTGTAGACTGAAAACAAGACACGGCATCCACTGCCCATCGGACCAAAGCTTCCTTGAAACAATCACACAGCCAACAGAAATAACATAAACAATCAGTCTCATACAACACTTCCCCTGCAGCACTACAACTGGAATCCAAAATCACCCTTACCGAAGTAAGATCAGCTCTCAGCAATCTTAAGAGAAAATCTCCATTAAATAACCAACGTCATACCCATTCTTAAACCAACCGCAGACAAAACCTCCCTCAATTCATATAAGCCCATCTCCCTCAATCCTTGCACGCCAAAACTGCTCGATAAAATTATCTTCGACCGTCGATTGCGGCTTGCAATTAAAAGCAAGTTTCTCGATAGCCACCGAATTGGCTTTAGGAAAGGCAAATCAGTACTAATCTTCCAGACGACCTCGGCCCTTTCCATAAAAACCCACATATCAATCTGGACTTCGAAAAGGCTTTCGACAGGATGCTAATATTAAAACTCAACCGAAGTACATATAGCCTATATTAATAATGTAATTTAAGATTTAAAAATATGGTGTAACTCCTCAGGCGCACTTTCACATCTGCCGCAAAAGGAAAAACTGCACTTTCCAAGAACAATCTGACCAATTCACACCAATCCCCTACCCCTCTCAAAATCCTTTGACTCACAATAGACAATAGATACTATTGGAACGAACACTTTTACAACTTTCAAAAAGACTGAGAATAAGCAAATGCCTCTCATGTCACAAATACAACTGCAGACCTAACACAATTATAAACGTCATCAATTCAGCCTTTATGTCTAAAATAGACTTCTGCCTTCACGTGTAAGGAAGATCTCCCAAAACTTCATTATATCGAGAACATTATACCACTCGGCAATAAGTCTAGCCTTTGACGCAATAAGATCCACGTCAATCAGCAATACGAATCCAATCCAATCCTTTGCAACTCTAACATCATCCTACACTCAAATATTTACCCCTAGAAAATATTTTAAGAAACAATCATAAATATAACAAGTTAGAAAGGCTAGCGTCGGCTTGCCAAAGCTTTCATACCATTCACACTGTAAATATATAATCGTTCTAGATCAAATCTGGTCGGCCGGCATAGGGATACAAGACAAATTTGTAGCTATATGGTATAGTTGTCTGACAAGATCTGCTCAGGGGAAGTGGGGCCTCCTCAAATGGATACAAACTGAATTTGGTTTGATTTTAATGTAAAACAGAAATGTTATGTGTTCATGTGTTCGTATGTGTTAATTCTTGGACAAGCGGTTATATGGTAACTATATGAAATAGTTATCCAATCTTGATCAGATCAGGCCAGGCCACTTATTGTGTTCATAGCTTAACGCACAAACTGAGAGATGCGATATTAAGGGCTCATTTTGCAGTTTACTTCTTCGACAAGCGGATTATGTCGAGCCTGCTATTGCATGCCGTTCCCGACCCACAACATGATATGAAGGACTCATCCGGCCGGCAATGTGGTCAGAAGTATTTTGCAATTGCTTTACTTCTCGCACAAACGAGTTATTATTTTTATTAAGATCGCGGCGTTAGCGTGCTGGTCGTGGTTGTAAAAGGATGTTGATTGGTCCAATATGCATACAATATGGTTTTCAAATTCATGATATTTTTCGGTATCTTTGTTAATCTGTTTGAAATAAATTGTTTTCATATAGTGCTTTGTTGCTCTTCTGAAGTAATTCATTCTATGCAAGCTTTTAAGAATTTTGAGATCAAGGGGTTGAAACAAACGAACGGACTGACGGACAGCTATATCGAATACCCTCGTTGTAATAAATATAATCGCCCTCTAATTCAAGTCTGTTCTAGCGTTGTCTCTTAACAGCTGATTTTATCGTCATCGACACATCGATAATAATATTTTAAGATATCTTAGTCTTAATATATCGTACATAGCTATCGCGTGTTTACATTTATTTTTAACGATATTATTACACTAGTAATGCTGATTAAGAGTATATATAGGTTGTATGGTCGGAAATGCTTCCTTCTGTGCGTTGCAATTTTTATGACAATGTTAATATACATTCACAATATATATGAACGCTATAAAAATTAATCGAATATGTCCATTAGGACACACTGACTCTGCAAATTCCATAATATACACAACGTTCCCATCAACATCAAATGTTTCTCAACCCCTCCATGAACATTCAATCCCTCACATATCATCACAACACTACACTTCTCTAAAATCTAATACAGTCCCCGATATCTTCCGATCAAATTTCTCGAACTTCAGGATACCCTAAGAGACCACATATTCCTTTTCACTGACGCATAAAAATCAAAATCAGGTACGCACACACTAATTTCTATCCAGCTTTTGCCAAACTACTCTTCAAAATCTCAGCCATTCGTGAAAATTCAAATACGGCAACAGTATCATTATCCGCTGTTATATTCAAAAATGTTCAGCCAGAAGGATAAGCCCATTTTAGTGTCGTCCGTATGAACACTTAGATCTCGGAGACAATAAATTTGGTATTTAGACTCCCCTTGTAGGGTGTCAGATCATATCGATAAAAAAAAAACTTATATCTCCCGAAATTTTACCGCATTTAGTTGAAACTCGGTTTATAGATGCATAAGCATATAATCCAAATTTCTTAAAGATCGGATAATAATTGTAGACAATAACGTAAAAAAACATTTTGTATGAAAGCACCCCACCCAAAAAAATTAAATTAAATTAAAGTGTTGCATACTTTCGAGTGTATCGAATTGCTTTGTGTTTTTTTTTTTTATCAAAATACACCACAACGGCCTAAACGCATAGCAAAAACACCAGATAAAAATAATTACAATGTGGTTTTCGACGACTTAAAAGTCCGATGCTCTTGCCGTTTCAAAAGACTTCTTTGCTAAGAGTGAAGTCCACTTTAATTTAAAAGTGGTAAATTTGTATGTAGAAGCGAAATCGGATATTAATCGAATGATATGCGAGAATTTTGTATTTAAAAAGGTATCAGTTACCACTGGACAGTTCCACATACGCCACAGTTAAATGGTGTGTCCAAATAGACGATAAGATCTATAACAGAAAAAGCTCGTGCTTTATTTCTGACAGCCACATATTTGATCAATAGAACCCCAAGTGATACATTAAGAAAATGCAGGAAAACACCATATGAAATGTGCAATAAACATTCAAAATGAAGAGGTTCCGACCCAATAAAGTATATATATATATATATATTCTTGATCAGCATCAACAGCAGAGTCTATCTAGCCTTGTCTGTCTGTCCTTGTGTTCATCTGTCCGTATGAATACCAAGATCTCGGAAACTATAAAAGCTAGAGTGACCAAATATTGTATGTAGGCAGTCTTGTGCGCACGCAGATCAAGCTTGTCTTAAAATTTCCCCACTCCTTCACACGCCACCGGAAATTGCCTACAATTTTCAAAATATCAGTGTAGTCAAATTCACTTATAAGTGTACTTGCTATGAGCTTACCACTTTCGGAATTAGCATTCAGATTTTCTGTTTCTGTCTCCCTCCCACTAATGACTATGCTGCTGCTGATTGAACTGCATAATTCGATTTCGCTTGCGTTGCTGTTGTGTAGCTTTAAAGGTGGAAGGGGGACATAAGCTATTGACACAAAGTCATTTTTTTATTGATGTAAACTCATTCATATAAACAAGCCATGTCAATGCATGTGCGAATATGCATGGGTGGGTCGGGCCGAGCAACCGCTGCACAAAAAAGTTTTTCTGCCTGATCAACGAAATTGTCATAGTGCGAGCGGGTAAGGCATATGATGAGGAACGGAAGGGGTAGGGGAGGTGTAATAAAAAACAGGAACGGCTAATTTTGAGTCAATGATTGTTCTAGCCTTCCATCCCTTTCATTCACACATAGAGCATGCAAACTTAACATTATACTAGCACACACAGAAGCAAGTGCATTGTATTCGTGTAGATGTTTGTCTATGACATGGTGATTACGAGTATCTGATAGCCGAACTTAAGACTATAGCGTATTTACTTGTATTTATTGTATTTTATTCGAAGCGCTCATAACGAGAGCTGTTTTGATATACGAATGCTCAAGTCAAGTTCACATTTTTTTTTGTCTTAAATTAATTATATAATGGAGCTGTCGCGTATTATGAATTTGTATGTGCACTTGAGTACATAGCGTAACGCCGAAACTAAACATTGCAGTCCACCCATTTTCCAAAATACATTTTTTGATCATATCGAGACCGGAAAACCTATCTGTGTTATATTTTGTTTTATTTAAGTTTACATTGACAAAATCAATTTGGATATTACAAACTATCAACTCAAACCAAATTGATATAACTGCGCCTGATAAAACTCATACGAAACGATAGTGAACAATCAAAAGCGTAAAACAGAAAGTAGAAAAACGGAGTATTAGCAACAAGAAGATCGCAAGCTGCGCAGACAACGGACAAATACAAGAACATTGCAAATCGAGAAACAAGCAAGTAACGGAATACAACAAAATTGACGTACAATGCGTACAATACAATAGATTGCTGCCGTTACATTGCTGCCAGCTGCCCACCCAGTGAGTTGTGTCGTCCGTTTACTGCTACCAGCTATCCAGTGAGAAACATTAAATTTTTATCGTTTCCATTGTCCCCTCAATTCCAATGGCTGCTACAAAAAAAATGTACCTTTCAAGGCTGATTCTTCCGAGCCTATGCTTTTTTGTTGGTTCTGTCGTGACACCATTCATTTTAAATGTGCAAAAATCAGTGTCCATGTAAGCGATTATTTGTAATCATGGTATGAAATTTACATGTTCAGTATTGCTGACTTCATCGGACAGCAGCATAGCCACTGCTGTGGCTGCTCTGTCTAGACCTCTCATCGGTATTCCATTGTTCATCTCTGAAGAAGTTTCCGCCTATGTACAGGCCAAAACTAATTTACATTGTTGGAAGATTAAGGTCGAAAAGTTTAGTTTTAATGTTACGCGCAATATAGCTTCCTTCAAGATAGGTGTTCCGGAAGACTGTTTTGACACAATCCGCTAAAAAGTTTCTGGCCTGAGCACCTAGTCGTGCAGAACTTTAAAGCTAGAACTAGAAATCGGATACCGATTAGACTACCCTCCAACATAGCTCCAAAAAACTAACTTAATCTTTTTTTCTTGCCTACCAAAATGTTAAAGGCCTTAAGTCTAAGCCCGCTAAACTTTACACTGAGAGCCTATCTTTTGATTTTCATATTTTAATTTTTACAAAAACTTGGTTAAAGCCCGATATCTTCGGCTCTGTAACCTTGCCTAATATTTATACTGCCTATAGATTTGATCGTCCCTCCCGATAGGGTGGTGCCGTATTGATTGCTGCTGATTCCGGAATTCTGTCGGAACCAATTCTGCTTAACTTTCCACGTTTTGATATTTCTGTTTACTTGGATCATCTTAATCGATCGGGAACATGCTTTCTGATAGTGATCAATTTTTGGTTTTTGGTGATTTCAACATCTGTGGTGTCACTTGGTCCTCTGTGGTCGACTCAGCCGGTTTGATACCTACAAAGCAACACGAATTTCTCTACGGCCTTCTTGAATTGTCCTTATCTCAAGTTAATTTTGTAACAAACTCATTGAATCGCCAACTTGATTGTATATTTGCTTCTGACTCTTCCATTTCAGTTGTCTCTAGAGTGCTGTGCTTCCTGAAGACCCGTTTCACCCATCATTACACGTTACTATGGATATTTATATTCCTGCGGTATATGCATCTTCCAACTTGTCAGCTAGAACATATTCATTTAGAAAGGCTGATTTCGCTAGCCTTAACAATGCCATCCTTCAATCAGGCTGGACATACTTGTGTAATTGTACAGATATGGACAGTGCTGTCGACTTCTTTTAAAAAATTCTTTATTCCATTTTTAAGGATTTGGTTCCGTTAAGTAAGCCTAACAGGACGGCTTACTAAGCCTCCTTGGTTTACCCCACAGTTATCTAATCTGAAAATATCAAGTCTAGACTCTTTAAGAAGTTCAAAGTCTCGGGAAGGTCCTCCGACTATTCGCGCTATATTGCTGCTCATTCAAGGTTCAATGCCATTAATTCCGAGTGCTATAAAGCATATTTGCATAGCTGTAGGGTTCAATTTTCTCAGGACCCACAACAATTTTATAATTTTGTTAATTCTAAACGTAAAACATCTGTCCTACCTTCTTTTTTGTTTTATACAATAAAGGTAATACAGATCAAGACATTGCCAACTTGCTTGCAGAGTTCTTCCAAAAAACTTATTTCTCTCTTAAGTGTCGGTCTGATCAGATATACCCTTATAGCTTACACAGGTCTAATAACGTCCCATCTCCCCTAGTCAGTAAAAGCTTATTGCTTAATGAACTTGAGTCTATTAAGCCTAACTTTTTTCCTGGTGTCGGGGTGTATTCTCAGATTCTGCGCTGATGCGCTTTGGAAGCCGATTCTGAAGCTTTTTGATCTATCTTTGAATTCTTCGTCTTTCCCTTCTCTCTGGAAGGAGTCGTTTATTATTCCTCTCCATAAAAAGGGGAAGAAGTCGGAAGCCCAAAACTACAGATGTATATCAAAACTGTCTGTCACAGTTGCAACACTCTTGTTCTTCTATAATTGTATGCTCAACATGGTTTATGAAGCGTAGGTCTACCACCACTAATTTACCAGAATTTTCTTCTTTTGTAATACAAGGATTTAAAATTGAAATGAAATCTGACGTCATTTACACTGTATTCAGCAAAGCATTTGAATCGGTAAACCACTGTTTACTGATTCATGAGTAAGATCTCCTTGACTTCCCATCCCATTTTCTTAAGTGGATCGTCGACTACCTTAATCTCAGAACTCAGAAAGTTCTTTTTAAAAGCTCTTACTCTAAGCTCCTTATGGTTACATCAGGGGTAAGATTACCTTGATTCTTTCCAATTGTGGTGTCGGGTCAACTTACTAAATCTAAACTGTTCTAAATGCAAAGTTTTGTCGTTTTATCGCTTCGCTTCGTGTCCACAATAGAGGAATCACCAGGACCGCATTGAGTCTATTCAAAAGAAATTTTTACTTTTTGCTCTCCGTGGGTTGAATTGGGACACCAATAACCTCCTCCCTTTAAGTAGGCTCCTGCTAATAACGCACTGGATTTTAAACTATCTCCCCCATGAAACTTTTCGTGTCCTTTGTTTTAAATACTAAAATAACCTCTTTAAGGCTGTGGGTGTTCTAGGTTTTATCAAACGATGGTCGAAGGAATTTGATGATCCTTATAGAACTAAAACTAAACTACTGTATACTTCTCTTGTCCGACCTATTTTAGAGTACGCATCGTGTGTTTGGTTTCCACAATACAGGAATCACCAGGACCGTATTGAGTCTCTTCGAAAGAAATTTTTACTTTTTGCTCTCCGTGGGTTGAATTTCGACCCCAATAACCCCTCCCTTAATATTCAAGTAGGCTCCTGCTAATAAACCTTCCATCTCTTGAAAATCGTATAATTATGCTTAATGTTATCTTTATACATAAGTTAGTTAATGGTGATATTGACTCGCCGTCTTTAATTAGCCAAATCAGATTTTATGAAATGATGATTTTAGATTTTAGAAATTATGTTCCTATCTATCTTCAGCACTGTTATTTAAACTATCTCCTGCATGAGCCTTTTCCTGACCTTTGTTGTAACTATAATAATCTATTTAACTTTATCTCCAATAATAACTCCCTAAACTCAAAGAAAACATCTATACTAACGCATCTAGCTAGTAAATAATGTAAATGGTTTATGGTTTGTTGTTTTTTACTCTTATTGAAAGTGAGCGAGCGAGTCCGCTTTTTTTCTGCGTCTTCGCGATTCGTGTCGCTCGTTATGCGGCTGCGCCACTCGGCCGGTTGGGCGGGAGGTGGGAGCTTCTAGCCTGGGCTTCGCGCGTAACAAGCCCCGTGGCTTGGTTTCGTGGTTCCACTTGAACGTGCAGCGCATCGTACGTCAAAGTCCCGAAATAAAAATAAAAAATTTTATGCGGAAAATAGAATATGATGCATTTAATTGTTAAGAGATAATAGCTCTCCAAGAGCATGAAAGCCTTTATGTTCCTTAAGAACGAAGGCAACTCGGCTTCAGCAATTCATGGTGTTACGACATGCCAACAAAATAGCATAGGCTGTTAAGAATCAGCCTTGAAAGGGCAACATTTCTTGTAGTAATCAGCTATTGAAACTGAGAGCACAAATTTGTTAAGCAATGGGAATGGCAAAACCTGGGTAGCTGGCAATAGTATGACGGATTTGAATCGACACAACAACAAACAAATCAATACAATAACCGAAAATGATAAATGGGAAGATACAATTTCTTACTGGGTTTCTGGCAGCAATGTAACGGATTTGAAACGACACAAACGCAAACGCATTGCAGCGAATAGCTAAAAACACAAACAAATATAACAAGCAAGACAGAGAGTCTTAAAATACCCTAAGCTTACAAGCAGACTCGCAAGCAAAAACAAAAACAACATACAGCTCAAACAGAATATTATAATAGTTGCATTTGTATGCTTATGCTTATAGCTCAACCCTTGGTTTTAGTTGCACGGTAAAAATAACAATTTAAAGGTGTTTTATCAAGAGCACTCAAAGGTTTGCGTTAAAACCGAAACCGAAATTAAGCACAATAAAAGAAACTTGGACACAACTTAAAAATTGATACACGAACGCAAAAATTACCACAATACGGGAGATTGAACGAAAGCAACTGTCTTTAGCGAATATCAGAAAGCGATACTTATGTGTTATATTTGTACATAAAATATTTGCGCATAATCAATTAAATTAACATAAGGATATCGTTGATTGTGAAATATAATATAAACAGAAGCTAACGAAAAGTATGGATATGAAGGAGGTACTGTTACGTACCATTGCGGCCATCGGCAAAAGGCAACTTAAGCGAGCTTATGATTCTGCGCGGTCACAGGGTGATTCAGACGACATTCCCTTAGAAACCTTCGGCGAGGTTTGAAAAGTCTTACAGATGCTTTAAAACAGTTTATGGAATATGGAGACGAATTAAACATCCACTATCAAGAGCCAGAGGATGACAACGACGAATCTAACAGGCGCATTATTACCCAAAGCAATTATGAAGTTGGAGCCAACAATACAATCAGGGCCCAGAGAGGATTCAAAGCAGAAACTCATCTCGACCCAAACTGAATTCTTGGCTAAAGTTCAGAACAAGCAGGAAAAGACTGATGTACATGTAGCAACCATATAGATTCCTACCTTTCCTGGAAACTATGAAGATTGACCACAAGTTTGTGATCTATTTTCGGGTTCCATCGATAAAAAGTCGTCATTTACAAACTGCCAAAAATTCCACTAACTCAAATCGAATTTGGATGGGGCAGCGCTGAATCTTGTGAAATCCATCGCTGTGACTGAAGATAACCATAAAAAAGCATGGGCAAAATTAGCTCAGTGCTACGACAAGAAACAGCTGAGTATTCGTTCCTTCCATAACAGCCATGTTTTATGCAACACCGCACCACTTGTGAACAAGTCATGGGCGACCTGCTGCCGCAACGAGTTCAACAACATCTACCCTTCAAGCATACTGGCCTGGATTATGCTGGACCCCTAATCATCAAGATGAGCCAGGGACGAGCCCCGAAAACTGACAAGGCTTGGTTTGCAATTTTAGTATGCATGGAAACCAAGGCTTTGCACCTCGAAATTGTAAGTAACCTAACTACGGCTGCATTCATTGCCACATTTCATCGATTTTGTGCCCGAAGAGGCAACCCAACGGATTTGTGTTCCGAGACAGGTTACACATTTCATGGCAGCCGCCGTCAATTGGATGAAAGGAAGGACGAACATTTGGCTAATACACTAGCTAATGAAAGCATTACACGGCAGTTCATACCCCCTTCTGCACCACACTTTGGTGGACTGTAGGAGGCAGGTGTGATATCTATTAAGCTGCACTTACGATGAGTTATTGGTAGCGACATCCTAACTTATGAGGAATATTCAACAGTATCATCAGCACAAATCGAACGGATTTCAAATACCAGTCCAATCTCGTCGGCCGATGACAGCAGCCTGGACCCGCTCACACCGGCACAATTTCTCATTGGCGAACTATATGCTGGTGGGTGTATGTTGATATAGTATGTAAAGTAGTTTGACCATGCGCCCCAATCCCTTTTGTCAATCGAAATATATGAACATACATATTGTTTAAAAGTTCGGTGTCTACGCTCTATCGTACCAAGACGTTGATGATGATGAGCAGAAAATGTAATGTTTTTGATTTTCATATATTTAATTTCATATATTTTTTAATACATTTTGAACGTCTTCATTGGACTGTACTTAAGTACAAAGTTTAAAATATTGCTTTTGCAACTGGTGTGGCCTTTTTGTTAGGTACTGGTACTGGAACTAAATATTTAGTAAGATCACATGTTTTTGTGACTGCGTACTATTGCCGTTTTCGAAAGTGCTCTTAAGACATGTTTTTGAATACTTATTAGTCATTTGAGGCCAATAAAAATATGTTCTAATTTTCGGCAGAGTTCGCGAAATCCCTGTGTGACCTTCTATTGGATCGTCGTGATATTTTTTCAGGTTTGCATTAATTTGAGCTTCGTCATTACACTCGTGCACTAGTAGAGTAAACGAGTATATTGTATTCGTGCAAATGTATGTAACAGGCAGAAGGAAGCATCTATGATCCCATAAAAGTTTATATATTCTTGATCAGCACCAACAGCTGTGTCGATCTAGCCATGTCCGTCTGTCCGTCAGTATGAACACCTAGATCTATAAAAGCTAGAGTTATCAAATTTGGTATGTAAACTGCCCTCGTGAAGCGTCAGATGAATTTTGTTTTCAAGTTTGGTAACGCCCCGTTCCGTCCCCGCAAATCGATAAAGTCATATAGCTCTCACAATTTTTAACGCATTATTTGAAACTCGGTTTGTTTGTGTTTAAGAACACAATACACCGATTTATCGAGTTTAGTTAAGATCTGATAATAATTGTAGACAAATTCGTAAAAAAAACTTTTTGCAAAAGACCACCCCACCCAAAAAAAAAAAATCATACTTTTGAGTGCGTTAAATATTGACTAAATGCTGAGTACAAGTATCTTATATCCGGAATATCGACTATAGAGTACCTCGTACCTTTTTCAAAGTCCTTTTGTCCACTGGGTGACATTTACAAATTCAAAGTGCCTAATACCCCGGCTTGTGTATCAAGCCTTTCGATATCTATGAGTGCAAGTGATCGACTCCAAAACCTAAAATCACTTGTTTTCCATGTTTTTAAATTTACTTTTATCAAGTTTTTTTGTTCTGTGGTGCATGTATTACTTTCTCCATTAGTGAAAGTTCTTGAGGTATATGCAACTAGAAGTTGCTTCCCGTCGTGCTTTTGGGTGAGCACTGCTCCACGCGCGTGCTTATTTACATCTGTGGTTATGCAAAATTCTTTGCTAAAGTCAGGGTATTGCAATAATATTGGCTTCATTAATTTGTTTTTTTTTTTTTAAATATAAGAGTGCTGCATTGCATTCTGATTGCATGTGGAACTTTTTATACATCGGTTAAAAGAGCAACCTTTGTAAGACTAATTGATCGAATAGTTCCCTGACCAATTCCTTTTAAATTTGTTCTTATATTTTTATTAATTTAACTGAATATTTATTTGAATATTTGAATATTTAAGTAGTGAATTATCAGCCCCTGTATAAAACAACAATGGTAATGTTGGTATATCTTTGACATTTCTTACTTTTATTAGGTTGATTAGGCTGACATTAAATTTCAAGATTAATTGCTCCATGGGTACATTATTACTGTTGTTGTGATGTCCTCTAGAGTTTGTTTCGATTGCCACGATATCCATTGTTATTGATGTGTTAACCGGTGGATTCACTGATTATATAGTATTGGCCAGACTAGTTGTTTCTTTACAACTATTAACAAATTTAGCAATGGCTTCGTTCATTTTGTTGAATGTGCCTGCTTACGTAATTAAATTCACCTTATCCAGCTTTTGTTAGTTGCTCTACTTCGTATTTACGTATATTCATACTGAATAGCTGTTTGGTGTATGTGTTGTAGATTAAACAGATTTGCTCTGATAACCTCAAGCGATTCACCTTTACTGTGCAAGACAAATTGTTAATAATCTGATCAATTGTGGTTTCAGTACTAATAAGATTTCGGGTATAGCACTTTTAGTTTCAGAAAGCGTTTCCTACCTCATAAAGTATATGCTTGATGAGAAGCAACAGCCGAATCGACGTAGCAGTGTCTGTCTGTATGAACACCTAGATTTCAGAGACTATAAGAGCTATAGTTACCAAATCTAGCATGAAGGCTCCCCTAAAGTCTGAACAGATCGTTTCTTTTTAAATTTGGCTGAGCCCCCACAAAGGAAGTCTACATACAAAATTGGGTCTCTTACAGTCTCCGAGATTTAGGTGTTCATACGGACGGACACACGGACATGGCTAGATCGATTCGGCTGTTAATGCTGATCAAGAATATATATACTTTATGGGGTCTTAGATGTTTCGTTTTGCCTGTTACATACATTTGCACGAATACAATATACTCGTTTACTCTACTAGAGTACGAGTATGAAGAATTACAATGTGGTTTTCGTCGTCTTAAAAGTTCAATGTTTTTGCCGTTTTTTAAGACTTTAATGTTAAGAGTGAAGTGCACTTTAATTTGAAAGTGGTTAATTTGTATGTAGATAACTTAATCGGATATTTATCGAATGAAATGTGAGAATTTTGTGTTCAAAAAGGCATTAGTTACAGTTCCACTTACCCCACAGTTAAATGGTGTGTCCGAATAAATGATAAGATATCTAATAGAAAAAGCTCTGCGGAAGAAGCCCAAGTAGTACATTAAGAGAATGCAGGAAAACACCCTATGAAATGTACAATAAAAAGATGATACATTTAAAAGTTTTTTGGTTCGACAGTATATATTCATAATAAAACAAGAAAAGGAAGACTAGCTTCATCTTGCCAAAGCTTATATACAATTCACATTGCAATATATAATAAAGATGTAATTTAACCTATTTATTTTAGTGACCTATAAATTTTTATCTTTTTAGGGTTTACGGTTTTTAGGCTCAAGGTCGTTAGTGACCCCATGATTCAGCTTCTCACTGCAGCAGCTAATAATAACAAAAATACAAAAAAAATAATAATTAAAGTTTGGTAGAAAACCAATTATGGGAGCTAGAAGTTTACACTACATATGTTCAAATCCCTCCAAGAACTATCAACAGGAGTCTTTCTTGCTCATCAGATCCACTTTATGTTTGATGAGTGATGAGATACTTCACAACGAAAAGCAGACGAAAATTCTTACTTGCTGATGTGACTGAAGCAGTTCACACACAAAGCATTACGTGTTTCGTTGCTATATTTTGCTATTGTCGGCTTTGAGGTTACATAATTGCATTGCATACTTTGTCATGCTGCTTTGTCAAGCTTTTGGCCGGGCTTTGTCAAGAGTATATAACTTATTTGATTTAGCGACCTATACATTTTTAATTTTTTAGGGTTAGCAGCCTGAAGGTCATTAGTGAGCGGAAAACGGCGATTGTTTCCCATAGCCTTTGAAAGCTTATTGGAAGTGCAGCGGGCCCCATGATTTTCACAGCTTCTCACTACATCTGACAGAATCAAAAAATAGCAAAAGTCCACAAAAAAATAATAATTCGAGCTTCTAGAAAACCAATTATTGGAGCTGGATGGGGACTCAAGTCCTACCAAGCATTTAAGTAAAAGTTATACCTCAATTATGTTATTTAGTAGAAAAATATTTTGTGTTTTATGCTTACTAATTATTTCGCCATATAGTAGACTAATATTCCCTTTTATTTTCACTATTTTGTAAACTACAGAATAAATACATATAAAAGATATTAAACAAACAATAAAACACGTCTGTCGCTAATGTGCAGGTAGCCTTATACTACACTGAACTACTACACCAGGCTACCCGGGACTTCCCTAGATCGTTCCTCATTATAGTAAATAGACTTCTGCATTGGCTTTGTAACAGCCGATTTCATCATCACAAAATATTCAACCGTCATCCGTTATAACGTTGAGATACTTCTACGTTGGATATTCTAATTATTTGGTTAACAGGCGTCGGTTACACACATATAAAACATACAAGAAATATTTCTCTACTAAATTTTGTTATCAATTTGGTTAAAAACAATAATCGCTTATATAGTTAAGAATGTTCTCCGGTCGGAGATCTTTATCAATATTTGTTTAATCATCATCGCTTACATAATTTTTACTTATATAATTGATTATTATTAAATTATAAAGTTGAGATATTCGGATTTCCTCATCCTCGACTCTCTGTTTTTCGCTGAAGACGGTTGCTTTTTTTCAATATTGTGCTAATTTCTGCTTTCGTGTTTCAAATTTTAAGTTGTGTTCAAGTTTTCTCTTATTGTGCTTTATTCTGTTTCTTTTTTAACGCAAACCTCTAAGTTCACTTGATAAAACTGCTTTACTTTTTTTTATTTGTGTTCAAATGAAGCCAAAAGCTGCGCTGTAAGCATAAGCATACAAATGCAACGATTATAATATTCTCTTTGAGCTGTATGTTTTTTTTGCTTGCGTGTCTGCTTGTAAGTTTTTGCTATTTTTGGACTTTGTGCCTCTGTTTTGTGTTTTAGTTATTTGCTAGATTATGTTTGCGTTTGTGTCGTTTCAAATCCGTTATATTACTGCCAGCTACCCAGTGAGAAATTTTATCATTCCTTTTTATAATCTTTAGTTATTCCGCTGTTATTGCGTTTGTTTGTTCTTGTGTAGTTTCAAATACGTTATACTGCTGCCAATTACCCAGTGGGAAATTTGTATAGTTCCTATTGTGCTCTCAATTTCATTGACTGACTGCTACAAAACAAGTTGCCTTTTCAAGGCTGATTCTTCCGAGCACTATTCATTTCAGCACCATAATATCTGTGTTTGTGTAAGCGATTATCTTACAAATAATCAATGGTTTGAAATTAACATGCGAGTTGTGTCGTTCTGCTGAAGCCGAGCTGCCTTCGTTCTTAAGGAACGCACAGGAAAGCTTTAATGCTCTCCACGTTGACTTTAAGTAATTAAATATGCCATTCTCGGAAATTGCTCACCCTGTCAAACTTTCCAGTGCAGCGCCCTCCATATCGTTGACTTTCCGACAGCACCATACACACTGCTGTGGCTGCCCTGCCTAGACCTCTTATCATCATTCCAAAGCCGAAGATGGTCTTTATTTCTAGACTAGCCGTAGGTTCTACATCTTAATATATTGCCGCCTGTTTCCAGGCCAAAACTATTTTACATAGTTCGTGGATTAAGGTAGAAAAGGTTAGGCTTAATGTTCTGGTCTGAGTCTTGGGTGGTGGCGTACTGATTACTGTTGATACCGGAATTCTGTTGTAACCAATTCTGCTTAATTTTCCTAACGTAATTGAATTTATAAGTACTAAAGTATCTCTTAAATGTTTTTTTTTTTTTGCTTTTATCACTGCCTCTTATATTCCTCCACGTTTTGATATTCCTGTTTACTTAAATCATCTTAATGCTATTCAATCGATCGGGTACATGCTTTCTGATAGTGATCAATTTTTGGTTTTTGGTGATTTCAACATCTGTGATGTGACGTGGTCCTCTGTGATCGACTCAGCCGGTTTGATACCTTCAAAGCAACTTGAACTTGTTGATGGCCTACTTGAATTGTCTTTATCTCAAGTTAAATATGTAACAAACTCATTTATTCACCAACTTGATTTGATATTTGCTGCTGACCCTTCCATTTCAGTGGTCTCTTAAGTCAGTCCGCTTTTGCTTCCCGAAGTCCAGTTTCACCCATCATTACACGTTACAAGGTTACATGTCAGCTGGTACATATTCATTTAGTCCTGTAAGGCTTAATAAGCCTCCTTGGTTTACTCCACAGTTGTCTAATTTAAAAAATATTAAATCTAAGCTCTTTAAGAAGTTCAAAATCTCGGGAAGGCATTCTGACTAGTCGCGTTATATTGCTGCTCGTTTAAGGTTCACTTTCATAACTCTTCAGTGCTATAAAGCATATTTGCATCGATGTAGGGTAGAATTTTCTTAGGAGCCTACACCATTTAATAATTTGGTAATTAAAAAAGTAAAACATTTCTCCTTCCTTCTTCATTATTTTATATAAACACTAAAGCATATACAGATCAAGCCATTGACAATTTGCTTGCTGAGTTCTTTCAAACAACTTATTCCTCTCTTAAGTATCGGTCTGATCAGATATACCCTTATAGCTTACACAGGTCTAATAACATCCCACCTCCCCTAGTTAGTGTCAGCTTATTGCTTAGTGAACTTAAGTATATAAAGCCTAATATTTTTCTTCTTCCTGATGACGTTCCGGGGTGCATTGTCAGATTCTGCGTTAATGCGCTTTGTAAGCCGATTTGGAAGCTGTTTGATATATCTCTGAATTCTTCGTCTTTCCCTTCTCTCTGGAACTAGACGTTTATTATTCCTATATCTAAAAAGGGAATAAGAGTGATGCAAAAAATTCCTAAGCTTTTTGAAAAATATTAACTTCACAGTTACTACACTCTTGTGGTTCTATAATTTCATCTGCTCAGCATGGATTTATGAAGCGTAGGTCTACCACCACTAATTTACTAGAATTTTCTTCCATTATAATACAAGGATGTCAGCTTAAAAAGGTAACTGACGTCATTTACACTGACTTCAGCAAAGCATTTGACTCAAATTTACGGTTTTTTGTTGTAGCACACTACTTCAGGCATCGTACTTTCTTGATCGAACTCAGTTGATCGACTCAGTTGCTGACTTGGATGTTCTTTTAGACCCTAAATGAAAATTCGACTTATACATTTCAATTACCGTCTGTGGGTCCTCTGGATTTTATCAAGCGATTGTCGAAGTTATTTGATGATCCTTATACAATTAAAAACTGTATACTTCTCTGGTCCAACCTATTTTAGAGTACGCATCGTGTGTTTGGTGTCCACAACACAGGAATCACCAGGACCGCATTGAATCTGTTCAAAGAAATTTTTACTGTTTGCTCTCCGTGGGTTGAATTGGGACCCCAATAACCCTCTCCCTTCATATTCAAATAGGCTGCTACATCTTTTGTAAATCGTAGAGTTATGCTTAATGTTATGTTGATATATAAGCTAATTAATGGTGACATTGACTCGCGTCTTTAATTAGCAAAATCAGTTCGCATGATGCGTTCTCACCTGGTAGTATGCGAAGATACCCGTCACAATGACGACAGCGGAAAGTACAACACCCAGATACAAGTTATCATCGGACGGCTCCTCGCTGGTGCTGGCCTGAATGGAGTAGGCCACGAAGCAGAGTATAGCACCGATCCACAGCAACATGGCGAAGCCACCAAACACATTCTTACAGAATTTCACCCATTCGGGTGTCTGCTTAGGTGGCGTCAGCGCATTGGGACCATCACGCTCCAGATTCTCCTTGGCCTTGGCATGACTAAGACCTTATATATGGAGAAGAAATGAACAAGAAACATTTGCATTAGATGACTCCCCTAGGGAAGGTGTTCTTACAGAGCACACTTACATTTTCGGGATGTGTCTGAAAGCGCTGATACAATTCCTCAGGAGATATTTTATGATGGTCGATATCCAACTCCTGTTTGAGATCATCCAAATTCTCTTTCTTAGCTGCTTTGGAGGCCATCTTTCGTCTAGACTGTAGTGGGGGTTTTGGGTAAAATAATTAGAAAAACGTTCCCAGTTAGTTTGTTAGTCTTGAAAAATTTAGTAGATTTAGCAGCGGAAGACCCAAAAGCCGACACAAAAATCGATTTACTTCATGTCCAAAATTTAACCTTGTGTTTTGTTATACCAAAAATACGAGAAGATTTTTATTTTAAATTTAATGAAATGCCCTTTGTTAGGAAACACCTAATTTGCAGTGTATCCTGTTTTCAAAATGCTTTAATAATGTAAATGTTAGAGAGTAATAACAACGATGTACTATTGTGGGGTGTTAAACAATTTGATTCTCCAGTTACCCACCCATTAGAGATAGGGAGAGAGAGAGACACTTCAAGTTCAGGGAGTCAACGACACAATTTTAGTCGCGCGCAAAACGCATTGAATGCGAATGCGAATGTCACGTAGAGATGAAATTGAATTGAACTGAGTTTATTGTTATTGTTATTGTTGAAAAAAAAAAGCCAAACAATAAATACATACCTAAATATAAACAAAAGACAACAAACTGTGCATGTAAACAAAATCAAACAAAATAAAATAAAAAAGCTGAATTGAAATGGACGTTGGCGCTTGATTACTTTGGCGTCCTTACAGAACATACGAACGTACGTATGTGTGTATATGTTCTTACTATGCAGCAAAGTTTTTGTTTTTTCCGCATTGACCTCGTTCGTCGTATAACTACTAGAAATTATATTCCTATCTATCTTCAGCACTGTAATTCAAACTAGTTATTGCATGAACCTTTCGTCCTGTAATATTCCAGTTCTTTCGCGCGTTTCGGCTATGTGATGCGCTGTAGTAAACATACATATCGAAAACATACTGACTTCTTGCTTCTCTCTCGCGCTCGCCTTACATCCGCGTTGAGCATATAAATAATACACAATACGCTAACGTCTCTGCTGGCGTTTACTGGCAGCGAAGTTGCGCAACTTAGGCTAAGAAGACGAATTCTTAAGGTTCTATCAATAGAGACAAAGCAAACGGAAATTATGTGTTTCTGTTTTAAGTTTAAAGTTTAATATCATACAAACACTTTGACTACAATGACAATATATTACATGGCGACCGTGCAGTAGTTCTAAATAGGAATGCACCTGTGAAAATGCTTTATATATCACACTTATAAAAGAAAATCTAAGACAAAAAAATTGCAAAAATTTAAAACTAAGAAAAACAAAAGTTAATGAAAAAGTATAAATTAAATACATATAGTTCAAATTAATGAAAAATAAATCACACTTACATAAGAAAAAAAGATATATAAACTCTTGCAAAGCATCAACAACAAGAACAGCAGCAACAACAGCAACAGCGATCCTCACAGCAGTCGTGTCTTCGTTCCGGAATCGACGCGGGATTACTCCCGCCCAAGGACTGCTACCCCCGAGTACGGGAACTGCCGTACGTACCCTCACCCCTATCCCCATATTATAGCTCAAACGCCCCGTAGCCCAGGAGTCTCCCACCTGCCGGCCCAGAGCAACTTCTCTAAAAGCTTTAAGCTCTTACAATTGGATTACAATGGACTTGGCAGGAAGGTGTCTGAGTTGACGGAATTCATGTCCAGGTCGCACACCATGATTGCTGCAGGAAACTGAGCTGACGAGTAGGAGTAATCTCTCACACTGGTCATGCTACAAGGTTCTATGGCAGGACCAAAGTAGTGATGCGGGCGGAGGCCTTGCCTTCCTTGTCCACAAATCCGTCAACTTATGGCCGCTGACCATCCAAAGCGACAGTGTACACCTGGAATTCCAGGGCATAGCCGTTCGCACAGGAGAAGAGGAAATAAAACTAATAAATCCTCCCACAGCAGCTGCCGTTCAGGCTAAAAGCCCTCCATAGCCCACGTATTGGAGGGAAATCACCGAGTCGTTGTAGGTGACCTCAATGCCCACCACGAGAGTTGGTATTCCGAAATTGGCTCGTGGTACGGACTTCTATAGACAGATTGACGACTTAGCATTCTGTACTATCAATGAAGACCACGCCACGCGCATCACATTCAACTGACAGAGCTCGCCCGACCTTGCGATTGTCAGCCATGAGCTCATTGCCACTACTTCATAGCACTCTGACATCGCACTCAATTGGGATCACTTACCGATCACAATCCGAGTTGACAGACCAGACAGACTTAATTTCCAGTGAAAAACACCTATGCCTAGTTCGGTAAAGCCGACTGGTCAAGGTGCGAGGCCATTTCGGAGGCTCAATTCGCTGTTCTGCCCACCCCCGCACAACACATGAAGGCTAGAAGACCTTCTGTAAGCTGTTGTCTCAGGTAGGGAAGCACTTCATACCTGCAGGACGCATTCCTGACCTGAGAGCCGACTTCCCCCAGAGGCTTCACACCTAGCCGAACAGCGAGATGCACTTCGCAGTGTCGACCCTGCGGACCCCAGGATCCATTAAATGTGGGCGCAGATTGGGCTCCTCGTGAAGGAATATCGAAAGGCTTAACCTTCTGCAACATCTGGAGGAGTCGGATGAAGGTTCTAAACATCTCTGGACGACTAGCAAGAACCTTTCAAATCCCTTAATAAGCGAGTTAACTACGGTCATCTTCGGCGACCGTGCGCCGCTTGACCCCGCCAGATGTGCGGCCGCTGTCAACACTCAATTCCCGGGGCCTCCCCCGCTACCAGACAAGAGCCACCGTAAACTACAACGCTCTCTCCGCTCACTTCTATCTTATGACAGGGCGTCCCACAAGGCGGTGTATTATCACCACTACTGTTCAACCTGTATATATCCAAGGCTCCTGTGCCACCTCCCGAGCTTAAACTGGTTACGTATGCTGATGATTGTTTAATCACCACCAAAAGCTGGGACATCAGCTTACTCGAGGAGAGGATGAACGGATATCTCTCAACGCTGAAGGAGCACCTCGATACGCTAAACTTACAGATTTCTGCTCCCTGCGCTTGAGCACTGTATGATGTTGACCAAACAGTTCCTCCTTGCGTGCCAGCTGAGTCCCCAGCCCAATCACTCAGCCAGCAGATCCCCAATGTCTGCAAGGACCGACCCAGGTCAGACTTGACCTCAGGGTAATGGCGGAGTCCATCAGTCACCTGCTGGACCACGCCACTCCTGGGAACGTCAGGGCTGGCCTAAAATAGGTTCATCCGAGTCCGTGGCAGAGGCACTCCGCAGAGCGGCAGCCAATGTTGTGCTCGGAGGCAGACCACCGCCCATAAATAAGGTGGAAGCCACCCTTCTACGAAACAACCGAGTCACATTGGCCCTGTTGAGATCGGGGTACTCTAAGTTTCTCAACAGCTACTTAACCAGAGTAAACCCCGATGTTGCGGCACTCTGTCGCCAATGCCTGAGCGAACCCCACACCACTACGCACCTCTTCACGTGCCGCCTCCACCCGACCCACCTCCCTCTGGAGTCCCTGTGGCCAAATCCAGTTGAGGCAGCTAACTTAATCGATTTGAAAGCGGTTACTTAGGCGTCTCTCTGTATCCTTCTATTGTTTTTTTCCTCTATTTACATATGCATCCCTGTGCATTTATGCAGACTACAAATCGGCTACAACAACAGCAACAACAGCACTATCAGTAGTAACAATAACAGCAACAACAACAGCAGTAGCGGCAGCAACAAAAGAAGCTAAGCAGTCATAAGATAAAGTGCATCGGGCAACAAGCTGCAACAAAGCAGCACATAAAACAAATGCGTAGCTTAGTGAACACAAATATTACCGCATTGTCTATGTTTCGACATCAACTATCAGAACATTTCGCTCTGCACGACTCTTCTCCTGTCGAGCACAGAGACGGTTATACTTTAGTAGAGGCTCTGGTGGTGTGTTCCAACGATGGACCAAGCCTACTCACAATAGCTGAGTATGTATAGGGCACGCCACCTACCAAAGCCGAAACCCAGAAGAAGAGAGACGGACAAGAACACAAGCTACTATAAGAACGCAGACTAATGGTGAACATGATAAAAGCGTCAAAATTAGAAGACGAAAGAAGCATCTACCACGAACAACTGGAGAAAATCAAAGCTACTTTAAAGAACTGGAGAAAGAAACGCAAAAAAGGCTACATTGATGCGAATGCCCCATTGTTTTCTTATTTAATTTATTTAATTTTTTCTTATAGAAAACCATAACCCAAAAGCGAATGAGTACAATCTCTGCTGGTAAAATACTAAACTCTGTTAGGCTTTTATACTAACAACATATGGCTGGTATTGTTTTATATAGAGCCCAATAGTGTAAACCAGTTTCATATGTCTTCTAACTAACGACCAACATTTCCATTTCAATCGTTTCAAAAAATTAAAAAAAAAAAAAAACAAAAATATACATTTGAAAAATAGCATAGAAGAAAATCTATTTATTTTTATTAGTTTCAGTAATGACAATGGTCAGATAAATTATATGCATTTTTATATTCAAAAAGTTAAGCTCAAATTAGAGAACTGGTTCTCGAAGTAATTAAAGATAATGGGATTCCGAAAACGGGTCCACCTTTAATTGTTAATAACGAGCTATCCATTATGTTAGACAATAATTCAAAAGTATAAGTTACACAATAGGTGCCTAAAAAAGAAATATACAAGCAGGGCAAAAGACCTTGATATGAATTTTAAAAAAAACTTTTAGTTTTGTGTGT
>JBAMBM010000831.1:0-87448 GCA_037043425.1 Hirtodrosophila duncani | reverse complement strand
ACTAAGTGTTCCTTCCGGAACTATCAGTTATATGGTAGCTCTATGATATAGTTGTCCAATCTTGATCAAACGGATACAAACCGAATTTGGTTTGATTTGGATGAAAAACAGAAAAGTTATGTGTTCATCCAAAAAAACGGTTATATGGTAGCTATATGAAATAGTTGTCCGATCTTGATCAAATGTATAAAAACCCGAATTTGTTTTGAATTGGATGAAAAACAGGAAGGTTATGTGTTTATTCCGGAACAATCGGTTATATGGTAGCTATACGATGTATTTTTCCAATCTTGATCAATTGGATACAAATTGAATTTGCTTTGATTTGGGTGAAAAACAGAAAAGTTATGCTTCTAAGTGTTCTTTCCGGAACTATCGGTTGTATGGTAGCTCTATGATATAGTTTCCAATCTTGATAAAATGGATACAAACTGAATTTGGTTTGATTTGGATGAAAAGCAGAAAACTTATTCTACTAAGTGCTCATTCCGGAACTATCGGTTATATCGAAGCTATATGATATAGTTGTCCGATCTTGATAAAATGGATACAAACTGAATTTGGTTTGATTTGGATGAAAAGCAGAAAACTTATTCTACTAAGTGTTCATTCCGGAACTATCGGTTATATCGAAGCTATATGATATAGTTGTCCGATCTTGATCAAATGTATACAAATTGAATTTGGTTTGATTTGTATGAAAAACAGAAAAGTTATGCAACTAATGTACATTCCGGAACAATCGGTTATGTGTGCATTTATATGATATATTTGTCCAATCTCGATCAATCGGATACAAACCGAATTTGGCTTGATTTGGATGAATAACAGGAAAGTGAACACATATTCCGGGACAATCGGTTATATGGTAGCTATACGATGTATTTTTCCAATCTTGATCAATTGGATACAAATTGAATTTGCTTTAATTTGGGTGAAAAACAGAAAAGTTATGCTTCTAAGTGTTCCTTCCGGAACTATCGGTTATATGGTAGCTCCATGATATAGTTGTCCAATCTTGATAAAATGGATACAAACTGAATTTGGTTTGATTTGGATGAAAAGCAGAAAACTTATTCTACTAAGTGTTCATTCCGGAACTATCGGTTATATCGAAGCTATATGATATAGTTGTCCGATCTTGATCAAATGTATACAAATTGAATTTGGTTTGATTTGTATGAAAAACAGAAAAGTTATGCAACTAATGTACATTCCGGAACAATCGGTTATGTGTGTATTTATATGATGTATTTGTCCAATCTCGATCAAACGGTTACAAACTGAATTTGGTTTGATTTGGATGAAAAACAGGAAAGTGAACACATATTCCGGAACAATCGGTTATATGGTAGCTATACGATGTTTTTTTTCCAATCTTGATCAATTGGATATAAATTGAATTTGCTTTAATTTGGATGAAAAACAGAAAAGTTATGCTACTAAGTGTTCATTCCGGAACTATCGGTTATATCGAAGCTATATGATATAGTTGTCCGATCTTGATCAAATGTATACAAATTGAATTTGGTTTGATTTGTATGGAAAACAGAAAAAGTTATGTGTTTATTCCAAAAAAAGGTTATATATTGGCTAAATGATAATTTTTTTTGTTGATCTTGATCAAATGTATACAAACCGAATTTGGTTTGATTTGGATGAAAAACGGAAAAGTTATTCAACTAAGTGTTATGGAAGAATCGGATATATGGTAGCTATATGATGTATTTGTCCAATCTTTATCAATTGGATACAAATTGAATTTGCTTTAATTTGGGTGAAAAACAGAAAAGTTATGCTTCTAAGTGTTCCTTCCGGAACTATCGGTTATATGGTAGCTCTGTGATATAGTTGTCCAACCTTGATCAAATGGATATAAACCGAATTTGGTTTGATCTCAATGAAGACCAGAAAAGTTATGTGTTCATTCCGGAAATTTCCCATCCAGTTACCCTATTAGGGTTAAGTATGTACGTTTGTATATATCCTGTGAAAATCATATATCCACTATAGTATAAGTTGTTAATAATAGTAACAGTAAGCTATAATAACTCTGTAAAGTAATAAACACATATATGTCAAAAAAAAAAAAAATTCCGGAAAAAACGTTTATATGGTAGCTATGTGATATAGTGGTCCGATCTTGATCAAATGTATAAAAACTGAATTTGGTTTGATTTGTATGAAAAACAGAAAAGTTATGCTACTAAGTGTTCATTCCGTCACAATCGACTATATGGTAGCTATATGATATATTTGTCAAATCTTGATCAAATGGCTACAAACCGAATTTGGTTTGATTTGGATGAAGAACAGAAAAGTAATGTGTTCATTCCGGAACAATGGATATACTTGTAAAGCGGACGTGGAGCTGCCTCTAATGGATATAAAACAAATTTGCTTTGATTTGGGTGAAAAACAGAAAAGTTATGCTTGTAAGTGTTCATTCCGGAACAGTCGGTTAAATGGTTGCTATACAAACCGAATTTGGTTTGATTTAGATGAAAAACAGAAAAGTTATGCTACTAAGTGTTCATTCCATCACAATCGATTATATGGTAGCTATATGATATAGTTGTCCAGAAAAAATAGAAAAGTTACGCAACTAAGTATTAGTTCCGGAACAATCGGTTTTATGGTAGCTATTTGATGTAGACCGGTGTACGTGGGGTCTCCTCAAATGAATACAAAAAAAAAATATGGTTTGATTTGTATGCAAAACAGATAAGTTATGCACAGAAGTGTTAATTCTTGAACAGTCGGTTAAATGGTTGCTATAAGATATAGTTGTCCGATCTTGATCAAATGGATGCAAAACGAATTTGCTTTGACTTGGGTGAAAAACAGAAAAGTTATGCTTCTAAGTGTTCCTTCCGGAACAATCGGTTATATGCTAGCTCTATAATATAGTTGTCCAATTTTGATCAAATGGATACAAACCGAATTTGGTTTGATTTGCATGAAAAACAGAAATGTTATGCTTCTAAGTGTTCATTCCGGAACAGTCGGTTAAATGGTTGCTATATGATATAGTTGTCCAGAAAAAATAGAAAAGTTACGCAACTAAGTATTAGTTCCGGAACAATCGGTTTTATGGTAGCTATATGATATAATTGTCCAATCTTGATCAAATCTATACAAACTGCATTTGATTAGATTTGGATGAAAAACACAAAAGTGATGCTACTAAATGTTCATTCCGTCATAATCGATTATATGGGAGCTATATGATATAATTGTCCAATCTTGATCAAATCTATACAAACAGCATTTGATTAGATTAGGATGAAAAAAAAAAAGTGATGCCACTAAGTGTTCATTCCGTCATAATCGGTTATATGGGAGCTATATGATATAGTTGTCCAATCTTGATCAACTAGATACAAACCGAATTTCGTTTGATTTTGCTGAAAAACAGAAAAGATATGTGTTCATTCCGATAAAACGGTTATATGGTAGCTATATGATATAGTGGTCCGATCTTGAGCAAATGTATAGAAACTGAATTTATTTTGATTTGTATGAAAAACAGAAAAGTTATGCTTCTAAGTGTTCCTTCCGGAACTATCGGTTGTATGGTAGCTCTATGATATAGTTTCCAATCTTGATCAAATGGATACAAACTGAATTTGGTTTGATTTGGATGAAAAACAGAAAACTTATTCTACTAAGTGTTCATTCCGGAACTATCGGTTATATCGAAGCTATATGATATAGTTGTCCGATCTTGATAAAATGGATACAAACTGAATTTGGTTTGATTTGGATGAAAAGCAGAAAACTTATTCTACTAAGTGTTCATTCCGGAACTATCGGTTATATCGAAGCTATATGATATAGTTGTCCGATCTTGATCAAATGTATACAAATTGAATATGGTTTGATTTGTATGAAAAACAGAAAAGTTATGCAAACTAATGTACATTCCGGAACAATCGGTTATGTGTGCATTTATATGATATATTTATCCAATCTCGATCAATCGGATACAAACCGAATTTGGCTTGATTTGGATGAATAACAAGAAAGTGAACACATATTCCGGGACAATCGGTAATATGGTAGCTATACGATGTATTTTTCCAATCTTGATCAATTGGATACAAATTGAATTTGCTTTAATTTGGGTGAAAAACAGAAAAGTTATGCTTCTAAGTGTTCCTTCCGGAACTATCGGTTATATGGTAGCTCCATGATATAGTTGTCCAATCTTGATAAAATGGATACAAACTGAATTTGGTTTGATTTGGATGAAAAGCAGAAAACTTATTCTACTAAGTGTTCATTCCGGAACTATCGGTTATATCGAAGCTATATGATATAGTTGTCCGATCTTGATCAAATGTATACAAATTGAATATGGTTTGATTTGTATGAAAAACAGAAAAGTTATGCAACTAATGTACATTCCGGAACAATCGGTTATGTGTGCATTTATATGATATATTTGTCCAATCTCGATCAATCCGATACAAACCGAATTTGGCTTGATTTGGATGAATAACAGGAAAGTGAACACATATTCCGGGACAATCGGTTATATGGTAGCTATACGATGTATTTTTCCAATCTTGATCAATTGGATACAAATTGAATTTGCTTTAATTTGGGTGAAAAACAGAAAAGTTATGCTTCTAAGTGTTCCTTCCGGAACTATCGGTTATATGGTAGCTCCATGATATAGTTGTCCAATCTTGATAAAATGGATACAAACTGAATTTGGTTTGATTTGGATGAAAAGCAGAAAACTTATTCTACTAAGTGTTCATTCCGGAACTATCGGTTATATCGAAGCTATATGATATAGTTGTCCGATCTTGATCAAATGTATACAAATTGAATTTGGTTTGATTTGTATGAAAAACAGAAAAGTTATGCAACTAATGTACATTCCGGAACAATCGGTTATGTGTGTATTTATATGATGTATTTGTCCAATCTCGATCAAACGGTTACAAACCGAATTTGGTTTGATTTGGATGAAAAACAGGAAAGTGAACACATATTCCGGAACAATCGGTTATATGGTAGCTATACGATGTTTTTTTCCAATCTTGATCAATTGGATATAAATTGAATTTGCTTTAATTTGGATGAAAAACAGAAAAGTTATGCTACTAAGTGTTCATTCCGGAACTATCGGTTATATCGAAGCTATATGATAAAGTTGTCCGATCTTGATCAAATGTATACAAATTGAATTTGGTTTGATTTGTATGGAAAACAGAAAAAGTTATGTGTTTATTCCAAAAAAAGGTTATATATTGGCTAAATGATAATTTTTTTTTGATCTTGATCAAATGTATAGAAACCGAATTTGGTTTGATTTGGATGAAAAACGGAAAAGTTATTCAACTAAGTGTTACGGAAGAATCGGATATATGGTAGCTATATGATGTATTTGTCCAATCTTTATCAATTGGATACAAATTGAATTTGCTTTAATTTGGGTGAAAAACAGAAAAGTTATGCTTCTAAGTGTTCCTTCCGGAACTATCGGTTATATGGTAGCTCTGTGATATAGTTGTCCAACCTTGATCAAATGGATATAAACCGAATTTGGTTTGATCTCAATGAAAAACAGAAAAGTTATGTGTTCATTCCGGAAATTTCCCATCCAGTTACCCTATTAGGGTTAAGTATGTACGTTTGTATATATCCTGTGAAAATCATATATCCACTATAGTATAAGTTGTTAATAATAGTAACAGTAAGCTATAATAACTTTGTAAAGTAATAAACACATATATGTCAAAAAAAAAAAATTCCGGAAAAAACGTTTATATGGTAGCTATGTGATATAGTGGTCCGATCTTGATCAAATGTATACAAACTGAATTTGGTTTGATTTGTATGAAAAACAGAAAAGTTATGCTACTAAGTGTTCATTCCGTCACAATCGACTATATGGTAGCTATATGATATATTTGTCAAATCTTGATCAAATGGCTACAAACCGAATTTGGTTTGATTTGGATGAAGAACAGAAAAGTAATGTGTTCATTCCGGAACAATGGATATACTTGTAAAGCGGACGTGGAGCTTCCTCTAATGAATATAAAACAAATTTGCTTTGATTTGGGTGAAAAACAGAAAAGTTATGCTTGTAAGTGTTCATTCCGGAACAGTCGGTTAAATGGTTGCTATATGATCAAATGGATACAAACCGAATTTGGTTTGATTTAGATGAAAAACAGAAAAGTTATGCTACTAAGTGTTCATTCCATCACAATCGATTATATGGTAGCTATATGATATAGTTGTCCAGAAAAAATAGAAAAGTTACGCAACTAAGTATTAGTTCCGGAACAATCGGTTTTATGGTAGCTATATGATATAATTGTCCAATCTTGATCAAATCTATACAAACTGCATTTGATTAGATTTGGATGAAAAAAAAAAAGTGATGCCACTAAGTGTTCATTCCGTCATAATCGGTTATATGGGAGCTATATGATATAGTTGTCCAATCTTGATCAACTAGATACAAACCGAATTTCGTTTGATTTTGCTGAAAAACAAAAAAGATATGTGTTCATTCCGATAAAACGGTTATATGGTAGCTATATGATATAGTGGTCCGATCTTGAGCAAATGTATAGAAACTGAATTTATTTTGATTTGTATGAAAAACAGAAAAGTTATGCTTCTATGCTATATATGCTAGCTCTATAATATAGTTGTCCAATTTTGATCAAATGGATACAAACCGAATTTGGTTTGATTTGCATGAAAAACAGAAATGTTATGCTTCTAAGTGTTCATTCCGAAACAGTCGGTTAAATGGTTGCTATATGATATAGTTGTCCGATCTTGATCAAATGGATGCAAAACGAATTTGCTTTGATTTGGGTGAAAATCAGATAAGTTATGCACCAAAGTGTTCATTCCGGAACAATCGGTTATATGGTAGCTCTATGATAAGTTGTCCAATTTTGATCAAATGTATACAAACCGAATTTGGTTTGATTTGGATGAAAAACAGAAAAGTTATGATACTAAGTGTTTATTTCGGTACACTCGTTTATATGGTAGCTATATGATATAGTTGCCCAGCGGACGTGGCGCTTCCTAAAAAGGGTTCAAAACGAATTTGCTTTGATTTTTGTAAAAAACAGAAAAGTTACGCTTCTAAGTGTTCCTTCCGGAACAATCGGTTATATGGAAGCTCTATGATATAATTGTCCAATCTCGGTCAAATGGATACAAACCGAATTTGGTTTGATTTGGATGAAAAACAGAAAAGTTATGCTACTAAGTGTTCATTCCGTCACAATTGGTTATATGGGAGCTCTATATATAGTTGTCCAATCTTGATCAAATGGATACAAACCGAATTTGGTTTGAGTTTGCTGAAGAACAGAAAAGATATGCTTCTAAGTGTTCATTCTGGAACAGTCGGTTAAATGGTAGCTATATGATATAGTGGTCCGATCTCGATCAAATGTATACAAACTGAATTTATTTTGATTTGTATGAAAAACAGAAATGTTATGGTTATATGGTGGCTCTATAATATTATTCTCCAATCTTGATCAAATGGATACAAACCGAATTTGATTAGATTTGGATGAAAAACAGAAAAGTTATGCTACTAAGTGTTTATTCCGTCATAATCGGTTATATGGGAGCTATATGATATAGTTGTCCAACCTTGATCAACTAGATACAAACCGAATTTCGTTTGATTTTGCTGAAAAACAGAAAAGATATGTGTTCATTCCGGTAAAACGGTTATATGGTAGCTATATGATATAGTGGTCCGATCTTGAGCAAATGTATAGAAACTGAATTTATTTTGATTTGTATGAAAAACAGAAAAGTTATGCTTCTAAGTGTTCATTCCGGTACAATCGGTTATATGGTAGCTATATGATGATATGATGTATTTGTCCAATCTCGATCAAATGGATACAAACCGAATTTGGTTTGTTTTGGATGAAAAACAGAAAAGTTATGCTTCTAAGTGTTCATTCCGGAACAATCGGTTATATGGTAGCTATATAATATAGTTGTAGAGCGGACGTGGCGCTTCCTAAAAAGGGCTCAAAACGAGTTTGCTTTGATTTTTGTAAAAAACAGAAAAGTTATGCTTCTAAGTGTTTCTTCCGGAACAATCGGTTTTATGGTAGCTCTATGATATAATTGTAAAATCTCGGTCAAATGGATACAAACCGAATTTGGTTTGATTTGGATGAAAAACAGAAAAGTTATGCTACTAAATGTTCATTTCGGAACAATCGGTTATATGGCAGCTATATGATATAGTTGTCCGATCTTGATCAAATGTATACAAACTGCATTTATTTTGATTTGTATGAAGAACAGAAAAGTTATGCTACTAAGTGTTTATTTCGTCATAATCGGTTATATGGGAGCTATATGATGTAGTTGTCCAATCTTGATCATCTAGATACAAACCGAATTTCGTTTGATTTTGCTGAAAAACAGAAAAGATATGTGTTCATTAAGGTAAAACGGTTATATGGTAGCTATATGATATAGTGGTCCGATCTTGAGCAAATGTATAGAAACTGAATTTATTTTGATTTGCATGAAAAACAGAAAAGTTATGCTTCTAAGTGTTCATTCCGGAACAATCGGTTATATGGGAGCTATATGATGATATGATGTATTTGTCCAATCTCGAGCAAATGGATACAAACCGAATTTGGTTTGTTTTGGATGAAAAACAGAAAAGTTATGCTTCTAAGTGTTCATTCCGGAACAATCGGTTATATGGTAGCTATATAATATAGTTGTAGAGCGGACGTAGCGCTTCCTAAAAAGGGTTCAAAACGAATTTGCTTTGATTTTTGCAAAAAACAGAAAAAGTCATGCTTCTAAGTGTGCCTTCCGGAACAATCGGTTATATGGGAGCTCTATGATATAGTTGTCCGATCTCGGTCAAATGGATACAAACCGCATTTGGTTTGATTTGGATGAAGAACAGAAAAGTTATGCTTCTAAGTGAGCCTTCCGGAACAATCGGTTATATGGGAGCTATATGATATAGTTGTCCGATCTTGATCAAATGTATACAAACTGCATTTATTTTGATTTGTATGAAGAACAGAAAAGTTATGCTACTAAGTGTTCATTCCGTCACAATTGGTTATATGGGAGCTATATATATAATTGTCCAATCTTGAGCAAATGGATACAAACCGAATTTGGTTTGTTTTGGATGAAAAACAGAAAAGTTATGCTTCTAAGTGTTCATTCCGGAACAATCGGTTATATGGTAGCTATATAATATAGTTGTAGAGCGGACGTGGCGCTTCCTAAAAAGGGTTCAAAACGGATTTGCTTTGATTTTTGTAAAAAACAGAAAAGTTATGCTACTAAGTGTTCATTTCGGAACAATCGGTTATATGGGAGCTATATGATATAGTTGTCCGATCTTGATCAAATGTATACAAACTGCATTTATTTTGATTTGTATGAAGAACAGAAAAGTTATGCTACTAAGTGTTCATTCCGTCACAATTGGTTATATGGGAGCTATATACATAGTTGTCCAATCTTGATCAAATGGATACAAACCGAATTTGGTTTGAGTTTGCTGAAAAACAGAAAAGATATGCTTCTAAGTGTTCATGCCGGAACAGTCGGTTAAATGGTAGCTATATGATATAGTGGTCCGATCTTGATCAAATGTATACAAACTGAATTTATTTTGATTTGTATGAAAAACAGAAATGTTATGCTACTCAATGTTCATTCCGGAACAATCCTTTATATGGTATAATTGTCCAATCTTTATCAAATGGATACAAACCGAATTTGATTAGATTTGGATGAAAAACAGAAAAGTTATGCTACTAAGTGTTTATTCCGTCATAATCGGTTATATGGGAGCTATATGATATAGTTGTCCAATCTTGATCAACTAGATACAAACCGAATTTCGTTTGATTTTGCTGAAAAACAGAAAAGATATGTGTTCATTCCGGCAAAACGGTTATATTTTAGCTATATGATATAGTGGTCCGATCTTGAGCAAATGTATAGCAACTGAATTTATTTTGATTTGTATGAAAAACAGAAAAGTTATGCTTCTAAGTGTTCATTCCGGAACAATCGGTTATATGGTAGCTATATGATGATATGATGTATTTGTCCAATCTCGATCAAATGGATACAAGCCGAATTCGGTTAGATTTGGATGAAAAACAGAGAAGTTATGCTACTAAGTGTTCATTCCGGAACAGTCGGTTAAATGGTAGCTATATGATATAGTGGTCCGATCTTGATCAAATGTATACAAACTGAATTTATTTTGATTTGTATGAAAAACAGAAATGTTATGCTACTAAATGTTCATTCCGGAACAATCGGTTATATGGTAGCTCTATGATATAATTGTGCAATCTTGATCAAATGGATACAAACCGAATTTGATTAAATTTGGATGAAAAACAGAAAAGTTATGCTACTAAGTGTTTATTCCGTCATAATCGGTTATATGGGAGCTATATGATATAGTTTTCCAATCTTGATCAACTAGATACAAACCGAATTTCGTTTGATTTTGCTGAAAAACAGAAAAGATATGTGTTCATTCCGGCAAAACGGTTATATTTTAGCTATATGATATAGTGGTCCGATCTTGAGCAAATGTATAGAAACTGAATTTATTTTGATATGTATGAAAAACAGAAAAATTATGCTTCTAAGTGTTCATTCCGGAACAATCGGTTATATGGTAGCTATATGATGATATGATGTATTTGTCCAATCTCGATCAAATAGATACAAACCGAATTTGGTTTGCTTTGGATGAAAAACAGAAAAGTTATGCTTCTAAGTGTTCATTCCGGAACAATCGGTTATTTAGTAGCTCTATGATATAATTGTCCAATCTCGGTCAAATGGATACAAACCGAATTTGGTTAGATTTGGATGAAAAACAGAAATGTTATTCTACTAAATGTTAATTCCGGAACAATCGGTTATATGGTAGCTATATGATACAGTTGTCCTATCTTGATCAAATGCAAACAAATTGAATTTGGTTTGATTTGTATGAAAAATAGAAAAGTTATGCTTCTAAGTGTTCATTCCGGAACAATCGGTTATATGGTAGCTATATGATGATATGATGTATTTGTCCAATCTCGATCAAATAGATACAAACCGAATTTGGTTTGCTTTGGATGAAAAACAGAAAAGTTATGCTTCTAAGTGTTCATTCCGGAACAATCGGTTATATTTTAGTTCCATTATATAGTTTCCCAATCTTGATCAAATGGATACAAACCGAATTTGGTTTGATTTAGAAGAAAAACAGAAAAAGTATGTGTTCAGTATGGAAAAAACGGTTATATGTTAGCTATATAATAAAGTGGTCCGATCTTGATCAAATGTATACAAACTGCATTTATTTTGATTTGTATGAAAAACAGAAAAGTGATGCCACTAAGTGTTCATTCCGTCATAATCGGTTATATGGGAGCTATATGATATAGTTGTCCGATCTTGATCAAATGGATACAAACCGAATTTGGTTTGATTTGGATGAAAAATAGAAACCTTATGTGTTCATTCCGCAAAAAACGGTTATATGGTAGCTAAATTACGTAGTTGTCCGATCTTGATGTATACAGATGAAAAACAGAAAAGTTATGCTACTAAGTGCTTATTTCTGAACAATCGGTTATATGGTAGCTATATGATATAGTTGTCCAGCGGACGTGGCGCTTCCTAAAAAGGGTTCAAAACGAATTTGCTTTGATTTGAATGAAAAACAGAAAAGTTATGCTTCTAAGTGTTCCTTCAGGAACAATCGGTTATATGGTATTTCCATCATATAATTGTCAAATTTTGATCAAATGGATACAAACCGAATTTGGTTTGATTCGGATGAAAAACAGAAAAGTTATATGTTCATTTCGGGAAAAACGGTTATATGGTAGCTTTATGATATAGTGGTCCGATTCTGATGAAATGTATACAAACTGAATTTTTTTTGATTTGTATGAAAAACAGAAAAGTTATGCTACTAAGTGTTCATTTCGTCAAAATCGGTTATATGGTAGCTAAATGATATAGTTGTCCAACCTTGATCAAATATATACAACTCGAATTTGGTTTGATTTGGATGAAAAAAAAAATATTTATGTGTTCATTCCGCAAAAAACGGTTATATGGTAGCTATATGACATAGCTGTCCGATCTTGATGTATACAGATGAAAAACAGAAAAGTTATGCTACTTTTATTTCGGAAAAAGCGGTTATATGGTAGCTATATGATATAGTGGTCCGATCTTGATGAAATGTATACAAACTGAATTTATTTTGATTTGTATAAAAAACAGAAAAGTTATGCTACTAAGTGTTCATTTCGTCACAATCGGATATATGGTAGCTAAATGAAGTAGTTGTCCAACCTTGATCAAATGGATACAAACCGAATTTGGTTTCATTTGGATGAAAAACAGAAAAGTTATGCTACTAAGTGTTCATTCCGGAACAATCGGGTATATGGTAGATATATGATATAGTTGTCCGATCTTAATCAAATGTAAACAAATTGAATTTGGTTTGATTTGTATGAAAAATAGAAAAGTTATGCTACTAAGTGTTCATTCCCTAACAATCGGTTATATGGTAGCTATATGATATAGTGGTCCGATCTTGATGAAATGTATACAAACTGAATTTATTTTGATTTGTATGAAAAACAAAAAGTTATGCTTCTAAGTGTTCATTCCGGAACAATCGGTTATATGGTAGCTATATGATATAATTGTATAATCTCGATCAAATGGATGCAAACCGAATTTGGTTTGATTTGGATGAAAAACAGAAAAGTTATGCTACTAAGTGTTGATTCTCGAACAATCGGTTATATGGTAGCTATATGATATAGTGGTCCGATCTTGATGAAATATATACAAACTGAATTTATTTTGATTTGTATGAAAAACAGAAAAGTTATGCTACTAAGTGTTCATTTCGTCACAATCGGTTAAATGTTAGCCATATGATATAGTTTTCCAATCTTGATCAAATGGATACAAACCGAATTTGGTTTGATTTGGATGAAAAACAGAAAAGTTATGTGTTCTTTTCGGAAAAAGCGGTTATATAGTAGCTATATGATATAGTGGTCCGATCTTGATGAAATGTATACAAACTGAATTTATTTTGATTTGTATATAAAACAGAAAAGTTATGCTACTAAGTGTTCATTTCGTCACAATCGGTTATATGGTAGCTAAATGAAATAGTTGTCCAACTTTGATCAAATGGATACAAACCGAATTTGGTTTCATTTGGATGAAAAACAGAAAATTTATGTGTTCATTCCTCAAAAAACGGTTATATGGTAGCTATATGACATAATTGTCCGATCTTGATGTATACAGACCGAATTTGGTTTGATTAGGATGAAAAACAGAAATGTTATGCTACTAAATGTTCATTCCGGAAAAATCGGTTATATGGTAGCTCTATGATATAATTGTCCAATCTTGATCAAATGGATACAAACCGAATTTGGTTAGATTTGGATGAAAAACAGAAAAGTTATGCTACTAAGTGTTGATTCCCGAACAATCGGTTATATGGTAGCTATATGATATAGTGGTCCGATCTTGATGAAATATATACAAACTGAATTTATTTTGATTTGTATGAAAAACAGAAAAGTTATGCTACTAAGTGTTCATTTCGTCACAATCGGTTAAATGTTAGCCATATGATATAGTTTTCCAATCTTGATCAAATGGATACAAACCGAATTTGGTTTGATTTGGATGAAAAACAGAAAAGTTATGTGTTCTTTTCGGAAAAAGCGGTTATATGGTAGCTATATGATATAGTTGTCCAGCGGACGTGGCGCTTCCTAAAAAGGGTTCAAAACGAATTTGCTTTGATTTGAATGAAAAACAGAAAAGTTATGCTTCTAAGTGTTCCTTCAGGAACAATCGGTTATATGGTATTTCCATCATATAATTGTCAAATTTTGATCAAATGGATACAAACCGAATTTGGTTTGATTCGGATGAGAAACAGAAAAGTTATATGTTCATTTCGGGAAAAACGGTTATATGGTAGCTTTATGATATAGTGGTCCGATCCCGATGAAATGTATACAAACTTAATTTTTTTTGATTTGTATGAACAACAGAAAAGTTATGCTACTAAGTGTTCATTTCGTCACAATCGGTTAAATGTTAGCCATATGATATAGTTTTCCAATCTTGATCAAATGGATACAAACCGAATTTGGTTTGATTTGGATGAAAAACAGAAAAGTTATGTGTTCTTTTCGGAAAAAGCGGTTATATGGTAGCTATATGATATAGTTGTCCAGCGGACGTGGCGCTTCCTAAAATGGGTTCAAAACGAATTTGCTTTAATTTGAATGAAAAACAGAAAAGTTATGCTTCTAAGTGTTCCTTCAGGAACAATCGGTTATATGGTATTTCCATCATATAATTGTCAAATTTTGATCAAATGGATACAAACCGAATTTGGTTTGATTCGGATGAAAAACAGAAAAGTTATGTGTTCTTTTCGGAAAAAGCGGTTATATAGTAGCTATATGATATAGTGGTCCAATCTTGATGAAGTGTATACAAACTGAATTTATTTTGATTTGTATAAAAAACAGAAAAGTTATGCTACTAAGTGTTCATTTCGTCAAAATCGGTTATATGGTAGCTAAATGATATAGTTGTCCAACCTTGATCAAATGGATACAACTCGAATTTGGTTTGATTTGGATGAAAAAAAAAATATTTATGTGTTCATTCCGCAAAAACGGTTATATGGTAGCTATATGACATAGTTATCCGATCTTGATGTATACAGACCGAATTTGGTTTGATTAGGATGAAAAACAGAAATGTTATGCTACTAAATGTTCATTCCGAAACAATCGGTTATATGGTAGCTCTATGATATAATTGTCCAATCTTGATCAAATGGATACAAACCGAATTTGGTTAGATTTGGATGAAAAACAGAAAAGTTATGCTACTAAGTGTTTATTCCGTCATAATCGGTTATATGGGAGCCATATGATATAGTTGTCCAATCTTGATCAACTAGATACAAACCGAATTTCGTTTGATTTTGCTGAAAAACAGAAAAGATATGTGTTCATTCCGGTAAAACGGTTATATGGTAGCTATATGATATAGTGGTCCGATCTTGAGCAAATGTATAGAAACTGAATTTATTTTGATTTGTATGAAAAACAGAAAAGTTATGCTTCTAAGTGTTCATTCCGGAACAATCGGTTATATGGTAGCTATATGATGATATGATGTATTTGTCCAATCTCGGTCAAATGGATACAAACCGAATTTGGTTAGATTTGGATGAAAAACAGAAATGTTATTCTACTAAATGTTAATTCCGGAACAATCGGTTATATGGTAGCTATATGATATAGTTGTCCGATCTTGATCAAATGTAAACAAATTGAATTTGGTTTGATTTGTATGAAAAATAGAAAAGTTATGCTACTACGTGTTCATTCCGAAGAAAACTGTTATATGGTAGCTATATGATATAGATGTCCAGCGGACGTGGCGCTTTCTCAAATGAATACAAAGCGAATTTGCTTTGATTTCGGTGAAAAAAAGAAAAGTTAGGCTTGTATGTGTTCATTCCGGAACAATCGGTTATATTTAAGTTCCATTATATAGTTTCCCAATCTTGATCAAATGGATACAAACCGAATTTGGTTTGATTTAGAAGAAAAACAGAAAAAGTATGTGTTCAGTATGGAAAAAACGGTTATATGTTAACTATATGATATAGTGGTCCGATCTTGATCACATGTATACAAACTGCATTTATTTTGATTTGTATGAAAAACAGAAAAGTGATGCCACTAAGTGTTCATTCCGTCATAATCGGTTATATGGGAGCTATATGATATAGTTGTCCAATCTTGATCAACTGGATACAAACCGAATTTGGTTTGATTTGGATGAAAAACAGAAAATTTATGTGTTCATTCCGCAAAAAACGGTTATATGGTAGCTATATGACATAGCTGTCCGATCTTGATGAAATGTATACAAACTGAATTTATTTTGATTTGTATGAAAAACAGAAAAGTTATGCTACTAAGTGTTCATTTCGTCACAATCGGATATATGGTAGCTAAATGAAGTAGTTGTCCAACCTTGATCAAATGGATACAAACCGAATTTGGTTTCATTTGGATGAAAAACAGAAAAGTTATGCTACTAAGTGTTCATTCCGGAACAATCGGGTATATGGTAGATATATGATATAGTTGTCCGATCTTAATCAAATGTAAACAAATTGAATTTGGTTTGATTTGTATGAAAAATAGAAAAGTTATGCTACTAAGTGTTCATTCCCTAACAATCGGTTATATGGTAGCTATATGATATAGTGGTCCGATCTTGATGAAATGTATACAAACTGAATTTATTTTGATTTGTATGAAAAACAGAAAAGTTATGCTACTAAGTGTTCATTTCGTCACAATCGGTTAAATGTTAGCCATATGATATAGTTTTCCAATCTTGATCAAATGGATACAAACCGAATTTGGTTTGATTTAGAAGAAAAACAGAAAAAGTATGTGTTCATTCCGGTAAAACGGTTATATGGTACCTATATGATATAGTGGTCCGATCTTGATCAAATGTATACAAGCTGAATGTATTTTTATTTGTATGAAAAACAAAAAGTTATGCTTCTAAGTGTTCATTCCGGAACAATCGGTTATATGGTAGCTATATGATGTAATTGTATAATCTCGATCAAATGGATACAAACCGAATTTGGTTTGATTTGGATGAAAAACAGAAAAGTTATGCTACTAAGTGTTCATTCCCTAACAATCGGTTATATGGTAGCTATATGATATAGTGGTCCGATCTTGATGAAATGTATACAAACTGAATTTATTTTGATTTGTATGAAAAACAGAAAAGTTATGCTACTAAGTGTTCATTTCGTCACAATCGGTTAAATGTTAGCCATATGATATAGTTTTCCAATCTTGATCAAATGGATACAAACCGAATTTGGTTTGATTTGGATGAAAAACAGAAAAGTTATGTGTTCTTTTCGGAAAAAGCGGTTATATGGTAGCTATATGATATAGTGGTCCGATCTTGATGAAATGTATACAAACTGAATTTATTTTGATTTGTATAAAAAACAGAAAAGTTATGCTACTAAGTGTTCATTTCGTCACAATCGGTTATATGGTAGCTAAATGAAATAGTTGTCCAACTTTGATCAAATGGATACAAACCGAATTTGGTTTCATTTGGATGAAAAACAGAAAATTTATGTGTTCATTCCTCAAAAAACGGTTATATGGTCTATATATGATATAATTGTCCGATCTTGATGTATACAGACCGAATTTGGTTTGATTAGGATGAAAAACAGAAATGTTATGCTACTAAATGTTCATTCCGGAAAAATCGGTTATATGGTAGCTCTATGATATAATTGTCCAATCTTGATCAAATGGATACAAACCCAATTTGGTTAGATTTGGATGAAAAACAGAAAAGTTATGCTACTAAGTGTTCATTCCGGAACAATCGGTTATATGGTAGATATATGATATAGTTGTCCGAACTTAATCAAATGTTAACAAATTGAATTTGGTTTGATTTGTATGAAAAATAGAAAAGTTATGCTACTAAGTGTTCATTCCCTAACAATCGGTTATATGGTAGCTATATGATATAGTGGTCCGATCTTGATGAAATGTATACAAACTTAATTTATTTTGATTTGTATGAAACACAGAAAAGTTATGCTACTAAGTGTTCATTTCGTCACAATCGGTTAAATGTTAGCCATATGATATAGTTTTCCAATCTTGATCAAAAGGATACAAACCGAAGTTGGTTTGATTTGGTTGAAAAACAGAAAATTTATGTGTTCATTCCGCAAAAAACGGTTATATGGCAGCTATATGATATAGTGGTCCGATCTTGATGAAATGTATACAAGCTGAATTTATTTTGATTTGTATGAAAAACAGAAAAGTTATGCTACTAAGTGTTCATTTCGTCACAATCGGTTAAATATTAGCCATATGATATAGTTTTCCAATCTTGATCAAATGGATACAAACCGAATTTGGTTTGATTTAGAAGAAAAACAGAAAAAGTATGTGTTCAGTATGCAAAAAAACGGTTATATGGTAGCTATATGATATAGTGGTCCGATCTTGATCAAATGTATACAAACTGCATTTATTTTGATTTGTATGAAAAACAGAAAAGTGATGAAACTAAGTGTTCATTCCGTCATAATCGGTTATATGGGAGCTATATGATTTAGTTGTCCAATCTTGATCAAATGAATACAAAACGAAATTGGTTTGATTTGGATGAAAAACAGAAAAGTTATGTGTTCATTCAGGAAAAACGGGTATATGGTAGCTATATGATATAGTTGTCCGATCTTGATCAAATGTATACAGACCGAATATGTTTTGATTTGGATGAAAAGCAGAAAAGATATTCTACTAAATGTTCATTCCGGAACAATCGGTTATATGGTAGCTATACGATATAGTTGTCCAATCTTGATCAAATGGATACAAACCGAATTTGGTTTGATTTGGATGAAAAATAGAGACGTTATGTGTTCATTCCGGAAAAAACGGTTATATGGTAGCTATATGATATAGTTGGCCGATCTTGATCAAATGTACAAAAACCGAATTTGGTTTGATTTGAAAGAAAAACAGAAAAGTTATGTGTTCATTTCGGAAAAATTAGATATATTATAGCTATATGATATAGTTGCCCGATCTTGATCAAATGTATACAAACTGAAATTTTTTTGATTTGGATGAATAACAGAAAAGGTTTGCTACTAAGTGTTCATTCCGGCACAATCGGGTCTATGGTAGCTATACGATATAGTTGTCCAATCTTGATCAAATGTATACAAACCGAATTTGGTTTGATTTGTAAGATAATTCATTCCGGAAAAAATGGTAATATGGTAGCTATATGATATAATTGCCCGATTTTTATCAAATGTATACAAACCGAATTTTGTTTGATTTGGACGAAAACAGAAAAGGTTTCCTACTACGTGTTCATTCCGGCACAGTCGGTTATATGTTATCTACATGACATAGTTGTCAAATCTCGATCAAATGGATACAAAGTAAATTTTTTTTGATTTGGATGAAAAACAGAAAAGTTATGTGTTCATTTCGGAAAAACAGTTATATGGTATCTAGATGATATAGTTGGCCGATCTTGATCAAATGTACACTAACCGAATTTGGTTTGATTTGTAAGAAAAACAGAAAAGTTATGTGTTCATTCCGGAAAAAACTGTTATATGGTAGCTATATGATATAGTTGCCCGATCTTGAGCAAATGTATACAAACTGAAGTCTTTTTGATTTGGATGAAGAACAGAAAAGGTTTGCTACTAAGTGTTCATTCCAGCACAATCGGGTCTATGGTAGCTATACGATATAGTTGGCCGATCTTGATCAAATGTACACAAACCGAATTTGGTTTGATTTGTAAGAAAAACAGAAAAGTTATGTATTCATTCCGGAAAAAACGGTTATATGGTAACTATATGATATAGTTGCCCGATCTTGATCAAATGTATACAAACTGAATTTTTTTTGATTTGGATGAAAAACAGAAAAGTTTAGCTACTAAGTGTTCATTCCGGCACAATCGGTTATATGGTATCTTGATCAGATCAGACAAGCATACGTGGGGCCTCATCAAATGATTTATTTATTTATTTTTATTTATATACAGTTAACTTATAATTTTAAATTATAACTAATTAACTTAATTATAGAGTACTGGCTGCTAAGGCCTTCGACTCTTTGATATGTCTAGATTTTATTTATAATACTTGTTTGTCTAAGGAACTTTAAAATAATTGTAACATTTTTTGGTGTGGGTTGAGATAACAGTTGTAAGGGGTCTTTATTTTTAAATATTTGAGCGTAATATGTTTTGAAAGATGGACATTCTTTTAGTATATGGGCAATAGATACTATTGCGCTTCCGCAGAATGGACATGTATTGTCTGATGGCAGGTTGAGGTAGTGTTGATGTGTCAGGTTGGTATGGCCAAGTCTGAGCCTTGTGATTTTAATTTGGTCGTATCTTGACATTTTGTTATTGAGATCTAAGTTTGAGGTGTTGGTCTTATTTAGATGCATCGATTGATACCAATCGGATGTTTTGTGCAGAGTTTTGTTTCTGTTTTGAGAGTGTTTTTTAGGTATTTTGTAATGTCTTGGAAGTTGTAGTTTGGGGTAAGGATGAGTGGGGATTTGGTAGCATTTTTTGCGGCGCTGTTAGCTAATTCATTACCCCCGATGCTTACATGGCCGGGAATCCAAATGATTTTGAATTTTGGGTGGTGTTTGGTGAGGGTGTTTCGGATGATGGATGGGTAGTAGTCGGAGTTGCTGGTATTTTTTATAGCGTCTATAGTTGAAAGGGAGTCAGTATATATTGCGTATTTGCCAGGTTTGTTTTTGAAAATATTGAGGGCTTCTGTAATTGCAATGGCTTCAGCTGAGAAAACAGTTGAGAAGAAGGGTATTATGCCTGTTTTAATTATATTGTGATCGTCGGTTATTGCATAGGCTGTAATGTTGTTTATTTGTGAGCCATCTGTGAAGATGTTTTTGAATTTTTGTTCTTGTCAAGGATTTCTAGAAACAGTTTTCTGAATGTGAGAGGTTGGGTTGAGGTTTTTGGGTACTCACTGAGGTAGGAGTCGATTGAGATTTTGTGTAGGTGCTATGTGGGGGGGGGTATGTATAATGGGGTTTCGGGGATACTGTGTATGTTAAAGATAGGTGAGTTGTGTGAATTTATTATTGATTTGCAGAGTTAAGCTGTTGCGATTTCGTTTCTTATATGTATATGAGGTATTTGTGTCTCATATAGCATGTTATTGACTGGAGTAGTTCTGAAAGCACCGAGTGCTAGTCTTATTGCGGAATTGGAAATTGAATTGAGGGGTCGGATGGTACTCTGGGGCGCTGAGCCAAACAGGGGGAGGCAGTAATCGATCTTTGAGATTATTATAGCCTTGGTGACGTTGATTAAAGAAGATGTGTGGCAATTGAATTTGGAGTTGGAAAGGCATTTTATAATGTTAAGTTTTTTATCTAGTGAAGTTCTTAAGGACTTTACGTGATCCCTCCAGTTATATCTGTTGTTAAATATGATACCAAGGAGTTTTATGCTGTTAACGTTTGTTAGCTGGAGGTTGCCAGTACGGACGTTGCAAGAGCAGTTGTGTTTGCGACAGATATGTAGGTGTTTACATTTTGTTGTTGATAACTGGGCTCCGGAGTATTCGCACCATTCTGATATTTGGGAAAACAGTAGGGTTAGATCGATGTCATGGTTTTTGGAGTTAGGGATTTTAAGGATTAGGTTGAAGTCATCAGCATATGCGCTAATTTGAATGTTTTTATGCAAGGATATGGTTGAGGTCAGTTTGTTGTATGCTATGATGAAGAGAATTACAGAGAGGGGGGAGCCTTGTGGAATGCCATTGTGTAGTGGTTGTGCTGTTGAGTAATTTTGTCCTATTTTAGCTATAATTTTTCTGTTAGTCATGAAGTTTTTAACGTAGCTGTATATTATGGGTCCGATTTGCCATATTTTTAGTTGTTCGAGTTGTATGGTGTGTAATCCTATTCTGTCGAAAGCTTTGGCGAAGTCCAGTGAAATTATTGATGTGTGGATTCTTTTTGAGAGCGTTCTAACTATGAGATGGTCTACGAGAAGTAGACTATCTATAGTTGATTTGCCTTTCTTGAAACCAACTTGACTGTTGTGTATGAGTTTGTTGTTGGTAACAAACCACCACAGTCTCTTTGCAATTATTTTGTCCAATACTTTTGATAGGCAGGGGTTTAGTGATATAGGTCGGTATGAGTTTACTTCGGTTTTTGGGGAGAATGGTTTGAGAATTGGGATTATAATACTAGTCTTGTATACTTGTGGGATATAGTTGTTAAGGATAGCGTTTTGTAGGTGTATTATGAGAGTCTTTGTACTATTGTCTACGTTCTTTATCATTGCATAATTGATTCTATCTAGTCCGGGTGTTTTGCCAGTTAGGGAGTATATTGCTGCATTGAATTCAAGAGTTGAAATATCGCCTTCGATAGCTAATGCTTTTTTATTGTAGGTGGCGGTAGGATTTGCCGCTATTGCTGCTTGTTTAGCGGCTGAGCATGGTGCTGGGAAGTTGGAGTCATTAGCTGTGTCTGACCAATTTTTGCAGAGAATGTTTGCGATTTCGGATGTGTCGGTTGAGTATTGGGATGATTTTGGGTTGTATATGCAGTGGATGCTCTTGGACGGATTGAGGCCGCAAAAGTGTCGAATGTTGTGCCATAGTTGTGGGTGTAGGGTTGTTTTTACTTTTTGGCTTTTGAGGAATCAGTGAGATCAGCTTTGATGTTTTTTGGCCGTGACATCTCATAGCTGTTCGGCAGTCAGCGGTGTCGCGGCTTGTCGTGCTACTAGTGCAGGAGGCCGGGGGGCATCGCCAATGCGCGTGGAAGCTAATAATGTAGCCCACATGCCCATCGGAGGCCCGCGCCCCGGCTCCCTGCTGTGTGATTATATCAGAATTGCTATGTTGAATCGTCTTCTATGATCATTTCTGATTCGTCTTTTTGGTTGCTATAATTGTGTGCGATTTTTTGTTTTTTTAAGTTTTTAGATTTAAGTGGGGCTGTTAATTTTGAATTGTTATTGTTTTTTTCGAATATTCTAATCTTAGTTTCATTAATTAATTGAGAGTCGAGTTGAGTTGAGACGGGTAAGTAGGTATTTGTTATTGTTGACGTTGACGGTGAGAGGCTTGTGCTGGAGTCTTCGTATTGTAATAGTTTCCTGGTGGTGTCAGTTGGCTTGCGATGCTGGTCAAAACTAGAAGGTTGATGTTGTTTTCTCAGTTGAGTTGTTGCTGCGTAAGCAGCTTATTGTAGTTTGTGCCTTTCATTGTATAATTGGTGTGCTTCTTTCAACGATGTCTTTTCGATGGTGCGGATGGCTTGTATTTCTTTGTTTTTGATAAAGGTAGGGCAGTTGCGATCGAAAATACTATGATGATAGGTTAATAATTTGCTTTCCTTACAGTTTATACAGGTTTTGTTGTTGGTGCATTTCTCATCTTCTGTGTTTTTGTGGTCGACGATTCCGCAGTCTAGGCACATTTTTTCGCTCTTGCAGAACTTGGTAGGGTGTCCAATTCTCCCACAATTGCGGCATCGGAGTGGCAGTGGTATATACGGGCGTATGTTTACTTTCTGGTAACCAATTTTAATATCTGCTGGTAAGTTGATTGTTGCGAAAGTGAGAATTATTAAGCCGGTTTCTTGGAGTTTGTCTTGTTGTTTTTTAAGTATTTTTTTTAACCTCTATAACGTTGTCTTCTTTGAGTTCTTGGAGAATTACACTTTCTTCGATTTCGCGCAGGTTGTTGCAGTATATATATAACACCTTTGGTGAAGTTGCGTGTGTTATGTTCTGAGACTTCTACATTGGTTTGGTCTAGTGCTATTAACTGAATGAGCTTGATGCATTGTTTTTGTTTTTATTTCATATGCTCCGCTTGCTAAAAGCTTGCACTCTTCCACTTCACCACCGCACAAGTGTGGAAAGGAATTTAGGTCCAACACATTGATTAGTTAGGGACTTTAATTTATCTATTTTAAATTGTAGGGTATTAGACCTGCTGCGCAGGTCTGGCGGATCCCGCATTGTATGACTTTTTGTTTTTAGTTTAGTTGTAGTTGTTTCTTGCCGTTGGATGGTTAACAGTTGTCTGTTCTATAATTAGATTACACTGCGTTTTGTTTTTGTAAGTTTTGGACACGTTTGCTCTGTATGACTTACTAATTCGAACTGGTTAGTAGCATAACTTTTCCGTTATTCATCCAATTTAAAAAAAATTCGGGTTGATTGAGAAAATCGCAAAATCGCCCGCCTAAATGATCTGATCCAGAATGCACATCTATATTTTATAGCTACCATATTGCCGATTCTTCCGAAATGAACTCTTAGGAGCCTAACTTTTCTACTTTTCATCTAAATCAAGCAAATTCGGTTTGTATCCATTTGCGGAGACCTCTAGTCTGCTCCTTCGATCTAATCAAGATCTGAGGACTATAGCATATAGCTACCATATAAACGAGTGTTACGGAATGAACACTTAGTCGCAAAACTGTTTCTGTTTTCCATCCAAATCAAACCAATTTCGGCTTGTATTAATTGGTCAACACCCCACGCCTGCTTACCTGATCTGATCAAGATCGTATAATTATACTACATAGCTACCAAATAACCAATTGTGCCGGAATGAACGCTTTGTAGCATTACTTTTCTGTTTTTTATCCGGAATGAACACACTGTACACAAAATTCGGCTTGTATGCATTTGAGAAGACCCCACGTCCGCTTAAATAATCTGATCCCTAGTCTGCTTTCCTGATCTAATCAAGATCTGAGGACTATGTCATATAGCTACCATATAACCGAATGATCCGGAATGAACACTTAGTAGCATAACTTTTCCGTTTTTCATCCAAATCATACAAAATGCGGTTTGTATCCATTTGAGAAGACCCCACGTCCGCTTACCTGATCTGATAACATCGCACATTGATATCTTATAGCTACCATATAACCGATTGTCCCGAAATAAGCACTTGGTAGCCTTACATTTCTAGTTTTCATCCGAATCAAACCAAATTCGGTTTGTATAAATTTGAGGAGACCCCTAGTCTGCTGGACTGATCTATTCAAGATCTGAGGACTATATAATATAGCTACCGTATAACCGATTGTTCCGGAATGAGCACTTAGTAGCACAACTGCTTTTCATCCAAATTAAACAAAATCAGTTTGTGTCGCACAATTATATTATATAGCTACCAAATAACCGAGCGTTAAGGCATGAACACTTAGTAGCATAACTTTTCCAGTTTTCATCCAATTTAAACCAAATATGGTCCAGACTGCACATTTATATTATATAGCTACCATATGGCCGATTCTTCCGGAAAGAGCACTTAGTAGCATAACTGTTCCGTTTTTCATCCAAATCAAACAAAATCAGTTTGTATCGCACAATTATATTATATAGCTACCAAATAACCGAGCGTTAAGGCATGAACACTTAGTAGCATAACTTTTCCAGTTTTCATCCGAATCAAACCAAATTCGGTTTGTATCTATTTGAGGAGACCACTAGTCTGCTCCCCCGATCTAATCAAGATATAAGAACTATATCATATAGCTAAAATATAACCGATTGTTCCAGAAAGAACACTTAGCAGCATTACTTCTTCGTTTTTCATCCAATATAAACCAAATTCGGTTTGTTTGAGAAAAGCAAGCCCGCTTAAATGATCTGATCCACACTGCACATTTATATTATATAGCTACCATATAGCCGATTCTTCCGGAATTAACACTTAGGAGCATAACTTTTCTAGTTTTCATCTGAATCAAAACCAAATTCGGTTTGTATCCATTTGAGGAGACCCCTAGTCTGCTTGAGTGATCTTATCAAGATCTGAGGGCTATATCATATAGCTACCATATTACCGATTGTTCCAGAAAGAACATTACTTTTCCGTTTTTCATCCAATATAAACCAAATTCGGTTTGTTTGAGAAAAACCAGGCCCGCTTAAATGATCTGATCCAGACTGCACATTTATATTATATAGCTACCATATAGCCGATTCTTCTGGAATGAACATTAAGGAGCAAAACTTTTCTAGTGTTCATCCAAATCAAGCCAAATTCAGTTTGTTTCCATCTGAGGAGACCCCACGTACACTAACCTGATCTGGTAAGGGTTAGATTACTATATCGTTCAGCTACCATATAACCGATTGTTCCGGAAATAACACAACGCATCATCCAAATTAAACCAAATTCGGTTTGCATCCATTTGAGGAGACCTCACGTACACTGACCTGAATTGAAAAATTTCAGATTACTATATCGTACAGATACCATATAACCGATTGTTGCTTAATGGACACTCAGGAGCATAACTTTTCTAGTTTTCATCCGAATCAAACCAAATTCGGATTGTATCCATTTGAGGAGACCCCTAGTCTGCTGGAATGATACATCCTAGATCAATGGACTATATCATATAGCTACCATATAACCGATAGTTTCTTCATGAAGACTTACTGTCATAACTTTTCCGTTTTTCATCCAAATCAAACCAACTTCGGATTGTATCCATTTGAGGAGACCCCACGTCCACTGACGTGATCTGATAAAGGAAAGAGCACTATATCATATAGCTACCATAAAACCGAAAGTTTTATAACTTATATATAACTTTTCTGTTTTTCATCCAAATCAAAACAAATTCGGTGTGAATCCATTTGAGGAGACCCTACGTCCGCTGGATTGATTCAAACGAGAACAGAGGCTTATATCATATAGCTACCATAAAACCGATTGTTCCGGAATGAACACTTAGCAGCAAAACTTTTCTGTTTTTCATCCAAATCAAAGCAAATTCAATCTGATCAAGATCTTATCAAAATCTCATAAAAAGATCAAATAAACAAAATTCGGTGTGTATTCATCATATCAAATACCTTCCATATAACCGATAGTTCCGGAGTGAACACTTAGTAGCATAACTTTGCTGTTCATTTGAGGAGACCCCGTGTCCGCTTGAATCATACAATCTAAAGCAGAGGACTATACCATATAGCTACCATCTAACCGATAGTTCTCGCACATAAACTAACTCTCATAATTTTCGGTTTTTGTTCCAAATCAAACAAAATTCTGTGTGTATTCATTAGAGGAGACCCCAAGTCCACTGGAATGATACAATCGAGAGCAGAATACTATATCACATAGCTACCATATAACCGATAGTTCCGGCATGAGGATTTACTGGCATAACTTTTCCGTTTTTCCATTTCCATTTATCCATTTGAGGAGACCCCACGTCTAAAAAAAAAACCGATAGTTTCGGAATGAACACTTAGCAGCATAACTCTTCTGTTTTTCATTAAAATAAACAAAATTCGGTGTGTATTCATTTGAGGAGACCCCACGTCCGCTGGATTGATACAATCGAGATCAGAGGACTATATCATATACCTACCATATAACCGATAGTTCCGGACTGAACACAGGAGCATAGCTTTTCTGTTTTTCATCCAAATAATCAAAATTCGGTGTGTATTCATCATATCATATACCTACTATATAACCGATAGTTCCCTAATGAACACTTAGTAGCATAACTTAACTGTTCATTTGAGGAGGCCCCGTGGCAAAACAAATTCAGGTTGTATGCATTTGTTTAAGCATTACGTCCGCTGACCTGAGCTGACAACAATATCATATATCTACCATATAAACGATTGTTCCGGAATGAACACCTAGTAGCACAACTTTTCTGTTTTTCATCCAAATCAAACCAACTTCGGTTTGTATCCATTTGAGGAGAGCCCACGTCCACTGAAAAGTTTTGATCACGGTCACAGCACCATATCACATAACTTTTCTGTTTTTCATCCAAATAAAGAAAAATTCGGTGTGTATTCATTTGAGGAGACCGCACGTCCGCTGGATAGATACAATCGAGATCAGAGGCCTATATCATATACCTACCATATAACCGATAGTTTCGGAATGAACATTTACCAGCCTATTTTTCTGTTTTTCATCCAAATCAAACCAACTTCGGATTGTATCCATTTGAGGAGACTCCACATCCACTGATAAAGGAAAGAACACTATATCATATAGCTACCATAATAATGATAGTTTCGGAATGAACACTTAGAAGGATAACTTTTCTGTTTTTCATCCAAATAAACAAAATTCGGTGTGTATTCATTTGAGGAGACCCCACGTCCGATGGGTTGATACAATCGAGAACAGAGGCCTATATCATATAGCTACCATATGACCGATAGTTCCGGAATGAACACTTAGTAGCATAACCTTGCTGTTCATTTGAGGAGACCACGTGTCCGCTGGAATCATACAATCGAGATCAGAGGCCTATATCATATAGCTACCATATAACCGATAGTTCCGGCATGAACACTTAGTAGCATAACTTTGCTGTTCATTTGAGGAGACCCCGTGTCCGCTGGAATCATACAATCTAGATCAGAGAACTATACCATATAGCTACCATCTAACCGATAGTTCTCGCACAGAAAACTAACTCTCATAACTTTCGGTTTTTGTTCCAAATCAAACAAAATTCGGTGTGTATTCATTAGAGGAGACCCCAAGTCCACTGGAATGATACAATCGAGATCTGAATACTATATCACATAGCTACCATATAACCGATAGTTCCGGCATGAGGATTTACTGGCATCACTTTTCCATATTTTACCTAAATCAAAGCAAATTCGGGTTTTATCCATTTGTTTAAGCATTACGTCCGCTGACCTGATCTGATCAAGATCATACAACAATATTATATATCTACCATATAAACGATTGTTCCGAAATGAACACTTAGCAGCATAACTTTTCTGTTTTTCATCCAAATCAAACCAACTCCGATTTGTATCCATTTGAGGAGACCCCACGTCTACTGACGTGATCTGATAAAGAAAAGAGCTCTATATCATATAACTACCATAAAACCGATAGTTTCGGAATGAACACTTAGCAACATAACTTTTCTCTTTTTCATCCAAATCAAACCAAATTCATTGTGAATCCATTTGAGGAGACCCTACGTCCGCTGGATTGAAACAAACGAGATCAGGGTAATATATCATATAGCTACCATAAAGCCAATAGTTTCGGAATGAACACTTAGCAGCATAACTTTACTGTTCATTTGAGGAGACCCCGTGTCCGCTGGATTGATACAATCAAGATCAGAGGACTATTTCATATAGCTGCCGTATAACCGATAGTTCTTGCACAAAAACAAACTCCCCTAACTTCCGTTTTTTCTTTTGAATCAAACAAAATTCGGTGTGTATTCATTAGAGGAGACCCCAAGTCCGCTGGAATGATACAATCGATACCATATACTATACTATATCACATAGCTATATCACATACTATATCACATAGCTAATATATAACCGATAGTTCCGGCATAAAGACTTACTGGCATAACTTTTCCGTTTTTCCCCTAAATCAAAGCCAATTCAGATTGCATCGATTTGTTTAAGCATTACGTCCGCTCAAATGATCTGATCAAGTTCATACAACAATATCATATATCTACCATAAAACCGATAAGTCCGGAATGAACACTTAGTTGCATCACTTTTCTGTTTTTCATCCAAATGAAACCAAATTCGGTGTGTATTCATTTGAGGAGACCCCACGTCCGCTGAATTCTTACAATCGAGATGAGAGGCCTACATCATATAGCTACCATAAAACCGATATTTCCGGAATGAACGCTTAGCAGCATAACTTTTCTGTTTTTCATCCAAATCAAACCGACTTCGGTTTGTATCCATTTGAGGAGACCCCACGTCCACTGATGTGATCTGATAAAGGAAAGAGCACTATATCATATAGCTACCATAAAACTGATAGTTTCGGAATGAACACTTAGCAGCATAACTTTTCTGGTTTTCATCCAAATCAAACAAAATTCGGTGTGTGTTCAATTGAGGAGACCCCACGCCCCTGGAATGATACAATCGAGAACAGAAATCTATATCACATAGCTACCATATAACCGATAGTTCCGGCATTAGGATTTACTGGTATAACTTTTCCGTTTTTGCCCCAAATCAAAGCAAATTGGGCTTGCATCCATTTGTTTAAGCATTATGTCCGCTCACCTGATCTGATCAAGATCACACAACAATATTATATATCTACTATATAAACGATTATTCCGGAATTAACACTTAGAAGCATAACTTTACTGTTTTTCATCGAAATCAAACCAACTTCGGTTTGTATCCATTTGAGGAGACCCCACGTCCACTGACGTGATCTGATAAAGGAAAGAGCACTATATCATATAGCTACCATAAAACCGATAGTTTTGGAATGAACACTTAGCAGCATAACTTTTCTGTTTTTCATCCAAATCAAAAGAACTTCAGCTTGTATTAATTTGAGGAGACACCACGTCCACTGACATAATCTGATAAAGGTCAGAGCACTATATCATATATCTACCATATAAACGATTGTTCCTTAATAAACGCTCAGCAGCATAACTTTTCTGTTGTTATCCAAATAAACAAAATTCGGTGTGTATTCATTTGAGGAGACCCCACGTCCGATGGATTGATACAATCGAGAACAGAGGCCTATATCATAGAGCTACCATATGACCGATAGTTCTGGAATGAACACTTAGCAGCATAACTTTTCTTTTTTTCATGCAAATCAAACCAACTTCGCTTTGTATCCATTTGAGGACCCCCCACGTCGACTGACGTGATCTGATAAAAGTCAGAGTGCTATATCATATAGCTACCATAAAACTGATAGTTTCGGAATGAACACTTAGCAGCATAACTCTTCTGTTTTTCATCCAAATCAAACCAAATTCCGAGTAAATCCATTTGAAGAGAACCCAAGTCCACAGACGTGATTTGTTAAAGGTCAGAGCACTATATCATATAGCTACCATAAACCCGATAGTTTCGGAATGAACACTTAGCAGCATAAGTTTTCTGTTTTTCATCGAAATCAAACCAACTTCGGTTTGTATCCATTTGAGGAGACCCCACGTCCACTGACGTGATCTGATAAAGGAAAGAGCACTATATCATATAGCTACCATAAAACCGATAGTTTCGGAATGAACACTTAGCAGCCTATCTTTTCTATTTTTTATCCAAATCAAACCAAATTCGATGTGTATTTATTTGAGGAGACCCCACGTCCGCTGACGTGATCTGATAAAGGAAAGAGCACTATATCATATAGCTACCATAAAACCGATAGTTTCGGAATGAACACTTAGCAGCCTATCTTTTCTATTTTTTATCCAAATCAAACCAAATTCGATGTGTATTTATTTGAGGAGACCCCACGTCCGCTGGATTGATATAATCGAGATTAGAGGCCGATATCATATAGCTACCATATAACCGATAGTTCCGGAATGAACACTTAGTAGCATAACCTTGCTGTTCATTTGAGGAGACCACGTGTCCGCTGGAATGATACAATCGAGATCAGAGGCCTATATCATATAGCTACCATATAACCGATAGTTCCGGCATGAACACTTAGTAGCATAACCTTGCTGTTCATTTGAGGAGACCACGTGTCCGCTGGAATGATACAATCAAGATCAGAGGACTATATCATATAGCTACCATCTAACCGATAGTTCTCGCACATAAACTAACTCTCATAATTTTCGGTTTTTCTTACAAATCAAACAAAATTCGATGTGTATTCATTTGAGGAGACCCCACGTCCGCTGGATAGATACAATCGACATCAGAGGCCTATATCATATACCTACCATATAACCGATAGTTCCGGAATGAACACTTAGTAGCATAACTTTGCTGTTTTTCATGTGAGGAGACACCACTTAAGATGGATTGATACAATCGAGATCAGAGGCCTATATCATATAGCTACCATATAACCGATAGATCCGGAATAAACACTTAGCAGCATAACTTTTCTGTTTTTCATGCAAATCAAACCAACTTCGCTTTGTATCCATTTGAGGACCCCCCACGTCGACTGACGTGATCTGATAAAAGTCAGAGTGCTATATCATATAGCTACCATAAAACTGATAGTTTCGGAATGAACACTTAGCAGCATAACTTTTCTGTTTTTCATCCAAATCAAACCAAATGCCGTGTGAATCCATTTGAGGAGACCCTACGTCCGCTGGATTGATACAAACGAGATCAGAGGCCTATATCATATAGCTACCATATAACAGATAGTTCCGGCATGAACACTTACTGGCAACTCAAAGCAAATTCGGTTTGTATCCATTTGTTTAAGCATCACGTCCGCTCACCTGATCTTATCAAGATCATACAACAATATCATATATCTACCATATAAACGATTGTTCCGGAATGAACACTTAGCAGCATAACTTTTCTGTTTTTCATCCAAATCAAACCAACTTTGGTTTGTATCCATTTAGGGAGACCCCACGTCCACTGACGTGATCTGATAAAGGAAAGAGCTCTATATCATATAGCTAACATAAAACCGATAGTTTCGAAATGAACATTTACCAGCCTATCTTTTCTGTTTTTCATCCAAATCAAACCAACTTCGGATTGTATCCATTTGAGGAGACTCCACATCCACTGACGTGATCTGATAAAGGAAAGAACACTATATCATATAGCTACCATAATAATGATAGTTTCGGAATGAACACTTAGCAGGATAACTTTTCTGTTTTTCATCCAAATAAACAAAATTCGGTGTGTATTCATTTGAGGAGACCCCACGTCCGATAGATTGATACAATCGAGAACAGAGGCCTATATCATATAGCTACCATATGACCGATAGTTCCGGAATGAACACTTAGTAGCATAACCTTGCTGTTCATTTGAGGAGACCACGTGTCCGCTGGAATGATACAATCAAGATCAGAGGACTATATCATATAGCTACCATCTAACCGATAGTTCTCGCACATAAACTAACTCTCATAATTTTCGGTTTTTCTTACAAATCAAACAAAATTCGATGTGTATTCATTTGAGGAGACCCCACGTCCGCTGGATAGATACAATCGACATCAGAGGCCTATATCATATACCTACCATATAACCGATAGTTCCGGAATGAACACTTAGTAGCATAACTTTGCTGTTTTTCATGTGAGGAGACACCACTTAAGATGGATTGATACAATCGAGATCAGAGGCCTATATCATATAGCTACCATATAACCGATAGTACCGGAATGAACACTTAGCAGCATAACTTTTCTTTTTTTCATGCAAATCAAACCAACTTCGGTTTGTACCCATTTGAGGAGAGCCCACGTCCACTGAAAAGTTTTGATCACGGTCACAGCACCATATCACATAACTTTTCTGTTTTTCACCCAAATAAAGAAAAATTCGGTGTGTATTCATTTGAGGAGACCGCACGTCCGCTGGATAGATACAATCGAGATCAGAGGCCTATATCATATACCTACCATATAACCGATAGTTCCGGAATGAACACTTAGTAGCATAACGTTGCTGTTTTTCATGTGACTAGACACCACTTAAGATGGATTGATACAATCGAGATCAGAGGCCTATATCATATAGCTACCATATAACCGATAGTTCCGGAATGAACACTTAGCAGCATAACTTTTCTTTTTTTCATGCAAATCAAACCAACTTCGGTTTGTATCCATTTGAGGAGAGCCCACGTCCACTGAAAAGTTTTGATCACGGTCACAGCACCATATCACATAACTTTTCTGTTTTTCATCCAAATAAAGAAAAATTCGGTGTGTATTCATTTGAGGAGACCCCACGTCCGATGGATTGATACAATCGAGAACAGAGGCCTATATCATATAGCTACCATATGACCGATAGTTCCGGAATGAACACTTAGCAGCATAACTTTTCTTTTTTTCATGCAAATCAAACCAACTTCGGTTTGTATCCATTTGAGGAGAGCCCACGTCCACTGAAAAGTTTTGATCACGGTCACAGCACCATATCACATAACTTTTCTGTTTTTCATCCAAATAAAGAAAAATTCGGTGTGTATTCATTTGAGGAGACCGCACGTCCGCTGGATAGATACAATCGAGATCAGAGGCCTATATCATATACCTACCATATAACCGATAGTTCCGGAATGAACACTTAGTAGCATAACGTTGCTGTTTTTCATGTGACTAGACACCACTTAAGATGGATTGATACAATCGAGATCAGAGGCCTATATCATATAGCTACCATATAACCGATAGTTCCGGAATGAACACTTAGCAGCATAAGTTTTCTGTTTTTCATCCAAATCAAAGCAACTTCGGATTGTATGCATTTGAGGAGACCCCACGTCCACTGACGTGATTTGATAAAGGAAAGAGCACTACATCATATAGCTAAAATAAAACCGATAGTTTCGGAATGAACATTTACCAGCCTATCTTTTCTGTTTTTCATCCAAATCAAACCAACTTCGGATTGTATCCATTTGAGGAGACTCCACATCCACTGACGTGATTTGATAAAGGAAAGAGCACTACATCATATAGCTAAAATAAAACCGATAGTTTTGGAATGAACACTTAGCAGCATAACTTTTCTGTTTTTCATCCAAATGAATCCAAATTCCGTGTGAATCCATTTGAGGAGTCCCTACGTCGGCTGGATTGATACAAACGAGATCAGAGTCCTACATCATATAGCTACCATATAACAGATAGTTCCGGAATGAACACTTACTGGCAACTCAAAGCAAATTCTTCTTGTATCCATTTGTTTAAGCATCACGTCAGCTCACCTGATCTGATCAAGATCATACAACAATATCATATAACTACCCCAGAGCCAAAGTCCACTGGAATGATACAATCGAGTTCAGAATACTACATCACATAGCTTCCATATAACCGATAGTTCCGGCATGAATACTTACTGGCAACTCAAAGCAAATTCGGTTTGTATCCATTTGTTGCATCGCGTCCGCACACCTGATCTGATCAATATCATACAACAATATCATATATCTACCATATAAACAATTGTTCCGGAATGAACACATAGCAGCATAACTTTTCTGTTTTTCATCCAAATAACCAAAATTCGATGTGTATCCATTTGAGGAGACCCCACGTCCACTGACGTGATCTGATCAAGGTCAGAGCACTATATTATACAGCTACCATAACACCGATAGTTTCGGAATGAAGCATAACTTTTCTGTTTTTCATTTAAATCAAACCAACTTCGGTTTGTATCCATTTGAGGAGACCCCACGTCCACTGACATAATCTGATAAAGGTCAGAGCACTATATCATATAGCTACCATAAAACCGATAGTTTCGAAATGAACATTTACCAGCCTATCTTTTCTGTTTTTCATCCAAATCAAACCAACTTCGGATTGTATCCATTTGAGGAGACTCCACATCCACTGACGTGATCTGATAAAGGAAAGAACACTATATCATATAGCTACCATAAAAATGATAGTTTCGGAATGAACACTTAGCAGGATAACTTTTCTGTTTTTCATCCAAATAAACAAAATTCGGTGTGTATTCATTTGAGGAGACCCCACGTCCGATAGATTGATACAATCGAGAACAGAGGCCTATATCATATAGCTACCATATGACCGATAGTTCCGGAATGAACACTTAGTAGCATAACCTTGCTGTTCATTTGAGGAGACCACGTGTCCGCTGGAATGATACAATCAAGATCAGAGGACTATATCATATAGCTACCATCTAACCGATAGTTCTCGCACATAAACTAACTCTCATAATTTTCGGTTTTTCTTACAAATCAAACAAAATTCGATGTGTATTCATTTGAGGAGACCCCACGTCCGCTGGATAGATACAATCGACATCAGAGGCCTATATCATATACCTACCATATAACCGATAGTTCCGGAATGAACACTTAGTAGCATAATTTTGCTGTTTTTCATGTGAGGAGACACCACTTAAGATGGATTGATACAATCGAGATCAGAGGCCTATATCATATAGCTACCATATAACCGATAGTACCGGAATGAACACTTAGCAGCATAACTTTTCTTTTTTTCATGCAAATCAAACCAACTTCGGTTTGTACCCATTTGAGGAGAGCCCACGTCCACTGAAAAGTTTTGATCACGGTCACAGCACCATATCACATAACTTTTCTGTTTTTCACCCAAATAAAGAAAAATTCGGTGTGTATTCATTTGAGGAGACCGCACGTCCGCTGGATAGATACAATCGAGATCAGAGGCCTATATCATATACCTACCATATAACCGATAGTTCCGGAATGAACACTTAGTAGCATAACGTTGCTGTTTTTCATGTGACTAGACACCACTTAAGATGGATTGATACAATCGAGATCAGAGGCCTATATCATATAGCTACCATATAACCGATAGTTCCGGAATGAACACTTAGCAGCATAACTTTTCTTTTTTTTATACAAATCAAACCAACTTCGGTTTGTATCCATTTGAGGAGAGCCCACGTCCACTGAAAAGTTTTGATCACGGTCACAGCACCATATCACATAACTTTTCTGTTTTTCATCCAAATAAAGAAAAATTCGGTGTGTATTCATTTGAGGAGACCCCACGTCCGATGGATTGATACAATCGAGAACAGAGGCCTATATCATATAGCTACCATATGACCGATAGTTCCGGAATGAACACTTAGCAGCATAACTTTTCTTTTTTTCATGCAAATCAAACCAACTTCGGTTTGTATCCATTTGAGGAGAGCCCACGTCCACTGAAAAGTTTTGATCACGGTCACAGCACCATATCACATAACTTTTCTGTTTTTCATCCAAATAAAGAAAAATTCGGTGTGTATTCATTTGAGGAGACCGCACGTCCGCTGGATAGATACAATCGAGATCAGAGGCCTATATCATATACCTACCATATAACCGATAGTTCCGGAATGAACACTTAGTAGCATAACGTTGCTGTTTTTCATGTGACTAGACACCACTTAAGATGGATTGATACAATCGAGATCAGAGGCCTATATCATATACCTACCATATAACCGATAGTTCCGGAATGAACACTTAGTAGCATAACGTTGCTGTTTTTCATGTGACTAGACACCACTTAAGATGGATTGATACAATCGAGATCAGAGGCCTACATCATATAGCTACCATATAACAGATAGTTCCGGAATGAACACTTACTGGCAACTCAAAGCAAATTCTTCTTGTATCCATTTGTTTAAGCATCACGTCAGCTCACCTGATCTGATCAAGATCATACAACAATATCATATAACTACCCCAGAGCCAAAGTCCACTGGAATGATACAATCGAGTTCAGAATACTACATCACATAGCTTCCATATAACCGATAGTTCCGGCATGAATACTTACTGGCAACTCAAAGCAAATTCGGTTTGTATCCATTTGTTGCATCGCGTCCGCACACCTGATCTGATCAATATCATACAACAATATCATATATCTACCATATAAACAATTGTTCCGGAATGAACACATAGCAGCATAACTTTTCTGTTTTTCATCCAAATAAACAAAATTCGATGTGTATCCATTTGAGGAGACCCCACGTCCACTGACGTGATCTGATCAAGGTCAGAGCACTATATTATACAGCTACCATAACACCGATAGTTTCGGAATGAAGCATAACTTTTCTGTTTTTCATTTAAATCAAACCAACTTCGGTTTGTATCCATTTGAGGAGACCCCACGTCCACTGACATAATCTGATAAAGGTCAGAGCACTATATCATATAGCTACCATAAAACCGATAGTTTCGGAATGAACACTTAGCTGCATAACTTTTCTGTTTTTCATCCAAATCAAACCAAATTCCGTGTGAATCCATTTGAGGAGACCCTACGTCCGCTTGATTGATACAAACTAGATCAGAGGCCTATTTCATATAGCTACCATTTAACCGATAGTTCCGGAATGAACACTTAGTAGCACAACTTTGCTGTTTATTTGGGGAGACCCCGTGCAAGCTGGAATGATACAATAAGAGGACTATATCATATAGCTTCCATAGAACCGATAGTACCGGAAAGAACACTTAACAGCATAACTTTTCTGTTTTTCATCAAAATCAAACCAACTTCGGTTTGTATCCATTTGGAGAGACCCCACGTCCACTGACATAATCTGGTTAGGGTCAGAGCACTATATCATATAGCTACCATAAAACCGATAGTTTCGGAATGAACACTTAGCAGCATAACTTTTCTGTTTTTCATCCAAATCAAACCAAATTCCGAGTAAATCCATTTGAAGAGAACCCAAGTCCACAGACGTGATTTGATAAAGGTCAGAGCACTACATCATATAGCTACCATAAACCCGATAGTTTCGGAATGAACACTTAGCCGCATAAGTTTTCTGTTTTTCATTAAAATCAAACCAACTTCTGACTGTATTCATTTGAGAAGACCCAACGTCCGCTGGATGGATACAATCGAGATCAGAGGCTCATATCATATAGCTACCATAAAACCGATATTTCCGATATTTTAACATCATAACTTTTCTGTTTTTCATCCAAATAAAACCAACTTCGGCTTGTATCCATTTGAGGAGTCCCCACTTCCACTGACGTGATTTGATAAAGGTAAGAGCACTATATATATAGCTACAAAAAAAAACGATAGTTTCGGAATGAACACTTAGCAGCATAACTTTTCTGTTTTTCATCCTAATCAAACCAAATTCCGAGTGAATCCATTTGAGGAGACCCTACGTCCGCTGGATTAAAACAAACGAGATCAGAGGCCTATATCATATAGCTACCATATAATCGATAGTTCCGGAATGAACACCTACTGGCAACTCAAAACAAATTCGGTTTGTATCCATTTGTTTAAGCATCACGTCCGCTCACCTGATCTGATCAAGATCATACAATAATATCATATATCTACCATATAAACGATTGTTCCGGAACGAACACTTAGCATCATTACATTTCTGTTTTTCATCCAAATCAAACCAAATTCGGAGTGTATCCATTTGAGGAGACCCCACATCCACTGACGTGATCTGATAAAGGAAAGAGCACTATATCATATAGCTACCATAAAACCGATAGTTTCGGAATGAACACTTAGTAGCATAACTTTTCTGGTTTTTCATCCAAATAAAACCAAATTCCGTGTGAGTCCATTTGAGGAGATCCTACGTCCGCTGGATTGATACAAATGAGATCAGAGGCCTATTTCATATAGCTACCATATATCCGATAGTTCCGGCATGAACACCTACTGGCAATTCAAAGCAAATTCGGTTTGTATCCATTTATTTAAGCATCACGTCCGCTCACCTGATCTGATCAAGATCATACAACAATATCATATATCTACCATTTAAACGATTGTTCCGGAATGAACACTTAGCAGCATAATTTTTCTGTTTTTCATACAAATCAAATAAACATCGGTTTGTATCCATTTGAGGACACCCCACGTCCACTGACGTGATCTTATAAAGGAAAGAGCACTACATCATATAACGACCATAAAACCGATAGTTTCGGAATGAACACTTAGCAGCATAACTTTTCTGTTGTTCAGCCAAATAAACAAAATTCGGCTTGTATCCATTTGAGGAGACCCCACATCCACTGACGTGATCTGATAAAGGAAAGAGCACTATATCATATAGCTACCATAAAACCGATAGTTTCGGAATGAACACTTAGTAGCATAACTTTTCTGGTTTTTCATCCAAATAAAACCAAATTCCGTGTGAGTCCATTTGAGGAGATCCTACGTCCGCTGGATTGATACAAATAAGATCAGAGGCCTATTTCATATAGCTACCATATATCCGATAGTTCCGGCATGAACACCTACTGGCAATTCAAAGCAAATTCGGTTTGTATCCATTTGTTTAAGCATCACGTCCGCTCACCTGATCTGATCAAGATCATACAACAATATCATATATCTACCATTTAAACGATTGTTCCGGAATGAACACTTAGCAGCATATTTTTTCTGTTTTTCATACAAATCAAATAAACATCGGTTTGTATAAATTTGAGGAGACCCCACGTCCACTGACGTGATCTTATAAAGGAAAGAGCACTATATCATATAGCGACCATAAAACCGATAGTTTCGGAATGAACACTTAGCAGCATAACTTTTCTGTTGTTCAGGCAAATAAACAAAATTCGGTGTGTATCCATTTGAGGAGACCCCACGTCCACTGACGTGATTTGATAAAGGTCAGAGACCTATATCATATAGCTAACATAAGCCCGATAGTTTCGGAATGAACACTTAGCTGCATAACTTTTCTGTTTTTCATCCAAATCAAACCAAATTCCAAGTGAGTCCATTTGAGGAGGCCCTACGTCCGCTGGATTGATACAAACGAGATCAGAGGCCTATATCATATAGCTGCCATATAGCCGATAGTTCCGGCAGGAAGAATTACTGGCATAACTTTTTCGTTTTTAACCCAAATCAAAGCAAATTCGGTTTGATGTTTAAGCCTCACGTCCGCTCACTTGCTCTGATCAAGATCGTACAACAATATCATATATCTACCATATAAACGATTGTTCCGGAATGAACATTTAGCAGCATATCTTTTCTGTTTTTCATCCAAATCAAACAAAATTCGGTGTGTATTCATTTGAGGAGACCCCACGTCCGCTGAATTCTTACAATCGAGATCAGAGGCCTACATCATATAGCTACCATAAAACCGATATTTCCGGAATGAACGCTTAGCAGCATAACTTTTCTGTTTTTCATCCAAATCAAACCAACTTCGGTTTTATCCATTTGAGGAGACCCCACGTCCACTGACATAATCTGATAAACTATATCATATAGCTACCATAAAGCCGATAGTTTCGGAATGAACACTTAGCAGCATAACTTTTCTGTTTTTTTCATCCAAATCAAACCAAATTCCGAGTAAATCCATTTGAAGAGAACCCACGTCCACAGACGTGATTTGATAAAGGTCAGAGCACTATATCATATAGCTACCATAAACCCGATAGTTTCGGAATGAACACTTAGCAGCATAACTTTTCTGTTTTTCATCCAAATCAAACCAAATTCCAAGTGAGTCCATTTGAGGAGGCCCTACGTCCGCTGGATTGATACAAACGAGATCAGAGGCCTATATCATATAGCTACCATATAGCCGATAGTTCCGGCAGGAAGAATTACTGGCATAACTTTTTCGTTTTTCCCCCAAATCAAAGCAAATTCGGTTTGATGTTTAAGCATCACGTCCGCTCACTTGCTCTGATCAAGATCGTACAACAATATCATATATCTACCATATAAACGATTGTTCCGGAATGAACACTTAGCTGCATAACTTTTCTGTTTTTCATCCAAATCAAACCAACTTTGGACTGTATCCTTTTGAGGTGACCCCACGTCGACTGACGTGAGCTGAGAAAGGTCAGAGCACTATATCAAATAGCTACCATAGAACCGATAGTTTCGGAGTGAACACTTACAGCATAACTTTTCTGTTTTTCATCCAAATCAAACCAAATTCCGAGTGTATCCATTTGAGGAGACTCTACGTCCGCTGGATTCATACAAATGAGATCAGAGGCCTATATCGTATAGCTACCACATAACCCATAGTTCTGGAATGAACACTTAGCAGCATAACTTTTCTGTTTTTCATCCAAATCAAACCAAATTCCGAGTGTATCCATTTGAGGAGACTCTACGTCCGCTGGATTCATACAAATGAGATCAGAGGCCTATATCTTATAGCTACCACATAACCCATAGTTCTGGAATGAACACTTCTCAGCATAACCGTTCTGTTTTTCATCTAAATCAAAAAAAATTGGGTCTGTATTCATTTGAGGCGACCCCACGTCCGCTTGAATGATATAATAGAGATTAGATTCCAATATCATATAGCTACCATATAACCGATAGTTCCGGCATGAATACGTAGTAGCATAACTTTTCTATTTTTCGTCCAAATCAAACAAAATTCGGTATGTATTTATTTGAGGAGACCCCACGTCCTCTCGAACAATTCAATCGAGATCAGAGGCCTATATCATATAGCTACCATATAACCGATAGTTCCGGCATGAAGACTTACTGGCAAAACGTTACCGTTTTTCCCCCAAATCAAAGCAAATTCGGTTTGTATCCATTTGTTTAAGCATCACGTCCGCTCACCTGCTTTGATCAAAATCACACAACAATATCATATATCTACCATATACGCGATTGTTCCGGAATGAACACTTAGCAGCACAACTTTTCTGTTTTTCATCCAAATCAAACAAAATTCGGTATGTATTCATTTGAGGAGACCCCACGTCGGCTGGATTGATACAATCGAGATCAGAGGCCTATATCATATAGCTACCATATAACCATACCATAACTTTTCTGTTTTTCATCCAAATCAAACCAACTTCGGTTTGTATCCTTTTGAGGAGACCCCACGTCCACTGACGTGATCTGATAAAGGAAAGAGCACTATATCATATAGCTACCATAAAACTGATAGTTTCGGAATGAACACTTAGCAGCATAACTTTTCTGGTTTTCATCCAAATCAAACCAAACTCGGTTTGTATTCATTTGAGGAGACACCACGTCGTCTAGAACAATCTAATTAAGATAAGAGGACTCTATTAAATAGCTACAATATAACCGATATTTCCGGGATGAACACTTAGTAGCATAACTTTTCTGTTTTTTATCCAATCAAACCAAATTCGGCTTGTATTCATTTGATGGTACCTTACTTCCGCTGGCCTTATCTATTTAAGTTCAGAGGAAAATATTATATAACGAATATACAACCGATTGATCCCGAATGAACACTTAGGAGTATAACTTTTCTGTTTTTCACCCAAAGCAAACCAAATTCTGTTTGTGTCCATTTGATTAGGCCATTTGATTGGTCTGCTGGCCATTAAATAGCTACCATATAACCTATTTTTTTCAGGATGAACACTTATTAGCATAACTTTTCTGTTTTACATCCAATCAAACCAAATTCGGCTTGTATTCATTTGATGAGACATCACTTCCGCTGGAATTATCTATTTAAGTTCAGAGGACTATATTATATAGCGAATATACAACCGATTGTTCTGGAATGAGCACTTTGCAGCATAACTTTTCTGTTTTCATCCAAATCAAGCCAAATTTGGTTTGTGTCATTTTGAGGAGAGACTACGTTCACCGACTTGATCTGATCAAGGTCGGAGAACTATATCATATAGCTTCATATAACCGATAATTCCGAAATGAGCACTTAGTAGCATAACTTTTTTGTTTTTCATCCAAACCAAACCAAATTCGGTTGCTATCCATTTGAGGATGGCCCACATCCACTCACCTGATCTGTATCACATAGCTACCATATAACCTACTGTTCCGGAATGAACTCTTTTTGTTTTTTATATCGGGACGTTGACCTACAATGCACTGCACGTTCAAGTGGACCCTCTATACCGCAAACGCGTCTTGTTACGCGCGAAGCCCAGGCTAGAAGCTCCCACCTCCCATCCAACCGGAAAAGGGGCGCAGCCACATAACGAGCGACACAAATCGCGAAGACAAATCACTTTCAATGAGAGTAAAAAACAACAAACCATAAACAATTTACACTATCTACTAGCTAAATGCGTCAGTACAAATGCTTTGTTTGAGTTTAGGGAGTTATTATTAAGATAAAGTTAAATAACTTATTATAGTTTCAACAAAGGACACGAAAAGGTTCATGCAGGAGATAGTTTAAACTACAGTGCTCAAGATAGATAGGAACATAAATTCTAGTAGTTCTACGTGGAACACAAAAACTGCTTTGGCTAATTAAAGACGGCGAGTCAATATCACCATTAATCAGCTTATGTATAAAGATAACATTAAGCATAATTCTACGATTTTCAAGAGATGGAAGGTTTCCTACTTGAATATGAAGGGAGGAGGTTATTGATGTCAAAATACAACCCACGGAGAGCACAAAGTAAACATTTCTTTGAAATGGAAATGTGGACACCAGACACACGATGAGTACTTTAAAATAGGTCGGACAAGAGAAGTATACAGTAGTTTGGTTTTATAAGGATCATCACATTCCTTAGACCATCGCTTAACAAAACCCAGAACACCCACAGCCTTATTGACGGTAATTTAAATGTGTAAGTCGAATTTTAATTTAGAGTCTAAAAGAACACCCAAGTCAACGACTGAGTCGATACGATCAAGGGTCACATCGTTAAGAAGGTACGATGTCTGACGCGGTGGGCTACGATAAAACGACATAATTTTGCATTTAGAACAGTTGAGATTTGATAAGTTGACCTGACCCCTGATGTAACCGTAAGGGGCTTAGAGTAAGAGTTATTAAAAAGAACTTTCCGAGTTCTGAGATTAAGGTAGTCGGAGATCCACTTAAAAAGATGGGATGGGAAGCGAAGGAGATCTAACTTATGAATAAGCAAACAATGATTTACCGAGTCAAATGCTTTACTGAAGGCTGTGTAAATGACGTCAGCTTGCATTTTATTCTTAAATCCTTGTATTACAAAAGAAGAAAATTCTAGTAAATTAGTGGTGGTAGAGCTACGCCTCATAAGCCCATGCTGAGCAGATGAAATTATAGAACCACAAGAGTGTTGTAACTGAGAAGTTAATATTTTTTCAAAACGCTTATTAATAGCAGACAGTTTTGATATACCTCTGTAGTTTTGGGCATTCGCCTTATTCCCCTTTTTATGGAGGGAAAGACGAAGAATTTAAAGATAGATCAAAAAGCTTCAACATCGGCTTACAAAGCGCATCAGCGCAGAATCTGAGAATACACCCCGGAACACCATCAGGACCAGGAAAAAAGTTAGGCTTTATACTCTTAAGTTCATTAAGCAATAAGCTTTTAGTGACTAAGGGAGGTTGGATGTTATTAGACCTGTGTAAGCTATAAGGGTATATCAGATAAGACCGATACTTAAGAGAGGAATAAGTTGTTTGAAAGAACTCTGCAAACAAGTTGGCAATGCCTTGATCTGTATTAGCTTTAGTATTTATATAAAACAATGAAAAAGGTAGGACGTTTTACGTTTTGAATTAACAAAATTATAAAATAGTTTTGGGTCCTGAGAAAATTGAACCCTACAGCGATGCAAATTAACCCTGGACAGAAGACTTACCTGGAAGCAACACCTCGTCAATAAAAGGGCACAGATGAACGTCAGGCTGAAGAAGCATCTTTGGCTCATTGGGAAAAGTTCAAAACTCAGGCTAAGGGTGAAACTGCTCATTTACAAGGCACTAATGAAACCCATGTGGACCTATGGGATCCCCATATGGGGTACTGCTAGCCGCTCGAACCTCAGCGTGATACAAAGGTTCCAAAATAAAGCTCTAAGAGTCTTGTCGAACGCCAATTACTAACATCAAACGCCGAAGTCCATCAAGAGCTTGGCGTCCCATGGGTGCATGAGGAGATCGCCAGGCTCAGCAGATCCCACATCGCCCGTCTCGATAGGCACACCAACCCCCTGGCCATCCGGAGACTCAAAAGGCACCACCCGCTTGATCTGCCTCACCGTGGACGCTGAACACCCCTCAACCCCTCACCTACTTATCACCCCTCCTCAACAACTCGACACAAGTTAATGTACTGTAATTGTCAATGTAAATCCCATACAATTTACTGATTGTCCACATAATAGGACATATTGTATATAAAGAAACCTGCAAACCGATGCAAATATGCTTTATAGCACTCGGAATTAATGACAGTGAACCTTAAACGAGCAGCAATAAAGCGCGAATAGTTAGAGGACCTTCCCGAGACTTTGAACTTCTTAAAAAGTCTAGACTTGATATTTTTTAGATTAGACAACTGTGGAGTAAACCAAGGAGGCTTATTAAGCCTTACAGGACTTCTGAACGGAACCAAATCCTTAAAAATGGAATAAAGAATTTTATAAAAGAAGACAATCGCACTGTCCATATCTGTACAATTGTACAAGTATGACCAGTCTGATCGAAGGATGTTGTTAAGACTGGCGAAATCAGACCTTCTAAATGAATATGTTCTAGCTGACAAGTTGAATGATGCAGGTATAGCAGGAATAGGAATATCTATAGTAACGTGTAATGATGGGTGAAACGGGTATTCAGGAAGCAAAAGCAGAGTGACTCAGAAGCAAATATCAAACCAAGTTGGCGATTCAATGAGTTTGTTACAAAATTATTTTGAGATAAGGACAATTCAAGTAGGCCGTCAACAAACTCGTGATGCTTTGAATGTATCAAACCGGCTGAGTTGATCACAGAGGACTACGTGCCACCACAGATGTTGAAATCACCAAAAACCAACAATTGATCAGTATCAGAAAGCATTGACGCGATCGATTAATTAGCATTAAGATGATCCAAATAAACAGAAATATCAGAACGTGAAGGAATGTAAGAGGCAGTGATAAACACAGATTTTTTTTTTTTTTTTAATATTGTGTTTATTACCTTACTGTTTTCATAGCCTACTGTTTATATTTATAATTTATACTAAAGTGGTGTATATAATTTTCAACAAAATATAAACAAATGTACATACTTAAACCTAGATAATAGGGTAACTGGATGGTAAAAGGGGTAGATTAAAGGGTTCTGTGGGACAGGTCGGTTGGGTGAACTCTCTTTAGGCTCCTTCTCATTCTTACTCCGTGGATACGTCTACTTCTTAGGAACCTTTGCGCCAGCTGGTTAGGGTGATGTGCGAGTTTGTCTAAATATGCAGTAGCTTGGCGATTGATCCCATTTCCGATCCTCGGTACATGGAGTTCTTTGTCGATATCGCTGTTGCGTATGTACCATGCCGCACCAGAAATTCTGCGCAAGATATGTTACTGCACAACACGTATTTTTTTGAGGTTCGACTTTGCCGCTATGCCGTATACCTGAATACCATATCTCCAAATGGGTGCCAGAATGACTTTGTAAATGAGCGTCTTGTTGGTTACTGACAGTTTATTCCTGGCATTAAGAAGCCAAGCCATACTGCTCGCCCTTGCCTTAAGACGCTTAACTGTATCAGTTGTAATTTAGCCGCTTGTCCAGAGTGATTCCTAGATATTTGTCAGTGTTATCAGTGCTTATGGCAATATTCTATCTACAGCCCCAGTTCTCAAATTTTTTTAAATAGACCTGGACGAGATCTGTAGCGGTGAAGACACAACTGTCTCTGGCCAGTACCGCAGTGTCATTTGCAAAGGTGGCGACAAGTAGATTGCTCTGGTCCGAGATCGGCATGTTGTCAGCTGAAGGCATGTCGTGCATATACATGCTGTAGAGGGTTGGCCCTAACACGCTACCCTGGCGTACACCAGCTCTGACCGTCTTTGCTTGAGAGGACACCCCGTCCTGAACAACTTTAAAGGCTCGCTCGTGAAGAAAGCTTTTAACAATGAGATAGAGCTGTGGCTTAAGTAAATCTTTAAGTTTATGCAGGAGTCCTGCATGCCACACTCTATCAAATGCCTGCTTTATATCCAGATACGCTCCGACGACATACTCCTTTCCGTGGAATCCCCCAAGAATAAAGTTTACAAGCCGGTGCAGTTGCTCGGGCGTGCCGTGCCTGAGCCTAAAGCCGAACTGAAATTTTGGCATTGCCTTTTCCACCAGCGCTTTCAAGAATCCTTCTTAAGATGCACCTCTCCAATATTTTGCCAAATGCTGGCAGAAGGCTTATTGGACGGTACGAATCCAGTTAATCTGCTGGCTTCCCAATTTTGTGTAGCATGATGATATTGGCCTTCTTCCCGGCGCCTGGGAAGTGTCCGAGTCGAAGAGCGGAGTTGACAATCAATACGAGGAATAGCAAAGCTCTGCGAGGGAGCAGCCTGGTAGAGCGATTATCAAACTGGTCCTCGCCTGGAGGCTTGTTATTGCGAAGCTCTTTGATTTCCTTTTCCACTTCGGTAAGGGTAAGGGTAAGGGTCTGTAACGGAGCTTCCAGAGATTCGGCTACTAGCTATACTCTTCTTGGCGACGATGTCTCAAAGGGCTGGAATCTTTCATCCAGATTTTTCGCAAACGCTTCGGCTCTTTCCTGGGAGATCTTGCCCAAGAGCCATCTGGGTTTCAGACAGCAAATTTCGGTGAAACTTGCCTTTTGAACCTCCTCGTAAGCTTCCAGAGCGCAAACGTTGAACTTTCATCGGGAGTAGCTTTCTCCAGGAAGGCGTCTGTGGCTTCTCTTTTTAGTGTGGCTAATACCTTTTTTACCCTGTTAGAGATCCTTCTATACAGTCTATCGATCGCCGGGTCATTGGTTCTGATAAACTCGCGTCTGAGGCGCTTCTTGAGCGTTAGAAGGCCTACTGCTTCCGGAGAATGAGTGAGGTTGTTGCGTCCGTCTCTACAGTGATTTGCACTAGCTGGGGCAGCAATTAGAGCAGCGCTCTTATCCCTGTTTATAAATGTTTCGACAGCTTTGTTGACATCTTCCGGCGTGTTTATTTCCGTGTTGAGATTAAAAGCATTGTTCATCTCGTCTTGGAAGAGTCTTATGTTGGCACCAGGAGAAACAAGCCTCGTTATTGGGGTAGTTCGCTGAGGCGACATTGATAGAGAAGCAACCAAGGGCAAATGATCCGATGAAAGTTCATACTCTTCTCGTACCGAGAGCAGACTGTTGGCTATACCCTTGTACATGTAGAAGTCAATGCACGTGGGCGTATCTCTCCTGCTATACGGGTAGTAAATGGGTCTACCAGTGGCTAGCACTTTTGTTGCACTGCTGGTAAGACAGCCATGAAGCGCAGTGCCTCTAGCGTTTGTCGTCATACTGCCCCAGCCCCAGAGTCGATGTTTTGCGTTGAAGCCGCCCACGACGATAAATTTTTGACCAAGCTGATCAAGACTGCCAAACACAGGGGTGGTCCAAGGCAAACCTGGTGGAATTAGTGGATATTATTACAGTTGCCTGTACGTGATTAGTCATGATTGGTTGTTGGTGATAGTGCACTAATCCCTGCCTGATTAGCACACATGCTCCGGCTCTAGGACGCCCTCCAGGGTGATCTGCTCGATAACATGTGCAACCTGCCATGTTGAAGTGGGAACCATCGTGTAAGAAGGTCTCTGAGATAAACATGATGTCGATTTCGTGCTTGATCAGTTATGCTGTAGTTGTTTTGGACTTGCCACACGTTGATGGAGTACGTCAGTACCCTGAACTTGCTGATAGCTTGTATTAAAGGGAAAACTCCTATGTTCATGTGAGCTATTCATATCAAGTCTTGTGCCCTGCTGCCCTAAACTTGACGCATCTGCGTACGCATCGTTAATCCAGTTAATTGGCTTGTGCCGCTGACCTCTATTGGCTGGTTGCCAAATGAATAAACTCCTCCAGATGAACATGTAGTCACGTAACATGCGGCTGAAGTTGAAGCTACCGAGAATGTATTTGCAGATGTAGTGGGAACAATAGTGGCTTCGTGTACATAACCAGATGCAGTACGTGAGGTGCCTTGTGAGGCAAGGTCTTCCATCAGTTGTGATCTTAGTTCAGAAGGTGTTAGACCTACCATTTTTTTCATTTTCTTATAGTCTAGCAGCCGACTGTGCTTGTTCAGTTCCTCAGTAGGCCGAGAGTCAGATAATTTTTTGATATTCATTGCCAATTAATAATATTTAGTCACTCAAATATTAAAATTGGATAATTATATTTTATACGTGCTTTGATATTGCTTGCGCGCACAAACAAGACAAAACAGAACAAAAACAAAAATTTATTGCCCCTCTTGTGCGGCCGCTCGCAGGCTGAGGGGTAATGTAATGCCCAATGGGCAGTGTTCGTAGATCTTGCGCACTACTTTCTTATCTTTATTAGCAAGATTTTGCCGGCACCGTTATAACGCGGTGCCCAACTGGTCAGTGCTAATTTTAGTACAGAGCAGAGATAACAATCAAAACTTGATTAGCTGGAACTTAGCACAAGCGCGACACGACCGTTCACAGTGAATGCATATTTGCGACTGATAAAGATAGAAAAACATTTAAACATTATTTACTTTATATATTTATAAATTCGTTACGTTAGGAAAATTAAGCAGAATTGGTTCCGACAGAAGGCCGAAATCAACAGCAATCAATACGCCACCACCCTGGCGGGAGGGACGATCAAATCTAAAGGCAGTATAATTTTTAGGAAAGAGTTAGACTTAGTAGCATAACTTTGCTGTTTTTCATCCAAATCACACCAAATTTGGTTGGTATCCATTTGAGGAGACCCCACGTCCACTGACGTGATCTGATAAAGGAAAGAGCACTATATCATATAGCTAAAATAAAACCGATAGTTTCGTAATGAACACTTAGCAGCATAACTTTTCTGTTTTTCATCCAAATCAAAAAAAAAATTGGGTCTGTTTTTATTTGAGGCGACCCCACGTCCGCTTGAATGATACAATCGAGATCAGAGGCCTATATCATATAGCTACCATATATCCGATAGTTTCGGCATGAACACTTTGAAATATAACTTTTCATTTTTTCATCCAAATCAAACTAAATTCGGTTTGTATCCATTTAAAGAGACCCCGCGCTCACTGACCTAATCTGATAAAGGTCAAAGGACTATATCATATAGCAACCATATAGCCGATTGTTCCGGAATGAACACTTAGTAGCATAACTTTTCTGTTTTTCATCCAAATCAAACCAAATTCGGTTTGTATCCATTTGGGGAGGTCCCATGTCCACCGGAGTGATCTATATCATAAAGCTACCAAAGAACCGCTTGTTCCGGAATGAACACTTAATAGCATAACTTTTCTGTTTTTCATCCACCACAAACTAAATTCGATTTGTGTTTATTTGAAGAGGCCTCACGTCCGCTGGTCTGATATGATCAAAATCGGACAACTATATCATATAGCTACCATTAAAAGGATAGTTCCGAAATGAAAACATAGAAGCATAACTTTTTGTGTTTCATCCAAATAAACCAAATTCGGTGTGTATCAGGATTCCCCGCGTCCACTCACCTTTTCCATATCACAAAGCTACCATGTAACCGGTCGTTCCGGAATGAACACTTAGTAGCATAACTTTTCATAGCATAGTTTTCCAAATCAAAGCAAATTCAGTTCGTATCTATTTTTGGAGGCCTCATATTCGCTGGTCTGATCTGATCAAGATTGGACAACTATATCATATAGCTACCATAAAACCAATGGTTCCGGAATGAACACTTAGTAGCATAACCTTAGTATCTTCCAAATCAGACCATATTCCATTGGGTGAGCCACCACGTCCACTCACTTTATCTATATCATATAGCTACCATATAACCGATTGTTGCGATATGAGCACTTAGAAGCATAGCTTTTCTGTATTTCATCCAAGTCAAACCAAATTCAGTTAGTATCTATTTGATTAGGCCACATGTCCACTGGCAATCTTTATCATACAGCTACCTTCTGGGTATATTCGCACTCTACTAGAGTAAACGAGTATTTTCCTGCAAATGTGTGTTACAGGCAAAAGGAAGCGTCTCTTCCATGTCCGTCTGTCCGCCTCTCAATCTGTTTGTCCGTCAGTCCGTCCGTATGAGCACCTAGTTCCCGGAGACTACAAAAGCTAGAGTCGCCAGATTTGTTATGTAGACTCCCCTTGTGGGGCGTCAGAATAAGTTGGTCTGATAATGTTGTCCCGCCCCCTTCCATGCCTGCAATTCGATTAAAAACGTTATCCACAGAAACAATTATATCTCAGAGAATATAAGAGCTAAATTTTTATGGTAGAGTGCTCTCATACAAAATATTTTTTTAACGTTATTGTTTATAATTATCATCCGATCTTAACGAAATTTGGCAAATCGTTAGACTATGTGAATTAGAGGTGGTAAACAATCGATGGCACTATCGATATTATCGATGGTGGGCACTCGGCATACTATCGATGAGGAGAACTATCGACTCGGCCTTCTATCGCTTGTGCCGCACTGACGATAGTGTTCGATAGTGTCATCGATTGTTCTCTTTACACATCACAAAAATAAATTGTGCGTTTTTCTTCATTTGTGGCGTCGCTTGTCTTAACAAGATTATTTTGTTAACAGCAGTGAAGATATTGATTAATTAAATTGTGCTGTGCATAAGTAAACTTAAAAAAAAAATGGATCGATGTCTCCTAAAAGGTAATTAACAAGGCACTGTTGAAGCACTTTCAATTCATTTTATTAAAATTTTTGTATTTTAAAAGGTAAACGCCGCAATTCGAAATACACATGTGATTGTAGCACATCAGATTCAGACAAGAACTCTACGTCTGAAAAAGCGAGCAATAGGAAATTAAAGAAGAAAATTAAGATATCTGATGTATGGAAGCATTTCAAAAGATCAGACGACAAGAATTATGCAAAGTGCCTAACTTATCAAAAAGAATACAAGACAAGCGGCAATACGTCAAATTTGCGTGATCACCTGAATAGGTTTCATCCAAATTTAAAGGATGATGGACCTGATACTACTACAGATGGAGATGTTTTTCTTGCGGGCGACAGTATACCCTCTTTAAGCAGCAGCTGCAGATGCAGCATGTGATCAATAGATTCATACATAAAAACATCTCTATTATATTATTTTAATGCACCGCGGAAAAAATTTATTGATAGAATGTTAACAGATATGACTGCCATAGATGCTCAACCTTACAGCATTGTAGAGGATCCAGGCTTTATAAATTACAGCAAAGCACTGGATAGTAGGTAGCTGCCAAGTCGTGGACATTTAAAAAATGTGTTGATGTTGGCCTTGTTCAAAGAAATTTCGGCAAAGCTTTCAACCATCTTTGAAGGAATTTCCGATATTGCTGTAACATGTGACTTATAGACATCCCGTGCTAACACATGTTTCTTGACAGTGACAGAAAAATATGGTAACTGTTTTGTTAGATTCCATTGAAAAGCGTTTGTCCCCTTATGAAAGAAGGACTTTAACCAGGATGGCTACAATTTTGGATCCAAGATTTAAAACGGTTGGATTCCAACATAATATAAATGCTGAGCAAGCTGCAATTTGCTTTGAAAACGAGCTATTAACCTTAAGCAACATGGAAAATGCAGTTAGTTTGAATTTGGTAGTCAACCTAACAACTAATAGGGACCGGTTTTTTGATCTTCTGGATCAAGAATCTAGTAGACGTGGAATCATTATTAAGAGACAGTTTTTGGAAAGGGCCATTGTGCCGCAGGAAATGGATCCCTTATTATGGATAAAGATAAAATTAAACAAAAATAACTTTCGATTCTTTAATATTGGTTCTTCTTACATAAATCTCTATTTCAGGCTTACCAGATGGATTTTCCTTCAATAAAAACACTAATGCTCAAATATTTGTGCATTCCGGCAACATCTGCGGAGTCAGAGCGAGTCTTTAGCAAGGCAGGACAAATAGTCTTGGACCGCAGAACACGTTTGGAAGAGGAGAATGTCAACGTATTGATTTTTCTCAATCAAAATCTTTGGATTAATTCTTACAGCTTACAACAGCAAACAAAAACCTAAAAAGCACAAGCAAGTTGTCAATTGAAGTATGAATACTTTTATTATTTTCTATTTTTTAATTTTTATTTTACCTTGAATTTATCTTGATAAATGATTTGTTTAAGTTTATATTCACTTTGCTTATTCTGAAAAATATAAAATATTTACAAAATAAATAACTGCTACCCAAAAGCTATGTTTTAAAGTCATTTTATAATAACCGATTTTGAAGTTTTAATTGTTTAAAACATCGAGTAGCCCAAGTGTTTAAATACTTAACTACTGTTTTTATATTGGGTACTACCGAGGTCACTATCGTCCACTATCGAAACTATCGGCGGTCATCGGTTTTGGAAAACTATCGGCGGTCATCGATGGTGCCCACTATCGATAGTCTACCACCTCTAATGTGAATATGCGTATACAAACCGAATTTCAACTTAATGTGTTAAAAGTTGTGGGAAGTAAAAGCACGTTATGACAATAGAGAAAAGTTAAGCGCTAAACACTGGTCAGAGGTATCAAAAGTTTTAATCAGATATCTATCAAACTTGATATCAATAAAGGGAAATACAATTGAATATAGAAATTCTAACAGTTCTAAAAGCCCCTTTAAAAATCGCAACGGGTGAAAAATCTGAATCGACAGACCAGCGAGAACTTGAATTGACAGAGAAAGAAGAGACTGAATCAGTAAACAATTCAGATGCCGATATAGAGGTAAAAGATCTAAACGATCTAACAATTCCAGCTGTCTTAACAGTAGCTGAACTCTCAGATCAAGATACAGAGTCTGACTTTAATTCCAGTGTAATAGAAATTAGAATGTGTAATACTGTAATTTACGAATGAAATAGGCAATTTACGCAAATTGTTAGAAGAATCGTATATTTATGATGGCTTAGACTCAAGACAATTTTTGCGGCAGACTGATTTAAGAAAATGAATGAAGCAATAGCCAAATATGTCCACTCCAGCACTGAGATGACTGGTAGTATGAATTCCATTCAATTCATAAGAAGGCGTCAAAACCTCAAAGTAATACCAATAGTGGTAATTACAGAGGAAGGGGAAATGGCTCATATGGCAGCAACTCATAGGGTCCTGGCAACAATAACAATCCTCCACGACGATTTAGAGGAAATATTCCTAATAACGGTAATTTATACAACAAGCAAAGAAATGACAGTCATGGAAATTCAAGAAAACAGGAAAACAATGTTAGAGTAGCCCAAAATCATACGGGGAAAAAACAAACCCCTTTAGATACACATCATTCAATAAACTTCTATCTTAATATTTTCGTTCCATTTTATCAGGAAAGATTAAGGAAAGAAATTAATATTTTTAGAAGATACAGGTGCAAATATCTCAATCCCGATGTCTTTAATGATATCCAAACAAATAACACTATAGACATTCAAGGTATTGGTCAAGGAGTCATAAATCCAAATGTCTCGCTTAAATAGAGCTACAAGCAGACAACTACATAATTCCTTACTATTTTCATATAGTTGATCAAAATTTCGCCATACCGTGTGACGGAATAATAGGCATATCGATCCAATACCAAAATCAGAGCATATGAAGTTACACTGATATGCGATTTAACAAAATATCTTGTTGCCATACCTATTCCAAACAAAAGTGCAAAAGTTGTAACTAAAGCTATATTCGAAGATTTTATTCTGGAGTACGGTCCAATGAAGAAGTTCATTATGGACATGGGTACAAAATATAAAAATTCAGTTATAGAAGACTTATGTAAGTACCTTGGTATTAAAAACATAACTTCTACGGCACATCACCACCAGACCATCGGTACTATAGAATGAAGTCATAGAACGTTACACGAATTCATTCGTTCTTATATATCCAGATGATAAAGCAGATTGGGATGTTTGGTTACAATACTTCGAATATTGTTTTCATACAACCACATCCACAACTCATGACTACTGTCCCTATGAATTAATTTTTAGTAAGAACCCTAATATTAACAAGGCATTTAATAGTATAGATGAGCACATTAAACCGTTTTATAATATAGATGATTACGCTAAGGAATCAAAATTTAGATTAGAGATAGCATATAAAAAGCTAGAATAATGCTTGAACTGAATAAGCAGAATAATAAACTTTTATATGATAAGAATTACAAATTGACATAGAATTAAAAGTTGGATATACAGTTTTATTAAGAAATGGGACAAGGCATAAGCTAGATTTTAAATACATAGGACCATATAAATTAGAAAAGATTGAAGATAAAGATAATATCATAATATCAGTCCTTACAAACAAAAACACCAAATAAATAAGGATAGACTAAGAACTTGTATTTCATAGTGATTTAGTGTGGCCATACATAAGTAATGATTAGCATTGGTACATACAGTTTCGACACAAAAAAAAATTTAATACATAAAAACAAAAACCAACCAAATTTATATCATTAAATCATTTATTAGTTTATCAATTCTTTCACATAAACAGAAAATAAATGTAATTTCCACTTTCATTACAAGCAAATATATATTCGCTCAAACTAATATGAAATATATATATATAAAACAAAAAACAATTAAGAAAATAAAAAATATAGTCATATATAATTTACTACTAAAATAGCTTCACTATATTACGTTATTTTTGAAAAGAAAGAAGATGTAATATACTGTAGCAGACATATATATCGAATACATACTGTACCCAGTGTCGTTTAATATCAAACATATTGCAGCACTTAGCTGCAATGTTTACCTAAACCAAATTTCCAAGCATAACTCAAATGCTAGTAATACGATAGTAATATAATACTCTATCATCTCTGCCGCCGTTTACTGGCAGCGAGGTTGTGCAGCTTAGGCTAAGAAAACATAATATGAATTCTTGAGTTTTAATTAATAAAGTTTATCCAAAAGAACCGGACGTGTTCTGCTCTTTATGATTTTGCAACGGCCGTTTTAGACTTGATCGGATCAGGCCAGCGGACGTGAGGTCTCCTCAAATTGATACAAAACCGAATATGGTCTGATTTGGATGAAAAACAGAAAAGAAATGCTACAAAGTGTTCATTCTGGAACAATTGGTTATATGGTAGCCAGTCGGCGTGCAGGGTCCTCAGATGGATACAAACAGAATTTAGTCTAATTTTAATGAAAAACAGAAAAGTTATGTTATATTTATAACACTAAATGAATAACATTATTTACGTGCTAGAAAGATATCGAGATAAGTTTAATGAGATTATTGTAGTACGAAAAGGTTCGTATAGCTTGAATGAATAGTATAAGAGCTTTGCCAAAGGTAGCTTTCCATTTCACGCTATAGAGCATATGTTTTGTGCAAAATTATGCAGGCTTCGGTTACGTTTAAGTTGTTTCTTTTTTTACACACCCTGTTCATATTTCGATGTATTTCGCATATGTAATGATTTTTGTATGTGTGTATGTACTTCGTTCTAAGTGTTTGCGTTGGAAGTTTAGGGACATAACTCAACGCAAAAACAACCATATATTTACGATCCATACAGATATCGAAACAGACAATAAAACAACAAAATGATAACTAATTTCCCCGTAAGCTCTTAATCCTTAACTCTTAATTGTGCAAATACACCACACAGTCGGATGTTGATGGCCAAGCTGGGTTTCTATCCTGCGGTGCCCCAATCCCTATTTCCCCAATTCCTGCCTTCACGAAGCGCAGCCAATAAATAATATAGTACAAATGTGACCGCTAGCTCTTCTCAACACTTTCGTCAACTGTTCATGCTGCCCCTGGCTCCGTCCTCAGCGAGCAGAGCAGCACTGAAAGCGACTCCAAAGGCGATGGCGGCCGCCTCATCAACGCCCCGCCGCCGCTGCCTATAACTCATCCTGCTATTGCCCCTGGCCTATCCTCCACGCCGCACACTCAGTCCCCTACAATGTCGGCGGCTTTGTATGCCACCGACTCGAGGAGTTTCGCGTTGGCGGTGGTATTGGACCACCACCTCTTTACGCTCCAGCCGATTATCTGCGCAATGGCCCCAGTTACTCAAATGATGGCGCTGGAGCATATCGCAACTGCTACTTTGATGAGAATTATACGACGCGCATACATCAAGTCCCCCGTATACCATAATTATACCATTCACAAAATGTATATTAATATTGTCAGGAAGCTTGCAACGCACAAAAAGGAGCGTTTCCGGCTGTATAAAGTATATATATTTTTGATCAGCATGACAAGTGCAGTCGAAATTACCATCTGTTTCAACACTAAGATCTCAGAAGTCTTTAAAGCTACAGAGCTTTACCAGATGCTTCTTTTATCTGAACGCTGGTTAATTAAGAGTTTCATTCATGTTAGATGACTATATCATATATCTCCGAATAAACACTTAGGAGCATAACTTTTCTGTTTTTCATCCAAATCAAACCAAATTTTGTTTACATCCATTTAAGGAGGCCCCACGTTCGCTGGCCTCATCTGATCAAGATCAGACAACTATATCATATAGCTAAAATATAACCGATTGTTCCGGAATGAAAACTTAGTAGCATATTTTTCTGTTTTCTTCCAAATCAATAGAAGTTCGTTCTGTATCCACTGTAGCCCCACGCACGCCGATCAGATTTGATATAGATCGATTATCCATTTTTAATGTGAATGGTATATCAGCTTCAGCATGCCGAAGCTAGCCTTGTTATTTACTCATTTTGTCATGAAATTTGAACGCACATAAAGTACTTTCGCATTTACAAGGTCGTTTGAAAAGTCTGTGATTTTTCGCATAAGGGAAAATAATTTCGGTAAATGAGCATTTTATTTAATAACGTAGTCTCCTATTTCCTGTTTTTGATTCCCTTCAAATAATGGGTTAAGCTTTTTCTTGTCCAAATGTTCATGTAAAATGTTAAATGCGCGCTCCTTTAAGTCTACACCCTACCACCTCACGCACTTTCGTTCTCCGATCGTTCAATATCATTCCATGGTTCTTACCGACAATTTCTGGCGGGACGACCTGTTTTGGGCGACCCGAAAGTTCGGCGGTATGTGTGCAGCCACAATGGAATGACCCTACTAAAATAGATGGGGCAGACTCCCAAAAACATTTATAGTCTTTCCATGGTTTCTGTGACGGTTTTTTTCACTTTAAGAAAAAAACAAGTAAGAACGCTATAGTCGATATTCCGACTATAAGATACTACGAGCATTTATTCAATATTCGACACAGTCAAAAGTATAAAACATTTTGTGATAGGCCTAATCCGCTCCTATACCCATTGCTTGAGCAGGTAAAAAAAAACCTTTTTGCCATAGCTGCAGCAAATATCAATGACCTGATATATCAATGTGATAAATGTGATTTTGTCCATTGACTGAGTCAAAAGCAAAAAGTGGACAAGGAAAGGGACAGCACCAATTCATGTCTTGCACCCACCCTCACCCGAATTCCCTCTCCTTACAACAACACTTGTGAGGAAAAAGTACATATTTTGTTTCGGCAGAATGTTTTTTTTAAAAAAAGCAAAAATAATTGAAGTTCACTTGGTCATATCCCAACAATGCAAAAAGGCACTAGCAGCGGCTGCTTATCCCCCTTCCACCACTTAAGCTACAAGCAAGTTCAGTTCACCCATTTACGCAGCAGCAGCAGCAAGCACATGAGTTAGTGGGAGGGAGACAGAAACATTTTTATTCACTCTTGCTGAGTAAATTATAAAAACTGAAGTAAAATGTTAATGCTAATTCTGACTTTGTTTGTTAACAGATTTAAAGAATGTTCGGTAACTTTATAGACAATAGCCACATTTATAAGCGCTTTCAATTACACAGTGATATCTTGAAAATTTTAGGAGACATAGTGTTTCGTGATTTTCGGGGGCGGCAGGAGGCGCGGAAAAATTTTAAAATAAACTTGATCTCGACGCCCTACGAGGACAGTCTACACAGCAAGCTTGGTAACTCTTATAGTCTCTTACATTCTCCGCAATCTATGTGTTCATACAGATAGACACACGTTCACGGCTATATTGAAACGGCTGTTACTCCTGATCAGGAATATATATACTTTATGGGATCTGAAAATCTTCCTTTTGCATACATTTGCATGAATACAATAGACTCCACTATTGGGGCGTCAGATCAAGTTTGTTTTTAAATTTTGCCACGCCCGCATCCGCCCCCGCAAATCGATAAAAGCCCTTTATCTCCCACAAATTTCTACGCATTTAATTGAAGCTCAGTTCGTATATGTTTAAGCTCATAATCTACCAATTTTCCAAACTTCAATAAGATTAGATAATAGCCAAAATCGTAAAAGAAGATTTTGTATGACAGCACTGCACCCCTCTCCTACTACGTAGGAATGCTATCGATTTGCGGTGATGGGAAGGGATGCCGCAGAATTTTAAAACAAACTTGATCTGACGCCCCAAGAGGGACTCTAGTTTTTATAATCTCCAAGATCTAGGTGTTCATACGGACGGGCAGACGGACGACTCGGCTGTTGATGCTGATCAAGAATATATATACTTTATGGGGTCGTAGACGCTTCTCCACCGCAAATCGATAGAAACTTTATCCATTAAAACACCTAGATCCCAGAGACTATAATAGCTAAGGCCACCGCATTTGGCATGCAGACTCCCCTTGTGGCGCGTCAGATCAAGTTTGCTTTGAAACTTTGCACCACCCACTCCCACCCCCCAAAATCGATAAAAACCTCATATCTCCCAAAAATTTTACCGCATTTAGTTGAAACTCGGTTTATATCAGCCAGAATAAAATACCCCCAAGCCCCCTCTCACGTTCACGAAACAAAGCAAACGTACTCAGAAACCGTCTCTGCAAATACCAAAGCCCCCAGCCAAAAACAATTCAATGTGCGAAACACATAATAACAAAAATAAGACCCAATCCCTCAGCTCTATTCACTCCAAAAGCTCAAACAAAAACACCAACAACTCAAATACCAATCAAAAACCAAACTCCACTGACAATTCGAAAGCAAACTCAATATAAAGAAATGGAAGTCGACGACGATGATAAAGATAAAGCAACCACATCACAAAATAAGAAGCAACAACAACTTTTTCACAAAAATCAAGTAAGAACGCCATAGTCGATATTCCGACTAGAAGATGCTCGTATTCAGCATTTATTCAATATTCGACACACTCAAAAGAACTTTTTTTTAATACTCGTACTCTAGTAGATCTAGCCATGCCTGTCTGTCCGTCCGTATGAACACCTAGATCTGGGAGACTATAAGAGCTAGAGTCACAAAATTTGTAGACTCTCCTTCTGGGGCGTCAGATCACCGCCGTAAATCGATTAAAACGTTATTCACAAAAACAACTATATCTCGGAGATTATAAGAGCTATGGTCACCAAATTTGGTATGTAGACTGCCTTTGTAGAGCGTCAGGTCAAATTTGTTTTAAAATTTGGCTCCGCCCCTCCCGCCCCCGCGAATCGATGAAACCTTATATCTCCGCCTTTGGCGAATGGTCACGCCAGCACTTGAAAAGATGCGCTCGCATAGCACAGGTGTGGCTCTATGATGAAAAACAGAAAAGTTATGTTCCCAGGTGTTCAATCAGCAACAATCAGTTATTTGGGAGCCATATGATATAGTTGTCCGAGCTGGGTGTAACTAGAAGTAAACCAGCTTGCAGACAAAATAGTCATCTGGTAAAAATTTCAGCTTTGTAGCTTTTAAGACTTTTGAGATCCTTGTGTTAAAACAGGCGGAAGGACGGACAGACGGACGTGGTTATATCGATTCCTCTTGTCATGCTGATCAAGAATATATATACTTTATAAAGTCGGAAACGCTTCCTTCTGTGCGCTGCAAGCTTCTTGACAATATTAATAGACCATTTTGTGAATGGTATACAAAAAGAGAAAGGCTAACTTCGGGTAGCCGAAGCTTAAATACCCTTGCCGACTGACACGTTCGTTCCGAATCGGTCAGCTATATGGGAGCTATATGAAATCAACTTTGGTCAGCAGACGTATTGCCTTCTAAGATTGACATTTACCAAATTTGGTTAAATTTGTATAAGAAACAACCAATTTTTTTTTTTAAGAAAAGCAATTTGTTTTTTAGAAAAGTTTTCTCTTTGTTTTTGCTTTTATTTCACGTTTAACTCGCTTTTTGGTGGAGAATAATACCTTACTTCTTCAAAGCCTATTAATATGAGTTTTATACAATATAATGACACACAAATATGTTGCATGCGAAAGTACTTAGCTAAAAGCACACTATAAACATTTGCGTATTAATACTTAAGTAGATGCATTCGAAATAATTCACAAACCGTGTGTCCTAAGTGTTCATTCCGGAACAATAGGTAGACACATGATATAGTTCTCAGATCTTGATCAGAACAGGCCAGCGGACGTAGGGTCTCCTTAAAGGGATGCAAACCGAATCTGGTTTGATCATTTTAGGATGCCTTACCTCTGTTGACCAAGTTTTATTCAGATCGGGCAGCTGCATCATATAGCCCCCATAGAAAAGATTTTTCCATTCACAGACAAAATTTTATTCCCCAAGTATGTTGATCAAATTTAGTTCTCATTCTCTGAAAATATAACTTCATTAGATTTTCTTAAGTTGAAATTCTCCCACACTTACTTCTGATTTTTATTACGATACGCATTTGTTTGAAACTACTTTTTAAGCTCAACAAAGATTGGTTTGACAAGCCTGTTGCACGTGAAGCTAATAGTTAAGAAATTATAAGGAACTATCATATTTATTTACTTTTGAACACTTAGAATACCATTAAGACCGTCTGGGATCTTTAAAAACTACAATAACTCCTTCGTTTCTATCGATTGCTGGTATGACAGCTACAAAGGCATTATCCCAAGAGAGATCAATGAATAGTGCATTTTTATTTGTATTTATTTCTATATTAATAGATCTGTTTGGGAACATGGGAGTGACCGCTAAATGCGCGCCGACCAGTAACCAGTATTCAGTTGACGTGGCACCGGATTTCGTCATGGAATTGCGAATGTTTCTTGACGAGTTGAATTCTAAATGAGAAAAGTATAAACAAAATTATTAGAGTCTGACAATATTATTAACAAGTAAAAGTATGCTTACTTCTATGTCTGGTAGGAGTCGTACCGTCTAGATGTATGAAAGAATATGGATATATAGATATAGGAGTGGTAGGAGTGGTACCGTCTAGCTGTATGAAAGAATATGGATATTTAGATATAGATTTTATATGCAGAATTAAATAGAATATAAACTTACGATTATTTGTATTCATTGTTGAGCCACAATGAGCAATATGTGTGAACGAACATCTAAAAGTGGATGAAATTTTAAATATTTATATATACTTATAGATTATTTAACTTATTAAGAGAGATGTTCATCGTTGAGTTATCATTTGCGGTTTTTACGGTTATTTTCAAAAGTGGTGTCTGAAAATATAGTCATTGCATTCAATCAACTTGTTGAATTGTAGGTGAAAAATTCTGTATTTTGATTTAAATTGTGTCGCATTTGAAGTCCTAATTGCACCTTGTCATTGATGTCATTACTTGGATTTTTTTATGTATGTAGTTGGAATAAAATTGTATTTAAATACGATAGATCATTAGAATTTAATCAAAGCCTGCGAGATTAAGAGGCTCGTTTGTTCAATGAGTTACTAACTATAGAGCTACACTAAGAGGAAAACACACACATTGCAAGTCTCCTTTAAGGATATTCACATCGCTTTGCACACCTACTCACCCTCGCCCATCAATAGAACCATTAGATAGCCTTTCAGTGGGACGAAACAGTCACATATTTATTTGTTATACTCAACTCAGTCAGTCAATCGGATTGATCAAGGACAGCTATAAATAAAGCGAGCTTTCTTAAGTTAGTATTCATATTTCTCAACTCGTCGTTTTCATATATCAGGATGCATTCACTTATTGCTTACCTTGTTTGTCGTTAGTTGGTTTCTCCATCAAAATAATCAAGTATTTGCTCTATATAGCAGAGATTCGACTCATCCTCTGCATCACTAGAAACATCATCATTATCGGAGCTGTCTAAGAACATGGCCGCTTTATTGTCCAAATCGAAAGGATGTAGTTTCAAGTTGAATGGACTTTCGGCAAAATCTGCCTCATGGATCTAAGGATATTCAGAGAACGCTTTGATGTGGCTTTCCTTGTGCTCGACGAGCTGCATCATGAGTTCCTGGGGCACAATAGTGTTCGGCATGACCAGCTGTATCACCAACTGCTTGAGTATTGGAACTATGCAGTATCCCCATAGGAACCTTCCATTCCCACACTTACGACCATTACCTCCAGAGCTTCACAGGATTTAACTCGGACCAACTCCTTGAACACGTAAGGCCAGTTTCTGTTCGTAAATCTCAAGAGTAATTTTTTCAGCTGCACCAAACGTTTACAGATCTTTGGCAAAAAGTTGAAACAGAAATATGTGCAGCTATTGAGAGTTAGCGAAGTCAGAGTTGGTGATAATTGCTGCTAAAGTGTGTTCAGGAGAGCGGAGAGATCCAAATGTGGCAGAACATACAATAGGCAGTCGTCGGTAAGATGCTGTATAGTTACTGATGACTGTGGCAGCAATTCTACTTTGGACAGTGGGCTGTTCGTCTGAAAACCTGAGACCTGTGGCTGAAGCCAACTATTGCCGGCCCGGCCAAGGATGCAATATCTATTCACGAGGTGGACACGCTTTTGCAGAACTTTCGTGGCATAGCATGGCTGCGAATGTATGACATACCCCAAGCTCATCCTAGGCAGTTCGTCTTCGTTTTCATCCCTGCTTTCTGTGGCTTGACCAAATACCTTAATATCAATGTGTTGAACGGAGCGGAAACCCTCCAGATATTTGACAATCTGGGGCTGCGTCACACACCATCCCAAGCTCTACAGTGTTATTCTCTGGACTGGTATCCGGTCTTCTGCATATGCCACGTTTCCCTTAACATGATGATTTTTCAAATTTGAATAAACGGCTGAAGGATTCATTAATTATCAGAGATACAATGTCAGGAAAACGAGTATATATTTTCCGACCCTCTAAAGTATATTTGCTCTTGATTAGCGTCAACAGCCAAGTCGACCTTGCCCTGTCCTTATGTCTGTATGAACACCTAGATCACAAAATTTGGAATGTAGACTCTTCTAGTATGCACTTAGATCAAGTTTGTTTTGGAATTTTGAGGTGCTATTAATTTTTAGTTTTGCTAAGACAGTTTCATTAAGTACCCTGTTGCTTATCACTATACATTTAAGCATACATATAAGCACCGCATTTGAACAGAACGCTTAGTATTTCATTTGTATACATGAAACACCAAAATAGTCCTCGAACCGAGCTTTGTGGTACTCCGCATTGTCCAGTCAAAAAACACGAAGAATCTGTAAATGTGAATTAGTTTCGCAGCTTTGTAATTTTGAGGTGAATGCTTTTGCATAGCTTTTTTAATTTTGCGTAATTTTATTTGTAACTTGCTAAAATCTTTGGAGAAAAGGCTGAGATATGACAATTTTAGTAAATATGTCCAATGTTGGATTTTTTCAGAGATGACCTTGCAGTTTTGACCATTACTCGAAAATGCCACAACCGATTTTTAAAAGCTTTTTACTTCTTTAAAGTCATCCGTACACACTTTTACATTTAAGTCTTTATACTTTAATCATATACTTTATTATACTATAATCAGATGTTTCTATTTAACTCATCTTATTATGCGTATCAATTAAATGTTTGTTACTTAGTTCGATATGAAGTTGGCTGCGATTATGAAGCGCCTGACATCGATATATTACATAAGGTGCGCGAAAGAAGTAAATGGGACACTACGTTCTAAGGAATAACAACTTAACCTTTTAATATATTTTCAAAAAACAAATTATTATATAAACTTAATAATATTATGAATAGACTTTAACATATTTAAATAAAAAAAAATTCGGAAAATTAAGAAAAAAATTAAGACAAAATATTCTGAAGCGAAATAAGTAACTGGGACAAATTCATTATTTGTATGTCAAAACTTAAAAAAAAGAAAAACAAAAATTGTTAAACTATAACAATATCTTAAATAGAACACCCTTTGTTGTTCAACACCTTCACTATCCGTCCTGGCATTGAATTCACCAAGTTTTGGAGCATTTGTATATCCAATTTCTCCCATTCTCGCATAATGGCTTCTTTTAACTCGTTTAGAGTTGAAAATTGCTTCCCGTTGGCATAAACCCGTTGAGACAAGATGCCCCAAAGATTTTCAATCGGGTTTAGGTCCGGGCTGCGTGCTGCCCACTCTAAAACAGGAATTTGGGAATCTTTAAAAAAAGCCTTAGTGAGCCTTGCGGTATGGATGGGTGCATTATCCTGCTGGAAAATCCAGGTATCACCAAATTTATCCTCTCCAAATTGCACTAATACACTCTCCAAGAGCTCCATATACTTTTGTGCAGTCATTTTATGCGTTATAAAGCACATGGGTGTCTTTCCATTGAAGCCGCGCAGCTCATATCATAAGAGATCCTCCGTGGAAATTTCTGGACACTTGCACTTTTTTTGGGCATCGTAAATCGCGGTAATAATAGCGGTAGCCATCAGGGCCGTCTAAATTAAACTTTTTCTCGTCGCTAAAAATTATATTTTCCCATTCAGTATCCCAAAATTTATATTTGTTTGCAAACTGCAATCGAGCAGCTTTGTGCCTAGGCAGTAGTTCCGGTTTTAAAATTTATTTTCCATACAGAACATTCTCGGAACACTTTAAAATTTGTTGCACACGTCTCGTAGATATCGGTAGAGACAAATTGCTCCGTATTTGGGATGCGCTGATATTTTCCTTGACCGCTAGATTTTTTATTCGCCTTTTGTCCCGGTTGTCAACCAAGGGTGGGCGCCCAGAGCGGAGTTGTTTCCCATGATTTTCAGGGTTCTTTATTAATTTTTCCACCGTATTCTTATTTCTGCCAACCTTGCCTGCAATTTTGCGTATTGACATCCCCGAATCACGCAGTGCCAAGATTCTGCCACGGTCGATATCCGTTAAACGACCAAAACTTGACTTTTCTTAACAAAAAAAGCGATTAGAAGCTGTTACAAGTAATGAATTTACTTAAAAATTACTTAGTTTTGTTTATTTTAATATTCTGAACAGAATTCAATATGAAAAGTTCAAATTCTACGTAGTCAACCAGTCGCAAAATAAAACAAACTAATCTGTCCCATTTACTTATTTCGTTCGAAAAACTCAACATTGCCATCTATAAATAAACAAAACGGAAAACCGTGCAGTAATTTTTCGAAATTTTTTGCCTACCGCACAAGCACACTATAAACGAAATATAGTGGGAAGAGAGAAACCCAAGAATTGCATTTTACGGTTAATACAGGGTGCGAAATCTTTGTCCCATTTACTTATTTCGGGCACCTTATTTAGGCATAAATCGTATATTGAGTTGCGAGTTGGCCGATATCAAACTATATATGCAATTGACGATATTTCTTCGCATCTGCTACGACGAGATATTGGGAAAACACCTGTTCTCTTCCATTAATTCAGTTTGTGCTTTAAATATTTTTTTTGGTGTTGCAAGTTTGTGTTGCTGGAATGCTTTAATTAATTAATGTGGCAAAGCTTCCCCGCCATACTCCACCAGCGAAGCATAAAAACGCAAGTAGTTCGCGCCTACAATAGACTTTTAATAGCCAATTGAACTTTGTTGCCTCTGCTGTTGCTTTGTTTTGTGTATGTATTTGTTGTTGTTTATTGTATGTCAATGCAAAGCGCAATTCAATTTTTGTTTTTCAACCTAAAAACGTTTTTTGAGGTCACGGTCACAGAGGTGAAGGCGGGAAAGCTTCGCAAAAATATGGTTTGAATCCCTATATCGTTCGCGATTGATGACATAACTTTTACGACATATATGCTGATGATGATGAATATTGTATTGTGTCCTATTCGGATAAATTGGAGGAACTAATAATGCCAGCTAAATGTATATGCGATGTGGAAATGCCCTGCGATAGAACCTTTGTCATGGAAGCTTTACTGACAAGTCCCGGATATAATGACTGATTTTTTTTTTGCCTGCTTATGAAAATTCTCGTTGTCCTTACACCATATCCTGGTGCAATGACGCAACAAGTGTAAGTGTACGACCTAAATGTTGAGGAAGAAAATGCTCATTTACATTTACCTTATAAAGCGATCTTACCTATGACTGTTGGTTGAGAACACTGAATTGATTATGTTTCTCATAATTGAATTGCATTTATCTGATTTTTGTTTTGTATTCATTCTGATTGTACATCTGTTTGATTCCTCGCCCGATGTTGTCTTAAATTCAAAATGTGACTGCAATAAACTGCAGTATAATTGAACGTTCTCTTTTTTTAAATTGAAACCAACTTGAATTGCTGCCAGATTGTGTTTTGCCCTGTCTTAAAATCTATTAGAAGTACAACCCATAAACTGCTTTATTCTAATAATGAGCTCGATGCGGTCCACCTCACACGTTTCTATTATTACAAACGCCTACTAACGCTAACATACTTTAAACCATCATGCTGTCTGCAACTTCACACTTGTCTGGCTTCAAAACCAACTGATCAGGTGCCTGCACTTCAGCTGAATCTACGCACTCTTTTTCGCAACATTATCCAAGCTTGCGGATTATATATCGTAGAGGCATCTTAACAAACTGACCAAATTTGATTCGGATAGGGCCACTATAGAATTGATTTTTTGGAATGAATAAAACATTTATGTTTTTCATCCAAATCAAACCAAATCATTTTAGGATGCCTTACGTCTGTTAACCGACTACATCATATAGCCCCCATACAACCGATTTTTTTTTAAATGAACTTAAAGTGTTTGTTTTTCCTTCAAATCGAGACAAATTAGGTTTGTATCCATTTTAGGAGGAGCCACTTTCACAGACAAAACCTTATTCCGATCAAACAACTATATCATATAGGCGGAATATGGGCCCATATAACCGATTTTTCTGAATGAATAACAAAAGTTTTTTTTATCATCCAAATCAAACCAAATTTGGTTTTTATTTGTTTAAGGAGGCTCAAAGTATGTTGACCAAATTTAATTCTCCTTCCGGCCTCATAAACTATATATGTTCTTAATCGGAATCCATATTTGTCACGTGCCGGCTTTAGAGCTCCGCAAAGACCCATCATGCGGAATCAAAACAAACATCGAAACACACTCTCTTTATACCCCTGTATACACTTACTCTGTTTCATTCTGTCTCACATACATGACTGATATACCTTGGTGTTTTTCGTGGCCACAAGCAAGGCCAAGGTCAAATCGAAAATTGTGAGATAGACATTATGCATGTATGTATGTACAAATATCACATAATATACATATAATGCATATCCGAAAACAACGTTGTATGTACTGCTAAATTTCAGGGCATTAAATGTGTACCTATAGTACAAGGGTATATTAAGTTTGTGAAATGCATGTCAAAAATTAGTGTTTCCGACCACATAATGTATATGTATTCTTGATCAGCACGACAAGCCGAGTCGATCTAACCTTGTCTGTCTGTCCGTTCTGATGTATGAAAATCTAGATCTTGGAAAATACAAGAGATAAAAATTTAAAATTTGCATTTTAATTTTCCATAGATATGTACCCAGATTAAGTTTATTTTAGTGTTTTGCCACGTTAACTTTTTACGGTGGCCACCATACAAACTATCGCCAAGTTTAGTGTTTTTATTTCATAGCGTTTTTATATAACGTATATATATTCTTGATCAGCATGACAAGGGAAGTCGATGTACTCATGTTCGTCCGTCCGTCTGCTTCAACTCAAGGATCTTAGAAGTCTTAAAAGCTACAGTGCTGAATTTTTTTTTTTTACAGGTTTCTTTATTTACAATCTGTCCTATTATGTGGACAATCAGTAAATTGTATGGGGTTTACATTATCAATTACAGTACATTAACTTGTGTCGTGTTGTTGGGGAGGGGTGATAAGTAGTTGAGTTGGTGAGGAGGTGAGGTGCTGAGGGGATGAAGGGAGTTCAGCGTCCACGGTGAGGCAGATCCAGCCTCTTGAGTCTCCGGATAGTGGTGCTGTTGTCAAGGGAAAGATCTTTGGGAAAGTGGGCTTCGCACACGAGGAGGATGTCGACATGGTTGGTCGTGATATAGTGTTCGACTCCCGGTCTGCTCTTCCACAGACCGTTCGCATTCCATAGGACGATATGGAGATTTACTTACATTGCTTGGCCAGTAGTGACGTGAGCAGTTGCGTCATGGCTGCAAATTGTTCAAGCATCGTCTCCATCATAACTTCTAGACGGTGGAGTGTGGTGTTTTCCTGACTAGGGGGAGGGGTAGCAGTGTCGAACTGCTGCGTGGGTTGCTGGGGTCCACGAAGAGCGCTGGCGTAGCTGAATCCATGGATGACTGCTGCTCTGCTGGTGGGCAGTGGAATTGGCCTTGGTTTTGGTGTATGCTGCTCCTTGGCCTTTTGATATACAATGCACCATTGCATGAGGCGGGATGAATCCCCTTGCACAGGGCACAGCAGGCTTGTGCCTCCTTCGGCTTGATGCAATCGTTGGAGTGGTGGTCATCTCCGCACTTGACACACTTGGGTGAGAGCCGGCAGTACCTCTGGGTGTGACCGAATCCCTGGCATCTGTAGCACTGAAGTACATCCTTGGACTTCAATGGAGGCTCAATGGTGACGATACACCTGCAGAGGCGTTTGATTGCAAAAACGTCTTTGTTGCTGCTGGCTGGCTCCAAGTTGACGAAGAACAGCGACATCGGCTTCTTGGTGGTGCGGCTGATGGCGTTCTTGATCTCACGACCTCGCACATTGTGCCCATGCGCTGTGAGTGCGTCCTTGATCTCGTCGATCTCCGTGGAGTAATGGAGCCCCTTGACGACTATTCTATACGCGCGTTCGTCCCGCGCCTGGAATGTTTGGTACCGAACCTCATTAAAATTGAGGTACTCCTTAAGTTTCGTGAAGCTTTCCTTGTCCTCCACGTTCACCCGGACACGACCGTCTCTGCCAGACTTATAGTCGAATCGGGGGTTTCCGATGGCCAATGCAACGTCGGTGATGAAACCGTTGATATCGGAGACGTCGGGCACAAATATCGGTGGGGGCCTCAGGGTCTTCACAGGAACGATATGGAGATTTACTTACATTGCTTGGCCAGTAGTGACGTGAGCAGTTGCGTCATGGCTGCAAATTGTTCAAGCATCGTCTCCATCATAACTTCTAGACGGTGGAGTGTAGTGTTTTCCTGACTAGGGGGAGGGGTAGCAGTGTCGAACTGCTGCGTGGGTTGCTGGGGTCCACGAAGAGCGCTGGCGTAGCTGAATCCATGGATGACTGCTGCTCTGCTGGTGGGCAGTGGAATTGGCCTTGGTTTTGGTGTATGCTGCTCCTTGGCCTTTTGATATACAATGCACCATTGCATGAGGCGGGATGAATCCCCTTGCACAGGGCACAGCAGGCTTGTGCCTCCTTCGGCTTGATGCAATCGTTGGAGTGGTGGTCATCTCCGCACTTGACACACTTGGGTGAGAGCCGGCAGTACCTCTGGGTGTGACCGAATCCCTGGCATCTGTAGCACTGAAGTACATCCTTGGACTTCAATGGAGGCTCAATGGTGACGATACACCTGCAGAGGCGTTTGATTGCAAAAACGTCTTTGTTGCTGCTGGCTGGCTCCAAGTTGACGAAGAACAGCGACATCGGCTTCTTGGTGGTGCGGCTGATGGCGTTCTTGATCTCACGACCTCGCACATTGTGCCCATGCGCTGTGAGTGCGTCCTTGATCTCGTCGATCTCCGTGGAGTAATGGAGCCCCTTGACGACTATTCTGTACGCGCGTTCGTCCCGCGCCTGGAATGTTTGGTACCGAACCTCATTAAAATTGAGGTACTCCTTAAGTTTCGTGAAGCTTTCCTTGTCCTCCACGTTCACCCGGACACGACCGTCTCTGCCAGACTTATAGTCGAATCGGGGGTTTCCGATGGCCAATGCAACGTCGGTGATGAAACCGTTGATATCGGAGACGTCGGGCACAAATATCGGTGGGGGCCTCAGGGTCTTCACAGGAACAGTATGGACGGGGTCGAGGTCTTTGAGGGTCTCACCTTCTCCATCATCGGCGTCATTGTTTTCAGCAAGCTCTTGGACGTGGAGGGCTGCTGGTTAAGCATCGGCTGATGCGCTTTCCTAGTCGGTGTCTTGCGACGAACCTCGCCAGGCTCCAGGCTGGACGAGCTCTTCTCTCCATCGCTGCCAGAGCCGTCGTGCTCTGGGGAAGACCTTGGCACTTTTGGTGCCGACGGGACGCCCTTGGGCTTGGGGGACACTGCTGGAAGGAGCTTCGGAGTAGTAGGCTGCCACTTGCACTTGGCGGGAGCAGTGGGGGCTACGGGGGATAACGCTGATGGCGTAGCCATGGTGCCTATTAGGGTTGCCATGGGCAGCGACAGCTGCGGCAAGTGCAGTTATTTGCTGGCAGTGAACGGTAAATGAACACCTGCAGTCACACACACACACGACTCAGCGTACGTGCGAGAGTGAATTAGTGTTGCGAAGTCGAACGCGTGATTGGCTCGACCAATCAGAGAGCGGCTGTAGGTAAGCGTTAACGGCACTTTTCTGAAACAAAAGTTCCGCGGTTTTCTAGGCACGTCTTTACTCGATGCGTGTTCGATAGCGACACAGTGCTGAATGATGATGCTTATTTTGTCTGGTTAAGTTTGAGTATCATCCAGATCGGACAACTATATCATATAGCTCCAATATAACCGATTGTTTCAGCATAACTTTTCAGGTTTTTATCCAAATTAAACTAAATTCGGTTTGTATCTATTTGAGGCGGCTCGACGTCCGCTGGAGTGATTTGATCAAGATCGGACAGTATTATATAGCTACCATATAACTGATTGTTCCGGAATAAACACTTAGAAGCATAAAGTGTTAAACTAAAAAGATCTGGCGCCACACTAGGGAAGTCTGCATACCAAATTTGTTCATACGGACGGACAGACAGGGCTAGATCGACTCGGCTGTTGATGTTTATCAAGCTTTATAGGGTCGGAAACGATTCTATTTGCTGATACATACATTTGTACGATTGCAATGTGCTCATTTACTGTAGTAGAGTACGACTATAAAAACAAAAAATCAATAAATATTACATACCTTTAAGAGTGTATCATACTGATGAAATAAATGGTTAGTACGAGTATCTTATTGTCTGAGTTTCGGCATGTATTCGAAAATTCTCGAAAATATAGCCATGTCCGTCCGTCTATTTCAACCCCAAGAGCTCAGAAGTCTTTAGAGGTACAGAGCTGAAATTTGGACCAAATGTCTATTTTGTCTTCTCGCTTGTTAAGTGTGAGATTGATACACACCGGACAGATATTCCATAAAACTCCATTTATAGCTCACTTAAGAGCATAACTTTCTGTATCCATCCAAATCAAATCAAATTAGGTTTCTGCACTCGATCTGACTTTCGCTCAAGACGGTTGCTGTTTTTAAAACTTCGGTGTTGTGCTAATTTTTTTTCTTTTATTCTTTTATTGTGCATAATTTCGGTTTTAATGAAATCTTTTAGTGCACTTGATTAATCTGCTTTAAATGGTTTATTTTTTCATTTTATTATTGTGCAAATTAAACCAAAAGCTGAGCTATAAGCTTAAGCAAACCAGTGCGCTCTGTTTTGTGCGTTTTTATTTTTGCTTCTGCTCAGCTTGTAAAGCTTATTACTATTTTTAGACTCTCTGTCTTGTTAGTCATATTTTGTTATTGTTTTGCATTTGCGTTTCCGTAGTTCGTTTGTAAACCGTTAGATTGCTGCCAGCTGCCCACCCAGTGAGAAATTTTATCGTTTGCTTGTTGTGTCGTCCGTTTACTGCTACCAGCTAGTTACTGAGAAATTTAAAATTTCTATCATTCCCATTGTTTTCTCAATTCCAATGTCTGACTGCTACAAAAAAAGTTGCCCTTTCGAGGCTGATTCTTCCGAGCCTATGCTTTTTTGTTATCTCTGTCGTAACACCATTCATTTCAAATGGGCCAAAATCCGTGTCCGTGTGAGCGATTATTTTGCAAATAATCATGGTTTGAAATTTACATACGAGTTGTGTCGACCTGGTGAAGCCGAGTTGCGATCGTTCTTACAGAACGCAAAGGAACGCTTTAATGCTCTCCACGTTGGCTTTAAGGAATTAAATAAGTCATTCCCGACGCTCGCAGCAAATTTCACATCTTTTAATATGGAGTCTCTTAAGTGCAATAAAGTAAATGATCTGGGTAGATCTGGTCTGGATAAGGGCTCTATCGACCCTGTCGTTATAGAGCCGAAACCACCTGTGCCAACTTCTAGATATTTTATGTTTCGTATCCCCAGCCCGTACAACGGTTGCCTAATGCGGATGCTTTAATGGGGATGGGCCCTCCGGCCATTCTGGAGAGGGTGGATTTTTACAGAAACTTGGCTAAAGCCCGATATCTTAGACTGTGCAATCTTTCCTAATAATTATACTGATTATAGATTTGATCGTCCCTCCCGCAGGGGTGGTGGCGTATTGATTGTTGTAGATTCCGGCCCTCTGTCGGAACCAGTTCTGCTTAATTTTCCTAACGTAATTGAATTTATAAGTACTAAAGTGTCTCTTAAATGTTTTTATGTCTTTATCACTGCCTCTTACATTCCCCCACGTTCTGATATTTCTGTTTACTTGGATCATTTCAATGTTATTCAATCGATCGCGTAAATGGTTTCTGATACCGATCTGTGATGTCACGTGGTCCTCTGTGATCGACTCAGCCAGTTTGATACCCTCAAAGCAACACGAATTTGTTGACGACCTACTTGAATTGTCCTTATTTCAAGTTAATTTTGTAAGACCCTGAGACCTGCAGATCCGTTTCACCCATCATTACACGTTACTATGGATATTCCTATTCCTGCTGTACCTGAATCATTCAACTTGTCAGCTAGAACATATTCATTTAGAAGGTCTGATTTCGCCAGTCTTAACAACATCCTTCGATCAGACTGGTCATACTTGTACAATTGTACAGATATGGACAGTGCGATTGTCTTCTTTTATAAAATTCTTTATTCCATTTTTAAGGATTTGGTTCCGTTCAGAAGTCCTGTAAGGCTTAATAAGCCTCCTTGGTTTACTCCACAGTTGTCTAATCTAAAAAATATCAAGTCTAGACTTTTTAAGAAGTTCAAAGTCTCGGGAAGGTCCTCTAACTATTCGCGCTTTATTGCTGCTCGTTTAAGGTTCACTGTCATTAATTCCGAGTGCTATAAAGCATATTTGCATCCCTTTTTTTTTTTTTCTTTTTTTTTGCAGGTTTCTTTATATACAATCTGTCCTAAGTAGGTGAGGGGTTGAGGAGAGTTCAGCGTCCACGGTGAGGCAGATCCAGCGGGTGGTGCCTTTTGAGTCTCCGGATGGCCAGGGGGTTGGAGTGTCTATCGAGACGGGTGATGTGGGATCTGCTGAGCCTGGCGATCTCCTCATGCACCCATGGGACGCCAAGCTCTTGATGGACTTCGGCGTTTGATGTTAGTAATTGGCGTTCGACAAGACTCTTAGAGCTTTATTTTGGAACCTTTGTATCACGCTGAGGTTCGAGCGGCTAGCAGTACCCCATATGGGGATCCCATAGGTCCACATGGGTTTCATTAGTGCCTTGTAAATGAGCAGTTTCACCCTTAGCCTGAGTTTTGAACTTTTCCCAATGAGCCAAAGATGCTTCTTCAGCCTGACGTTCATCTGTGCCCTTTTATTGACGAGGTGTTGCTTCCAGGTAAGTCTTCTGTCCAGGGTTAATTTGCATCGCTGTAGGGTTCAATTTTCTCAGGACCCAAAACTATTTTATAATTTTGTTAATTCAAAACGTAAAACGTCCTACCTTTTTCATTGTTTTATATAAATACTAAAGCTAATACAGATCAAGGCATTGCCAACTTGTTTGCAGAGTTCTTTCAAACAACTTATTCCTCTCTTAAGTATCGGTCTTATCTGATATACCCTTATAGCTTACACAGGTCTAATAACATCCAACCTCCCTTAGTCACTAAAAGCTTATTGCTTAATGAACTTAAGAGTATAAAGCCTAACTTTTTTCCTGGTCCTGATGGTGTTCCGGGGTGTATTCTCAGATTCTGCGCTGGTGCGCTTTGTAAGCCGATGTTGAAGCTTTTTGATCTATCTTTAAATTCTTCGTCTTTCCCTCCATAAAAAGGGGAATAAGGCGAATGCCCAATACTACAGAGGTATATCAAAACTGTCTGCTATTTATAAGCTTTTTGAAAAAATATTAACTTCACAAGTACAACACTGTTGTGGCTCTATAATTTCATCTGCTCAGCATGGGCTTATGAAGCGTTGGTCTACCACGACTAATTTACTAGAATTTTCTTCTTTTGCAATACAAGAACAGCAAAGCATTTGACTCGGTAAATCACTGTTTGCTTATTCATAAGTTAGATCTCCTTGGCTTCCCATCCCATCTTCTTAAGTGGATCTCCGACTACCTTAATCTCAGAACTCAGAAAGTTCTTTTTAATAACTCTTACTCTACGCCCCTTACGGTTAAATCAGGGGTACCGCAATGTAGCCACCTCGGTCCCCTGCTCTTCACATTATTTATCAACGATTTGCCTCAGCCTCTATCCCACTCTCGTGTACTTATGTTCGCCGACGACGTTAAACTTTGCTTGTCCTTCAACGACTCTTCTTCCCACTTCAGGCTGCAAGATGACCTTGATTATTTTCAATTGTGGTGTCAGGTCAACTTATTAAATCTCAACTGTTCTAAATTCAAAGTTATGTCGTTTTGTCGTAGCATTCCGCTCCTTACCTTCTTAACAATGTGCCCCTTGATCGTATCGACTCTGTTGTTGACTTGGGTGTTCTTTTAGACTCTAAATTAAAATTCGACTTACACATTTCAATTACCGTCAATAAGGCTGTGGGTGTTCTGGGTTTTATCAAGCGATGGTCGAAGGAGTTTGATGATCCTTATATAACCAAACTACTGTATACTTCTCTTGTCCGACCTATTTTAGAGTACTTATCGTGTGTCTGGTGTTAAAAATCACCAGGACCGCATTGAGTCTGTTCAAAAGAAATTTGTACTTTTTGCTCTCCGTGGGTTGAATTGGGACACCAATAACCTCCTCCCTTCATATCCAAGTAGACTCCTGCTAATAAACCTTCCATCTCTTGAAAATCGTAGAATTATGCTTAATGTTATCTTTATACATAAGCTGATTAATGGTGATATTGACTCGCCGTCTTTAGTTAGCCAAATCAGTTTTTGTGTTCCTCGTAGAACTACTAGAAATTATGTTCCTATCTATCTTCAGCATTGTAATTTAAACTATCTCCTGCATGAACCTTTTCGTATTTTTTCTTTGTAATTATAATAATTTATTTAACTTTATCTCTAACAATAACTCCCTAAACTCAAACAAAACATCTATACTAACACATCTAGCTAGTAGATAGTGTAAATTGTTTATGGTTTGTTGTTTTTTACTCTCATTGAAATTGAGCAAGCAAGTCCGCGTTTTTTTTCCGTCTTCGCGATTTGTGTCGCTCGTTATGTGGCTGCGCCCCTTGGCCGGTTGGACGGGAGGTGGGAGCTTCTAGCCTTGGCTGGATCCACTTCAACGCGTATTGTACGTCAACGTCCAGATAAAAAAAAAAAAAAAAAAAAATCAAACCAAACCAAATTCGGTTTGTATCCCTTGCATCCACTGTAGCTCCTTGCTCGCCTATCAGATTTGATATAGATCGGTTATATACGTACTTGTGAATGGTATATAAGTTTCGGCCTTTCTTTCTTGTTATACATATACTCGAACAAATTTATGTACCTGAATTTTCATGAGAAACCGCGCGCCACTGGGAATGGGATGGACTTGTGGTGCCTATTTCTGTCGCCCGGTTTCTTTGACAAGCGGCGAAACAAAAATAGCAGATCCGAGTGCAAAAATTTTTATCCAGTCTGTATATTTGGTTTGAATTTCTGTGCGTATTGGGGCAGCATTTGATTTATTAATAGATACAAAAAAAAGCAAAAGTTGGCGGGCGGTCGGACGGGCGCGCACAATGCTTGGCGCAGTGCGACGCCCTTTTAACCAACGAAAAATATGCCAGCAACTCGAAAGGAAAGAAGTCGAAATTTGAATACTCTTCTAATCCCAAATCAATTCTAACCCAAGAATTTTCAAGCAGGCAACGATCACAAGGTCACGGCTAACCATGCTGATCAAGAATATACATATATAACTTCAGAAAGGGTATAAACATAAGGGAAGCTATTTCGCTCATTGCTAGCTTTTGAAGTTTAGCATATCCGGCTTTTGACCTAAGCCAGTGCGGGAATGCCATTGACACCGTCCCGTCCCAATCCCACTTCGCATGTTTATGGCATATGAAACTCCTCAGGTTAGTCCATTAGCGATTGCAGGAAAACCAAAATTATATTCGGAAACATACAACAGAGCAGGCTAGCAGTTGCCTCATTCCGCGCAGTACGCACAATTAGGACCAGCACCACTGGCCCTGTCTTCGTCACTATCAAAATCATCCTTACTGGCACCGTCGTCGCCGGCATCGCCACTACCGCGATAATCATCAATGATGGCTTGCAGCTCCTGCTGTGCATCGACGAACTCCTGCTCTTCCATGCCTTCACCCGTATACCAATGCAGATGGGCTTTTCGTCGCAACATGATGGTGGAGCCGTCCAGTAGGCGCTGGAAAAGTGACTGTATGGCCGTTGTGTTGCCAATGAACGTGGCGGACATCTTAAGTCCGCGGGGCGGTATGTCGCATATGGCCGTCTTGATGTTGTTGGGTATCCAATCGACAAAGTTATGCAGATTTTTGTTGCGCACACCCGTCATCAACTGGTCGACCTCGCGCGGCGACATGCGGCCTCGAAAAATGCCGGCGGCGGTGAGCAGCTTGCCCTTTCGCAAATCGATAGCGCAGAGAAGATTGTTGCTGGAGAATATCTGTTGCACCAACTCAGAGACGGTGCCCTTGCTGAACTGCTGCTGTTTGCACGTGACCAACGGCGCAAAACCGGGTATGAGGAAATGCAACCGCGGAAAGGGCACCATGTTGACATAGATCTTGCGCAGGCCTGCATTCAGCTGGCCCGGAAAACGCAGACAGGTGGTTATTCCAGACATGGTCAACGCCACAATGTGATTGATGTGCTCATATCCGGACATCTGTATCTTCAGGTTGCGATTGCAAATCTGAAACAGAGCCTCATTGTCAAGGCAGAATGTAAGATGGGAGTTATTCACGAGAGCCGGTATGCTGAGCAACGCATTGTACGGCTCCACCACCACCTGTGACATGTTTGGCGATGGTATGGTCACATAGTTGCATAGCAAATTATCCGGATACTGCTCCACCAGCGCCTCCATAATGAGCGAGGTTAGACCGGAGCCTGTGCCACCGCCAATCGAGTGCAGCAGCTGGAAGCCCTGCAGCGAGTCCACCGACTCCACCTCTCGCCTGGTGTTGTCCAGCACCTGATCAAGTATTTCTGCGCCATCCGTGTGATAGCCGCGCGCAAAATTATTCCCCGCACTTTCCGAGCCGGCCACAAAGTTCTCCGGCCTGTAAAGCTGACTGCTGCCGTTCAAACGCTGTATGGTGCTGGCCTCGGTATCGATAATGATGGTGCGTGCATAGAAGCGCTTGTTGGCCGTCGCATTGAAGAACACATTGATGCGTTCCAGCTGCAAGGGACTGGTGCCGCCAAACCGACCCGATGAATAGTCCACGCCGTGCTCGTGAGAGATAACGTGCCAAAACTGTGTGAGGATCAAGGTTATATTAGCATCATTTGGCAGGCGGCATGTGACCTGTACGTCGACTTACCGCATCGCCAATGGCATTGCCGGCGCCGCCGATCTGCAGGGTTACAATTTCGCGCATTCCTTGTTAACGCCGCCTGCGTCTGTCCCTATCAATTTATGATATTGCTAAATTTTGCTCAAAGTCTCTGCCTAAATATGGGTTTTGGAGTGGTGTTTTTATGTGCCACCTAGTTCTGGCCAGTGGATTGCATTCTGCTGCACTCCTTATCAGCTCGTCTAAAACCAAAACAGTTTCCCATTCCAGGCAGCCACTCCTTTTTTTCTTTCTCCATACAAATTTTCCAAGGCAGCCTTGTTTGAAAACTTTGAGCTGTACGTATGACATGCTATGAGGTAGGATAGGGAAGGGGAAGGTTAAGGTTGGAAAGAAAGCTTAGAGAAAACAATAGTGCACTATTCTTAGAAAAATGGTTTCTAAAATATAGAAATTTAAAAATGCATGTCGTGAAATCGCTTTAAAAATTAGAATTTCTCACTAAATTACAAAACAAGAAGAACAAAAGAACTGCTTCTAAGCTTACATGCCATTCACATTCTAGATACTACGTGATATACATAGAAACAAAGGAAATGGATAAATTCAAGCTGAATTTGAAATTTCAGTGCGAATCCATGATAGAAGGATTGAATTGGGAATCAAGCTCGAAAATTGCCAAATCAAGAGTAAAAGGATTGATTTAACTAAAGATACGGAATGAGTTGAAGAGTTGAAAAAGAGTCAGCAAGCAAATGAAAACGTAAGCTGCGATAGTTTAGTTGATAAGACACTGAGCTAGCGATCAGTGGTCGATGATTCAGAAAAAACTTTCTTCACCTAGAAAAATTACTTTGGGGGATTACGAGTAATTTGATCTAGTTAAGATTAGCTGCATTTATTGGATCTTAGCTAATAATAATTCTGAAATGTAAATAGTCACTATGCAGTCTGAAGAGATAAATGCGCTGAGAGTCACAGCTTTGCGAGTAACATTAGAAGAGCTCGAATTGCAGACGACAGTACGAGAGTGTGACTGGCAAGATAGATTGTTATACCATTCACAAAATTCGATATTAATTTTTTCAGGAAGTTTGCAACGCACAGAAGGGTGCTTTTCCGACTATATAAAGTATAAAGGGAATCGATATAACCATGTCTGTGTGTTCGTCTGCCCGTCCGTCCATCTGTTTGAACACAAGGATCTCAGAAGTCGTAAAAGCTACAGAGCTGAAATTTTTACCAGATGCACGCTTTATCAGATCGATTTTCATCAAGATCGGACAACTATATCATATAGTTTCCATATAAAGAGCATAACTTTTCAGTTTTTCATCCAAATGAAACCAAATTCGTTGTATCGGTTTGTATCCATTTGAGGTTTACTTTTGGTGTGGTTAAGATTGGACAACTGTATCATAAAGCCCCCATAGAATAGTTTTTTTGGAAAAGAACACAAAATGTTTGTTTTTCATCCAAATCGAACCAAATTTGGTTTGTATTCATTTTAAGAAATCCCACGTCTATTGACAAAATTTCATCCTAAATGGCAACTATATATCACATAGCCCCCCATAGAAATGATTTTTCCGGAATAACTAAAACCTTTTTTTTCATCTAAATCTAACCCAACTTGATTTTTATTAATTTTAGGATGCCTTACATCGGTTGAGCAAATTTTATTTAGATCGAACAACTATATCATATAGCCCTCATATAACTGATTTTTTCGGAATGAACACCAAATATTTGCTTTTCATCCAAATCGGCCAAATTTAGTTTGCATCCATTTTCGTAGCCCATAAGTCCGAATTTGATCAGGTTTGCTATACTTAATAGCGGTTTTTTTATATCAAGCAAGCTCTACTGTTGCGTTCTTACTTGTTTTTCATAAAGTTGGTAACGCACAGAAAGAAGCATCTCCGACCATATTAAGTATATATATTCTTGATCAGGGGAGTCGATATAATCATGTCCGTCCGTCTGCCGTTTTTTCCGTGCGTTTTGTTTCAACCCTGAGATCTCAGAGTCATAATAGCTGACATTTGTACCAGATGCTCCTTATATCTGAACGCTGAGGGAGTTTAAAAATCATCCGGATTGGATGGAATAAAGTTTGTACAACCACTACTTTTATTAGACAAAGCAATTTACAAGACGAAGCAATTTATTTCAAACAGATTAATATAGTTTAACGAAAAAAACGAAAAACATCATGAATTGGAAAACCAAAATATGAGCACACTGGACCCTTTAACATTCTTTTAAAGTCATGATTTCTATAGCGAACACACGAGCAAGGCCATCTAAATGCAAGAAATAGGGCGGTTGTAATAGAAGTAAAGCAATTGCAAAATATTGCTGACCACTTTGAGTCCCTCATATCTTGGTGTATAACGGGAACGACATGCAATGGCGCGCTCGAGAAACTCTGCTTGTGCGAGAAGTAAAGAAGTAAACTGCAAAATACTGCTGCCCATTCTTCTCGCCGAATGTGCCATGAATATCGTATCTTTCAGTTGCTACGTGAAGCTAAGAAAAAAATAAGTGCAAGAAATGTTAAGTTAAAATACACCGTATTTATTTATTTACAATGTGAATGGTAAATAAGCTTCGGCACGCCGAAGCTAACCTTTCTTTTTTATTATACCATTCACAAAATGGTATATTGATTTTGTCAGGAAAATTACAACGCATACAACTATATAAAGTATGTATATTCTTGATCAGCATAATAAGGGAAATAGATATAACCATGTCCGTCTGTCCGTCCATCGGTGCTTCCGTTTGTCCGAACGTCTCTTTCAACATAAGATCTCAGAAGTCTGAAAAGCTATAGAGCTATAATTTTGACCAGATGCATCTTTTGTATGCACGTTGGTTAAGTTCGTGTTTTATCCAGATCGGAAAAATATATAATATATAAGCCCTTATAACCGATTGTTACGGAAAAAACATTTATCACCAAATGGAACTAAATTCGTATTGCATCCATTTAAGGCGGCACCACATCCGTTGGAGTGATCTGATCAAGATCGGACAGCTATATCATGTAGTTACCATATAGGCGAATGTTCCGGAATGAACACTTAGGAGCATAACTCTTGTTTTTTTTCCAAATCAAAACAAATTCGTCTTGTATGCACTGTAGCCCCACGCCCACAGACCAGATTTTATATTTACAATGCAAATGGTATATAAGCTTTGACGAGCCGAAGCTTTCTTGTTTTTTATTATACTCAAATTCACAAAATATGTGAATACATATAAATTTTGTCATGTAGCTTGCAACGCACAGAAGGAAGCGTTTCCAACTATATAAAGTAAGTATATTCTTAGTCAGCATGACAAGGGGAGTCGATATAACCATCCGTCCGTCTGTTTAAACACAAAGATCTAAGAAGTCTTTAAAAACTACAGCTCTGAAACTTTACCCAGATGCTGGTTAAGTTCAATTTCCAGATTCGGCTTGTATGTATAGGCGTCACGTCCGAGTACTAACAGTAGTTTAAGAAGCCTCCACGTCTACTGACCAAAGTTGTTCCGGATCACACCTCTATATTATGTAGCTCCCATATAGCCGATCGATTTAGAATGAACTCTTACACCTCGTATTCCAAAACTTGTTGTTATAACATTCAAAAAATGTGAATGTATATTAATTTTTCATGAAGTTTGCAACGCACAGAAGGCAGCTTTTCCGACCATGTAAGGAATATATATTCTTGATCAGCATGACGAGGGGACTCGAAATATGTATATCCGTCCGTCTGCCCGTCTTTCCGTGGGATCTCAGAAGTTTTAAGAGCTGAAATTTTTACCAGATTTACCAGATAAGGAGCATCTTTATATCTGAACGCTGATTGAGCTCAATTGCGTTCGGATTTAATGGAAAACAGTTTGTACAACCTTTCAGTACAACCTTACAGAAAAGAAAAAAGCAGTCCGTGAAAACAATGCAATTTGTTTTAAACAGATTAATATAGTTTGATAAACAAGTAAGAACGCTACAATCGAGCGTGCTCGAAATAAAATACCCTGTACCTACTTAGCTGCTATATCATATAGCAGATCGATCCTGATGAAATGCGGTGAACGGACGTAACGGGTATAAAAGCTTGCTTAATTATAGAAGTATATACGAGTATCTTATACATAGTCGAATTTCGACTATAGCATTGTTAGTTGTTCATTTTTCAAACGTCTTTTTAATGTTACTGTGTGGTCTTAGTAACGCTGTTGCTTATGCTGCTAGTAAAAATCCAAATATGTACACAGGTTTATTTTGCTTAAATTAATGTCATTTATTGTAATGTAAGTAATTAAGTTTCTACAATTATACATTCATAACAGAAGCTACAACGACACACACGCAGCACGAACACCAAAACCGGAAACTCCGCAAAGTGCGATCGTATTAATATTATTCAGGACTATTCTAAATCTAACTAGATGACAAAATGGAAAACAACAATCGTGTATCGTGCGTGAGTGTCAGACACAGACTGAACCGAAAAGTTAAAAATTATCGGAACATTTCCAAAAAAATTAGATAAATAAAGAAAGATCGTGCTACGCACTCGCACATTTAATGTTTTGAAATTTCGCAGTACATACAACGTTGTTTTCGGATATGCATTATATCTTATGTAATATTTGTACATACATACATATACCTGCATAATGCCTATCACAATTTTCGATATGACTTTGACCTTGCTTATGTCGAAGAATAGCATCAAGGAATATTAGTCATGTAAATGAGAGAGAAAGAAGCAGATTATACAAGGGTATAAATAGAGTGTGTTTCGGTGTTTTTATTTTGATTCCGTATGATGGGTCTTTCCGTCGCTCTTAAAATGGTTCGAGCCACGTTTGGTTTCCGATTAAGAACATATATAGTTTATGGGGTCGGAATCAGAATTAAATTTGGTCAACATGCTTGGGGCCTCCTTAAACAAAGAAAACCCAAATTTGGTTTGATTTGGATGAAAAGCAAACACTTGATGTTCATTGAGAAAAATCGGTTACATCATATTAAATGATATAGTTGCTTGATCTAAATAAAGTTTTGTCTTTAAATATGGTGCCTCCTAAAATGGATACAAGCCAAATATTGCTCGATTGTGAGTAAAAAACATTTTAAGTTCATTTCAAAAAATCTTTTTTATATGATGTGGTTGCCCGATCTGAGTAAAACTTGGTCAATAGACGTATGGCATCCTACAATGCTTTGATTTGATTTGGATGAAAACCATAAATATTTTATTTATTCTAAACAAAAATTTACGATTGCTATATGATGTAGTGGCCCGATCAAAATAAAATTTTGTCAATTTGTTAAGATGCCTCTACGACATAAAATCTCCAAATTTGGTTCAATTCCAATGAAAAGCAAAAAAGCTATGATATTAAAACCATAAAATAAAATTGCCGATAGTTTGTATAGGGGCCATCCTAAAAAGTGGGCGTGGCAAAAAATAAAATAAACTTGATCTGGGTACATATTTATGAAAAATTTAAATGCAGATTTTAAGTTTTTAAAAGCGTTAAATACATATATATGCTTTTGTGGAATATCAATATTAGACAACAACTTTTCACAAAATTGTTTGACAGACCATTGCAAGTTTGAGTTGGACAATTTCATGTATAAATCGTTTGAATTTCAGGTTATAATTAAGATATTATATGTGAGGCTTTCTTTTAGGGCGCAATAGCAAGTCACTTAAATTTTTAAATAATTGTGTTCGTTAGACGTTGTCAAACAGTTTGCTTAATAAAAGAACAAAAACAAGTAAGAACGCTATAGTCGATATTCCGACTATAAGATACTCGTACTCAGCATTTATTCAATATTCTACACACTCAAAAGTATGAAAACAAATTTTCTTTTATACTCGTACTCTAGTAGAGTAAACGAGTATATTGTATTTGTGCAAATTTATGTAACAGGCAGAAGGAACCGCCGACCCTATAAAGTACTTATATTCTTATCAGCATCAACAGCCGAGTCAGTCTAGCCATGTCCGTCTCTCCGTCCGTATGAACACCTAGATCGCGGAGACTGTAAGAACTAGAGAGACCCAATTTGGTACGTAGACCCTCTTGTGAGGCGTCAGATCGAGTTTGTTATTAAATTTTGCCAAGCCCCCTCCCGCCCCGCCTATGGCAAAACTTTATATCTTCCACATATCTTAACGCAACCGATCTATATCTGGTCGGTGGGCGTGGGGCTAAAGTGAATACAAGGGATACAAGACAAAATTATTTGATTTAGATGAAAAACAGAAAAGTTATGCTCCTTAGTGCTCATTCCGGAATAATCGGTTATATCTTAGCTATATGATGTGGTTGTCCGATCTTGGTCATATCAGGCCTCAGGACGTGGGGCATTCTCAAATGGATACAAAGTGAACTTCGTTTTATTTGGATGAATAACAGAAAAGTTATGCTCCTGAGTGTTCATTCCCGAACAATCGGTTATATGATACAGTGGATGACACTCGAATAGCGTGCAGACAAAATAAGCATCTGGTAAAAGTTTCAGCTCTGTAGCTCTTAAGATTTCTGAGATGCTTGTGCTGATGAAAAAGACGGACGAGCGGACGGGCGGACAGACGGACATGTGTATATTGATTCCACTTGTCATGCTGATCAAAAATATATATAGACGGAAATGCATCCTTCTGTGCATTGTAAACTTGCTGACAAAAGTAATATTAATATATCGATACACATATACACCAGTGGAAGCATTAAAATTCCAACATTTCAATAAATTGCTAAACGTTTTGTGCATAACATTTGCACGACCCAAACTATTTCACAATTAAAACTTGATAAATAAAACTATGGTGCCCTGTAAATATCAGAGATTTATTTCGATCATTTGCAAGTGATCATGATAAGTAAAAGTAGGATCATAATCAGTTATCAGCCATTGCTGTAGAAAGCAAAGTTGCCTGTTTTGGCGCACGAGAACTGTATCAATATTTGCACTTCTTCAGCTAATATGCATGCAAATTTTTGATTAATTGTTATCTACGCCTTGACATATCAGAAATACCTTTGCTGATCTAGCCCAAGTTGTAGAGTATAAATACAAATGCTTCAATGCCGCAATAGCGTTGCCACGGCACGCACGTTCCGCACTATAAACTCCTCGGCATGTCAAGTATATAAGCCACAGCCAGCTACCACACACACAGCTTGCTAGGCAGAGCGCATCACAGAGGGAAGTGGGGGGAGATATAATAGTGCATATAAGCAGAGCCATGTAGAGATCGGTGCATCTTGTCTATCTAAAATGTGACCACGTCCGCGCTAAAAAGAATGAAAGACCAGCGCAAATAAAATCAAATGTGCAATATGCAAGGAATACAGAAATGCGGCTTTACCGTCAAACTTAACCACAATCTTCATAGTTGATCCGTTCGTTGTGTTTTGCCAAACCGTATGTGGAGGTCATAAGGTGTTCTTCAAGGTCGTTGGCGCGTTGCCTTGGTTGTGCTGGAGCCACAGCAACAACAACAGCATGCAAAAACTGGTAACGGTCAGTGGCTAGCTGGGGAGAGTGTAGTCTTTAGAGTAACTCCCAGGTGCAGGCAGCCAGATTGCAACCAAGCCCAACGTGTGCAATTAAAAACCATTTGCCAGACAGTGGCATTTTCAGCCAGGGGCCTCCTTCAGCGCTTTAATTTCTGATCATACGACTCTGCTCGGGCGTCTACAAGCTTTTGGTTTCAATGATTTCATATGAGTTGTTTAACATAATATGTTTTTAGAACCCAACCCTCTGCAAACCCAATCCTGTCATATATTATCTGCACGGTTGATATCTTTAGCCTTTGCCTCCTCCAAATGGCGTTGTTAACGTAGTAAGGCGGCTTCCAAAAGTATACATTATATAGTCGAAAACGCTTCCTGCTGTTCGTTGCAAACTTCCTCGCAAAATGAATTTACCATCACTCGCTCTCTGACGTTCGCTGTTTTTCAATCTCCCGTATTGTGCTAATTTTTTTGCGTTCGTGTATCAAATTTTAAGTTGTGTCAAAGTTTTCTTTTATTGCGCATAATGTCGGTTTCGGTTTTAACGCAACCTTTTAGTGCACTTGATTAATCGGCTTAAATTGTTTATTTTTGTATTTCATTTAATTATTGATTTCTGAGCTATAAGCTTAAGCAAGCCAGTGCGCTCTGTTTTGTGCGTTTTTGTTTTTGCTTCTGCTAAGCCTGTAAAGCTTATTGCTATTTTTAGACTCTCAGTTGCTAGTG